>JASPKZ010007973.1:27500-482500 GCA_030220185.1 Diploptera punctata | reverse complement strand
CCTTGAAAAATCATCCAGCCATCATCATCATCATCCCTCTCCGGTGTGGAAAGCAACGGGAAGCTACCAGAACCTATATTTCCCAAGAAAAGCTGCTAAGAATAGCATGAAAATGCTATGATTGCAGTGAAGGATCTTCCCTCGGGCAGAATTGCTATGGATGTATGGAATATTCATCTATGAGCTATTATTAGGCTGAACTAGACCTAAATAATCTAAATATTTTAATTGAAGGGTGAAACTTTTTTTTCACTAATATGTAATAAATAAATAAATTACTAAATACATAAATATATGAAGCTATATTATCTTTTATCGCATAAATTTAGTCCACCGCTGTGGTCTCGATGTAGCGTGCTGCCTTGTCACGCAACGGGCCCGGGTTCGATCTCCGCTCGGGATATTTTTTCTTGGTGAGTTTTTTATCTGGGTTTTTCCTCACCTGTAAGATAAATATCAGGAAAACTTTAAGGCCCAAACGGTCCCCGAAATCATATGGCCATCATCATCATCCTTATCATTTTCATCATCCTTCACCGGTGTTGAAAGCAACGGGAAGCTACCACACCTACAATTCCCTAGTAAAGCTGCAAAGCATAGCATGAAAATGCTATGATTGAAGTGAAAGACCTGCCCTTGGGCAGAATTACTACGGATGGATGGATATAAATTTAAGCATTATTATTAAAACGAGGTACTGCATACATAATTAAATTTATACCGTTTGTTAAATAGTGATGTAGACTTTATGAAGGCAGGAATATTACTTAAAATAGTGTAAAGAGGACATATATTACGTGGCTGGAAATAAATGTTATAGAATTTATTTTGCGAAAATACAAAATTAAGGATTAAATATGTTCATCGAATGGAAGATCACAGGATAACCAAACAAATGTTAATATATCAACCTGCAAGAAGGAGAAGACCAGGACGTCCACTCAAAATACTTCTGGATGGTGTTTCTCTTGAGGCCGAAACAGGTCAACAAATGACCTAAATTCGTGAATGTCCTATGATGATGATGATAATGAAAATACGAATAAATAAGGAAATCATTATTGAGGTATTTGAAGCCTAACGCTCATGCATATTTCTTTTTTCGTGATAGGTTTAATAATCTACACTTCTCCAACGTCGGCTACTAGTCGTCTAAATCCTAGTTGTCTTGTTTACTTTTACACTATGTACGAGAGTTGGAACTTTATTCGAAATGTCGCAGTTTGAGTAATATTGTATACGTCGAACACTCGTAAATATCCAGAAACATGTCACATTCACTGCTCTTTAACTATTTAAGATGAAATAGAGCGTATTTAAAACATTTAACAATGCGTTACCTCGTTTAAGCATGTGCTGTGGGTCATAACTAGGATTCGGCATTTTGATGCCGCTTATTCTTTTTTCGCTAAGCGTACATGGTCCCACAGAAGATAAAGAGTGACAAGATAAAGGACGAGTCCTATGGAGAATTAGGATTCGCACTTGGTAGTCTTTCGCGATATCATATTAAAATTGTCTTAAGATATTTTAATGCAAGAATGGGGCGGGAAGATATATTCAGGCCAAAAATAGGCAAATTCAGTCTTCGTGAAGATAATAACGACAATGGGGTTAGATTAGTCACCTTTGAATCAAAGAATCTTATTGTTAAGAGCACAACTTTCCGGCATATGGATATTCATACATATGTAAATACATCTGGACATCTCTAGATGGTGAAACTCGGAACCACATAGATCATGTATTAGTAGACAAACGCTGGCACAGTAGTGTCATCGATATTTGATCAGTTAGAGGAACAGACACATTTCACATCATCATCTGGTCAGGGTGAAAATCAAACAACGGTTATCGCTTATGGGAAGAACAAACGCTAAAGATGATACTGAAAAATTTGAATTGAAAAAAATTCAGAAATGATGAACTGCGGCAACAATAGCAAATCAAAATTACTAATAGATTTGAAAAACTGGTCTCTTCAAATGAGAATGCAGCAACCCAAGAAAAAAAACTGTTGAAAATGATAATTCGCCATGTTTAGTATGGATTGTGTGTGAATGGTGTGTTTCGTCTTCGTGTTTTGTTGTCTCGGGGAAGATCCTGATATTGAGCTGAACACTCATTCTGGAGGTCCTTCATGTCCTAGGGTGGTGAAAAAAACATGTATTAATCCATAATTAAAATCCCTCTCCATACAGGTCATGCCATTTTGAGTCTCGGGTGGCATGTGACAGGTAGAATTACCTGTAAGGCGAGAGGTTAAACTACGTTAATGGATGGATTTATTTATCATGAAGGAGGTAAATTATACAGATAATGACTGGAAAATATCAATTCAGGATAGGAACGCATGGATAGCTTATGTCCACGCAGGCAATATCCTTGTTTGATAGCGCAAGTGAGTTAGTTTATGTATTTATTCTTGCAGACTCGAGGCCATATGACTAAAAGGTCTACTCGATTAGTACATCTCTATCCTCATTGATGAACATGCAGTAATGTAATCTAATATATAAAAATTAATGTTTGTTTGTTTGTTTGTTTGTTCGTACTTTATGCGCGGCCATACCGTTGATCCGATTGTGATGGGTTTTTTTTTGCAAAATGTTCAGGAGATTCCCGGGATGAACATAGGCTATAAGAGAGTTGTGATACTCAACTCCTACACTCTTAAAAATCGCCCTTTGTAGTGTAAAACGTGAAAAGAGTAGCTCTTTGGATGCTTAAATGGCTTACGCTGCCTAACCCATAAGAAATATACAAAATGAATATACACATAATTGAATATCTCAAAAAGCTCTACAAAAAGTCCGCGACAGCATATGTTTATCTCTTACGGATAACTCACAAAAACCATTTTTGTCTTTTATTGATACCAAGAGTCCCTTATCTCTTACGGATAACTCACAATAAATATGTTTTTCTTTCATTGATACCAAGAGTCTCGCGCCGTAGCGGAGTGGTTAAGGTAAGAAGTCTTCGCGCAGAACTACCGGACTTACGCTGGTTCGAGTCTCTACGAAGGAAGAAATTTTTCTCGTGGAATTTCGGCCAGTATGGGACCGGTGCACAGTGGGTCAGAAATGAAATCTAGCTGAAAAAAAAACTGTTTTGACTCACTCTCATCAATTTATCTTTTTTTTTCACTCTAATATAATTGTTAATTGACGATTCTTAACTTATCTGCAAAGGAGGGTACAATTCTAATGTTTATGAAGGCAATTTAAACATCGGAAGTTGTCGATGGTTAAGAACTCATCTGGTCTGTATCCCAGATGCGTTATTAGCGTTGTGTGTTCATCCGATATGGATGATTTTTTTTCTGCATGTTTGAGTGGGTCCCTGGATGGTTTAGATTCACAATTGGACATGGTAGGTGGCGCGGCGATCGGATTATAGGATTTTTTTATGTCAGATGCGCAGTCATCTGCATTTTCGTTATGTTCCGACATAACTATTTGACGTGATCATTCACACTTCTTGGGCCACAACAGATGGCTGTAAGAAGTTTTCTTGCGAACTTATTTAATAATATGTAATTATGTCCTAATTGCTGAATTTCATGGTAAAAAATGTAACATATTTTTATCATACGCCCATGATATGAGAATTGAACTTTCGGGGAGGACAGCGTCTGCCGGGTACGCTAGTAAATTATAAAATAAGATGCAGCATTAAATGAATATATATATACAATATGTACAAACTATATATAGGCCCTATTAGGCACTTATCTAATGATAACCATGACACAACTATTATTAATAATAATAGTATTCTTATTATTATTATTATTATTATTATTATTATTATTAGTAGTAGTAGTAGTAGTAGTAGTACTAGTAGTAGTAGCATTAATATTATAATAATAATTATTATTATTATTGTTATTCTTATCTTATTATTATTGCCATAATTATTATTGATATTATCACTAAAATTATTACTATTGTTTTTAAAATTATTTTGACAATTATTACTATTATTAATATTATTATTATAATTATCATTACTATTATTATTAATACAGAGAGGATATCCGGACTAGCGTGAGAAGTGTATGCGGCCGCCGAGTCCTCATTCAGCGTCACGCGGCATAGCAACTGCACGGCTCACTGTGAGTAATAAATTTTCGCCGCCGAGATATTGAAACTTAACCGCCTGGCGGGGCAGTTGAGTTACATGCTTGTAAGGTGAAGCACGCGTTGTGTATTCTAGTATTAATGGTCTTAGTCCATAGTTATTATACCTAGATCTAAGTTCTGAGCCCCAGTTTCTGGAATATGGTAATGGACGATCTGCTCAACAATATAGAAGCAACCCAAAAAGCATTACCAATAGCATATGCAGACGACTTAGTGATGATCATTTCTGGACAGTCCAGAAGACAACTGGAAGAACGCTCCCAAATAGTCTTACAGCAGCTCCAACAATGGGCTAGCTTACACAAGCTAACCATATCTCCCGATAAAACCATTGGAATGATTCTCAAAGGACATCTGAATGAACAACGCCCGCCAACCGTGAGAATTGGAAACCGCAATCTCCGCTTCACACAAGAACACAAGTACCTAGGAGTAACTCTCCAAAGCAGATTGCGAGTCGACCAGCATATCTACAATGTCACCAACACGGCGAAAAACCTATTCCACGGGATGGCACGGCTTTGAGGTCAAAACTGGTGATATGGAGCAATTAATTACCTAACGCTCTACAAGGTACTGTTCCAACAAATTTGCGGATACGCAGCACATGGCTGGGCCTGCAAGTTAACCACACTTCAAAAGAAGAAGCTACTTTCTGCCCAACGCCAAGTACTCATAAGAGTTACAAAAGCGTACAATACGGTGTCTGGGGTTTGCCTGCCAGTGATCGCAGGAGTCCTACCTATCGATCTGTATATCGCTCAAAGAATACAAAACTTTAAATTCAGAAGACACCAGACGATACTAGATACTGTGATCACGCCAGGCTTATATCAGACTCCAGATGAACGAGACACCAACAGACGGATTATCCAGGAAAGTATATCCGAGGAATGGAAAGAACGATGGGAAGCGGCAGGACATGGACGCATCACATACGAATTTCTGCCTAACATCAAGGAAAGGCTAAAGGAGACTTGGATCCAACCAAGTCACCATATCACGCAACTCCTGAGCGCCACGGCTCTTTCAAAGCCAAACTCCATGAAAGAGGCCTCACACGAACGCCTCATTGCGATTGCTTCGGAACAAAGTTGGACACTGTACAACATGTCCTGTACGAATGCATCAAATATGAGGCCAAACGAAAGGACTTACGTGAGGCTGCAATAAACGGTGATATGAACTGGTCGCCTCCTCTACGGTTTTGGGCAGAAAAACAGTCATATCAAGCAGTGAGAAAGTTCGTCGGATGGGTCCTTACTCAACGCCAAGAGGAGGACATCCGCAGACAAAGAAGAAGGGATTAGATGTAACTAGCAATAAGTTATTAATTAAATAAAAATAAAACGTAGTTTTATTTTATTTTCATATTTATTATATAATTCAGTGACAGCTGTTTCGGTACACTGTACATTTTCATCAAGTAAACACCAACTCAATTGATTAGCAATAAGTTAGTTATAAGTTAGTAAATTAAGTATTAGTTTTAACACACCATGTAAATATTACTAGATTAGGTGGTAGATTTAAGGACTTAGGTTAAGGATTAATATGTAAACATAGTTATGTTTACATAACTGTATATAAGTAGTATTAAGAACAAACACCCGAAACTTGTATCCAGAAAATGAACATAATAAAAACAGCAGAGAGTAATTAGGGACAAGAGCAGACCTGGGGGTATGGGCATTAAGCTCGAGGAAACCCAGGGGGATGGTGGTGGGGCTGACTGTTTGAAATACCGGAAATATAGAAACCCTAATATTAAAATTTGATTGGGCATAATCCTTTTATGTTTTTCCTATGCTTATTACTGCATATTTAAATTTAAATGCAATAGGCGTCTCTATTTTCTCTAGATATCTCTATTTTCGTGACCACAATGTCTTCCTACATTTCTGGCTTTCTTTCCTGACAATTTTAATGAATGATACATAATTATGAAGCACCAGAAGAATCCTTATAACCAAAATCTACCTAAATTCCAGACCACGGGGACCACAGAAATAATTCCCTATAAGGAAAAATATCTGTGGCGTGAGCGGGAATCGAACTCGGGGCCTCATGAACTTCAGTCACAATTTTTTACTACAAGATCATGAGGGTGATTTTGTGACAATCCTTGTTTTACCAGTGTGTTTGTGATGTTGTTATACACTGCGGAAAATATGTAAAAATATGAGCAAATCGTTTTCAGTGTGTTTTACGGAATTTCTCTTGTTTTAATAAAGATATCCCTCCACTCTTTGTTGTGAATATGTGGCAAGACTGTGAAATTTATTGACATTTACGTATAGTGTGCTCTTCATTACAAATATTACCACGATATTAATTATAAATATAGCGGCGTGGTGTAATATGAGAGATTTCTATTTTCTTTGCTAGAGTATAAAGCTGCGTTTAATATGAGTTATGAATTAATTAATGTCCCCCAAACTTGCATCCTCTACCTGCTTCGTGTAAAACTTGCAGCGGAAGACCTTCGTCATCTCGTAAAGTCAACTTCATCCTGTATCGCTATAAGGGTCATAATTAATACGGCAGTGCTATGTCTACTAGGTTTACGGTTATTTATCCGTATACCTACAACATATGTTTCTAAATTTAGGGGCTCATAAACACCACGTACAATTAGACACATGAAAAGATAAACAAGGAATCTATTATCACTTATTTATTAGTTATTACATACTTCAAGCATGGTCCGTCTTATCTACCTAGCTGATCATGATGCAGACCGCAGTATTGGAACAGCAGAAGAGTTCATTAAAAAATGAGTGGTATTCTTAGTTAATTTTGCATGGTAGTTTTAATGTCGATAATAACTACTTTTTCTTAGCCTTGACTAAAATTATGTTTTGCACTAATCATACCACTATTTATACAACTAAATGTTATACGACAGAACTAAAATCATAATCTTCACAGGACAAATACAGGTGTTCGACAAGGGTATGGTATATCACCCACCCTTTTTAATATATATAATATATATATATATATATATATATATATATATATATATATATATTAATGACCTAATACAGAGCTGGAAAAGGATTAAGAAAGGAATAAGAATTAGTAATATAACAAATTTTAATATTTGACTACATGCTGACGATGTTGTTATAATGCAAACTACAGAAAATATTTACAATTCTCTCTACACTGATTAAATTAAATAAGTAAAGAGTACGATTTTGAAATATCTATAGAAAGGTAAAATATAATAGCCTTTTCAGGTAAGTCGCCCATAAAGTCGAAACTAATAATAGAAATTAAATCTCTATAAAAAGTGTTAAATTGTAATTATCTAGGTTGTGAATTGTCTTCTGGATATAGAACAAAAAATTATATAGTCAATAAATTATCAGTTTGATTTGGAAAACTACAGCTCAGAATGGTTTTGTATGGAGAGTTTATGTCCGCGCGGCCATAAACCTCCGGGTTCGAGAGTGTCAGCTAGTTACTTGATAATAATAATGATAATAATAATAATAATAATAATAATAATTTTTCGAAGTAAAATTTGACAACATTACTGAAAGTACTATAATAGTGTCACTTTTCATTGCAATTTCGTAAGTTATTTCATAAATTGCAAATTATTATTTTATACATGTATTTATGAATAATATTTATTTTTTAAGCTAATGTATTTATTTTTGTGTGCATTTTCATGTCAGTAGTAAGTAATACTTTTTCAGAACTAATTTCATTGCACAAGCATAGATTTTTATGTGTAAGGAATCGTAGTTTACGGATTTAGGGCCCATTTCACAAACAGAGGTAACTGTATTACGCCAGTTTTCCCCGTGTATAATGCATAGCTTAAACTGGCGTAATACAGTTACCTCTGTTGGTGAAACCGACCCTAAGTCTATAATAATGTATTTTGGCCTTAACTCTGACAGTTTAAATATCTCATAATAATAATAATAATAATAATAATAATAATAATAATAATAATAATAATAACTATAATAACAATAACTATAATAAAAATACGTAAAATGTTTAGCATCCAAAATTTGTGACACGTTAGTTGTAGTTACATGATTTTAAATTTATATTACTCCCGTCCAAAGAATAACGTAAGTGCTGTAAAAAAAAAAGAAACTTACTAGTATTATGTTATTTAGGGATTCTCCACTCTCGTCAATCTATTCCTAGAGATTAATTAAATTCACTTATTAAGAATTCTAATTCATCATTCGCTTCTCCACACACACAAACACTTGCGTACACTCACACACGCGCGCCCGCACACAACACGCACACACTTACAGTATAAAACAAAATTTCACCATACGCAATACTTAGTAGTAGTAGTAGTAGTAGTAGTAGTAGTAGTAGTAGTAGTAGTAGCAGCAGTAGTAGTAGTAGTAGTAGTTTAGTAGACTAAAATAAAATACATAAAATGTTATTTGCAAATATGGGTGGCACGGGCAGCAAATCGTACGAACTGCTGACAGTGAGCATAAATAAAATAATGTCTAGCAATAATACAAAATACAGAAAAATAACACTGTAGATAACAATACAATTATACATTAATTAGGTTACGTAAAATTATTAAGAAATGTTTTGTGTGATATAAAGATTGATTATATTGTGATGTTGAGTGATTCCGGGTTCTGTGTCCGTGGTCCATAGTTGGTGTTGATACCAGACGTTTCGCCCTCAACTGCGGAGGGCATCTTCAGTGGCGAGTGCTTCTAGGCGTGTTTCCTGGTCGGAAGCTCTACTTAGAGTGAACGCTGCGGGTGTTGTATTGATACTAGTGGTGGGAGCAGGGTGAGCGGGCGTGGCTCTTGCTGATTGGCTAATGGTCGTCTCCTTGTTGTCCCTAGTGTTGATGCATTTATTTTCTAGTGTACGGTACCAGGCCTTAGACAGTTTAATACCTTCCTCTTTTCTGTTAATATTTTCCTTATGCTTGTGTATTTCTATAGCCTCTCGATATAATCTAGGGAAATAATAAGAAGTTGTGGCTAAAACTTGTGTATCATCGAATAGAATCTGGTGTCCATTCATAATGGCATGTTCTGCTACAGCCGATTTATCCATTTCTCCTTGTCTGCAGTTTCTTTTGTGTTCTGATAAACGGGTGGCTATACTTCTTTTTGTGGTCCCTATGTATGGTTTACCACACGAACAAGGAAGTCGATATACGCCGCAAGTGGAGAGAGGTGGCCGAGGATCCTTAGCTGAGCGAAGGCAGTCTTCTATTTTTCTTGTAGGTCTGTAAACTGTTTTTATGTTGTATTTTCGTAGGAGTTTTCCGATACGATCTGTGACTCTTTGTACATATGGTAAGTAGGCTATGCTGGTTGAGGGTGTGTTATCCATTCTGACGTGCTGTCTTCGTGGATGTATGGTTTGTCTTATTTCCTTGGATGTGTAGCCATTTTTCTGGAAACAATTGAACAGATGGTGTTGTTCTTGTTTAAGGTGTTGTGGTTGGCATAACTTAGTCGCTCTGTCGAACAGAGCGACTAAGTTATGCCAACCACAACACCTTAAACAAGAACAACACCATCTGTTCAATTGTTTCCAGAAAAATGGCTACACATCCAAGGAAATAAGACAAACCATACATCCACGAAGACAGCACGTCAGAATGGATAACACACCCTCAACCAGCATAGCCTACTTACCATATGTACAAAGAGTCACAGATCGTATCGGAAAACTCCTACGAAAATACAACATAAAAACAGTTTACAGACCTACAAGAAAAATAGAAGACTGCCTTCGCTCAGCTAAGGATCCTCGGCCACCTCTCTCCACTTGCGGCGTATATCGACTTCCTTGTTCGTGTGGTAAACCATACATAGGGACCACAAAAAGAAGTATAGCCACCCGTTTATCAGAACACAAAAGAAACTGCAGACAAGGAGAAATGGAATGGAAATCGGCTGTAGCAGAACATGCCATTATGAATGGACACCAGATTCTATTCGATGATACACAAGTTTTAGCCACAACTTCTTATTATTTCCCTAGATTATATCGAGAGGCTATAGAAATACACAAGCATAAGGAAAATATTAACAGAAAAGAGGAAGGTATTAAACTGTCTAAGGCCTGGTACCGTACACTAGAAAATAAATGCATCAACACTAGGGACAACAAGGAGACGACCATTAGCCAATCAGCAAGAGCCACGCCCGCTCACCCTGCTCCCACCACTAGTATCAATACAACACCCGCAGCGTTCACTCAAAGTAGAGCTTCCGACCAGGAAACACGCCTAGAAGCACTCGCCACTGAAGATGCCCTCCGCAGTTGAGGGCGAAACGTCTGGTATCAACACCAACTATGGACCACGGCCACAGAACCCGGAATCACTCAACATCATGATTACCGGCCGTGAAAGCCTGCATTCAAACATTGATTATATTACCAATCCTTTGCTTAAATAATTCATAATCAGTTCATCCTCCATTTAAACTAACAAAAATTACTTTCAATTTTAAATAAGTAGGTAAACAAATAGAACATGCTACCAATGCAACACCGGGTGATCCACCAGCTAGGGCATACGATGAGGACAAAACAGCTGAGCACAATATGACTACCCCATTCCATAGAGATGAACGAGTGAGGGTATCGCAAAGGTTGGTGAACTTGCACGCTGAAAAAGAAATACTGGTAATGCGTATTTGATAGGCTTTCACGATATCATATGAAAATTGTCTTAGGAGATTTTAATGCAAAAGTAGGGCGGGAAGAGATATTCAAACCAACATTAGGCAAATTCAGCCTTCATGAAGATAGTAACGACAATGGGGTTAGATTAGTCACCATTGGCACATCAAAGAATCTCATTGTTAACAGCACGCCATTTCAGCATAAGCATATTCACAAATACATCTGGATGTCTACAGATGGCAAAATTCGAAACCAGATAGATCACGTATTAGTGGTTAAACGCTGGCACAGTAACATCATCGATGTTAGATCAGTTAGAGGAACAGACTGCAATTCGGTTCATAATCTGGTGAGGGTGAAAATCAGACAACGGCTATCGCTTATGAGAGGAACAAACGCTAAAGACGATTCTAAAAATTTGAAAAATGATTAAATGCGGCAAGAATATGAAATTAAAATTGTAATAGATTTGAAGTACTGAATTCTTCAGATGACAATGTGGCAAACGAAAAACAAACTGTTATAAATAAAGAATAGGAGACTATAAGAGATACTATTAAATTATAAGCATCAGAAGGCATCGGTTATTTAAAAAAGAGGCAAAATAAGAAATGGTTTGATGAGAAATGTGCCGACATTGTAAAGAAAAGAAAGCTAGCAAGAATGAAATGGTTACTTGAGCCAAATAAGGTATATTTAGAGCAATTGGGTAGTATTAGACGGGAAACCACCAAGTTACTAAAGAGTAAAAAGAGTGAATATTTGAGAGAGAAGATTAATGACCTTGAAATGAATGCCAAAAAAAGGAACATTAGAGAATTATATCAGGGAATTAGTATAGAGAAGAAAGGGTTTCGGGCTAGAACAATTATAATTAGGAATGAAAATGGGGATATGATTGCAGATTGCAGGAGTTTGTTAAATACATAGAAAGGTTACTTCAATCAAATATTAAATATACATACAGAGCAGGATATTGAAGAGGATTATTTACAGACAGCAGAAATGTTAATCGCAGAACCAAGTGCATTAGAGGTTGAAATGACGATAGATAAATTGAAGATGTATAAAGCATCAGGGTTCAGAGGACATCCCAGCAGAACAGATAAAATCAGGGGGAGAAAAATTGATGGACAAGATACGCCAGTTGCTTAATATGATTTGGGAAAAAAGAAGCTCTTCCAGATGAATGGAAAGAATCGATTATCATACCAATTTATAAGAAAGGAGATAAAACTGATTGCAACAACTATCTGGGCATTTCATTACTCCCAAACTTCGTACAAAATTCTAACAAATATATTACTAAGCAGACTTACTCCCTATATTAATGAAATTCTAGGAAATCATCAATGTGGATTTAGAAGAAACAGGTCTACAACAGATCAGATTTTTAGTATAAGACAGATTTTAGAAAAGCAATGGGAATATAATGGTATTCTACATTAACTATACATAGACTTCAAAACGGCATATGATTCAATTAAGAGGGAGAAGATATATAGTACCTCCTGGAGTTCGGAATTCCTAAAAAGTTAGTTAGACTTATACGAATGTGTGTAAATGACACAAAGAGTAGGGTGCGTGTAGGCAATCTGTTTTCTGATACTTTTGAATTTCAGAATGGGTTGAAGCATGGAGATGCACTATCTCCTCTACTATTTAATTTTGTACTAGAGCATGCCATCAAATCTTTAGAGTATGAAGAAAACCTACAACTCAATGGTATTAATAAGCTGTTAGCTTATGCTGATGATGTAGTACTATTGGGCGATAGCGAGTAGTTACTAAAGGCCAACACGCACACAATACTGAGTAACACTAAGAAATTGGAGCTGGAAGTAAATATCAATAAAACTAAATATATTGTAACACATAGAAGTACATTATATAATGGAAATGGTCAGTTAATGACAAATGAGGGAAATTTTGAGGAATTGGCTGTATTCAAATACCTAGGAACAATAATCACAAACAGGAATGAGATGCACAAGAAAATTAAACATAGGCTCAATTCTGGAATTGCGTGCTATTATGCATTACAGAAACTCTTGACTTCCCAACTCCTTTCAGAAAACGTTAAACTGAAAATGTATAAAACTATTATTCGACCAGTTATATTATATGGTTGCGAAACATGGACTCTTACTTTAAGGGAGAAAAGGAGATTACGAGTATTAGAGAATAAAGTTCGTAGCAAAATTTTTGGAACAAAGAGAGATGAACAAACAGGTGAATGGAGAAGACTGTTAACAATGAGTTACATGGTCTTATAGGAAGCCAGATATAATAAGAACAATTAATTCTTGTAGACTGCGATGGGCAGGACATGTGGTACGAATCGGGAATGAAAGGCGTGCATGGAAGCTTCTTGTAGGAAAACCAGAGGAAAAACGCCCAGTTGGTAGACCAATATTGAGATGGGGGAATAACATTAACAATGATTTGAGGGAAGTAGATTATACAGGGGATAATTAGAAAACATTGACTCAGGATAGGTTTGTACGTCCGCGCTGCCATGAACCTACGGGTTCGATAGTGGAGGTGAGTTAGTTAGTTATTTAGTTAGTTGGTTAATTAGTTCGTTCGTTAGTTAGTTAGTTAGTTGGTTAGTTAGAGAAACGTGAGAGGATTAATTTACGCAGTGGAGGTAATAAAAATAAATAGGACATGTTGACAGTCGGTGCTTGAAATGTTGAAGGGCTAAAACACGAATTTTCAATCGGAAATTTTGTTGATTTTATTAAGACTTTGATTCAATAGTGTTTTCAGGAACATAGTTAAAAGCTAATGAATATGTAAATATATGAAATGATTTTTCAAATTAAGTGAAACTAACGGAAAAAGGATTAGATATCCAGGATCTGGTCCCTCATTTTAAATAAGTAAATCACTTTTTAAATGACGCAATTTGTAATTATTACCAAGCACGGACATCACAATATATTTGAGGTATATTTATCGACAGCCGCTGGCTTCTAGATGTGCCAATCCAATTTTTATTCGTTGAATTGTGGTACACATTGGCAGAAATAATATATAAGATTCCGATAGCTGGAATAATAATTTTAAAAGACTTTAACTGTAGCATTGGGGTAGAAAATCTAATATATAAAAATTGTTGGTTTGTTTGTTCGTACTTTATGCGCAACCATACCGTTGATCCGATTGTATTGGGGCTTTCGGTAAAATGTTAACGAGATTCCCGGGATGAACATGGCTATAAGAGAGTTGTGATACTCAACTCCTACACCCTTAAAAATCGCCCTTTGTAATGGAAAACGTAAAAAAAAGTAGCTCTTTGGACGCTTAAATGGCTTACGCTGCCTAAACCATAACAAATACACAGAATTAATGTAGACAGAATTCAATATCTCAAAAAGCTCTACGAAAAATTCCCCGACAGCCTATGTTTTTCTCTTACGGATAACTCACAATAACCATTTCTGTCTTTCATTGGTGCCAAGAAGATCGAGACAAGTACGTAGATTCCTGTACAAGCATAGCAGCACATGGCCGGTATTCTTTTACAGATAACTCACAATAACGAATGTTGTCTTTTAGCTCATTTATGCCAAGAAGATCGAGATAAGTGGATTCCCGGGCAACATCTTGTAATTAGTACGGGGAATCTTAAAATAATTATGATATACATTTATAATTATTTTTCATTTTACTTACTCAACTAATCGTATAAGAACTACATTAATTTTTGTCTTTCTGCTCATTTATGCCAGGAAAATCGGGATGAGTAGATTCCCGGACAACGCCTAGTAAACAACACGGGGTATCTAGAAAGTAATTACGATATAAATGTTTCCTCTTATTTATTTAACTAAACAGAAAACACATTAATTTTCGTATTTCATTTATGACAAGAAGATCGGGATAAGTAGATTCCCTGGCAACGCCGGATAATCAGCATGGGTATCTAAAAAATAAAAATTTATAATTATTTTCTTTTTACTTATTCAACTAAACATAAAAGCACATTAATTTTCATTTTTTAGGCGTAGTAGCGCACGCCGGGTAGTAGCTAGTATCACTAAAGAAACAGATGATAATGGAAAATAAAGGGATTGTAGGAAAAGTGAAGACAATTTATAAATACAGAAGGAAATAAATTGGTAGATTTTTGCGATGTGTTTCAACATGCAAATTTGAACGGGAAATATGGAAAAGTTAAAAATTGTGGTTTGACATCTTATATATAAAATTAATGTTTGTTTGTTCTTATTTTTATGTTTGTTTGTTTATTGTTTGTTTGTTTGTTTGTTCGTACTTTATGCGCGGCCATACCGTTGATCCGATTGTGATGGGTTTTTTTTGCAAAATGTTCAGGAGATTCCCGGGATGAACATAGGCTATAAGAGAGTAGTGACACTGAACTCCTACACCCTTAAAAATCGTCTTTTGTAGTGTAAACGTGAAAAAAGTAGCTCTTTGGACTCTTAAATGGCTTACGCTGCCTACATCACAAGAAATACACAAAATTAATGTACAGAGAATTGAATATCTCAAAAAGATCTAAAAAAATTCCGCGACAGCATATGTTCATCTCTTACGGATAACTTACAATAACCAGAATTGTCTTTCATTGATACCAAGAGAATAATGCCCATTCGGGTGAACCTTTCATCTTTATTATTATAACCAAGGGACCCGCGCCGTAGCCGAGTGGTTAAGGCAAGAAGCTTGGCGCATATCTACGGTACTTACGCTGCAGCGCGCTGGTTCTTGTCTACATGGGAGAAAAAATTTTCTCGTGGAATTTCGGCCAGTATGAGACCGGTGCACAGTGGTCCAAAGTTGAAATCTAGCTGAAGAGCACTACTTTCACTCACCGTCATCAATTTATCTTTTTTTCACTCTAATATAATTGTTATAAGATGGTTCTTAACTTATCTGCAAAGGAGGGTACAATTCTAATGTGAGAAAAGTCCCTCTTTGGACGCTTAAATGGCTTACGTTGCCTAAACCATAACAAATACACAAAATTAATGTAAACAGAATTGATATCTTAAAAAGCTCTACAAAAATGTCCGCAACAGCATATGTTTATCTCTTACGGATAACTCACAATAACCATTTTTATCTTTCATTGATACCAAAAGTCCCGAGCCGTAGCCGAGTGGTTAAGGGAAGAAGTCTTGGCGCAAAACTACGGGACTTACGCTGGTTCGAGTCTCCATGGGGTAAGAACGGTTTATTACGGAATTTCGGCCAATATGGGACCGGTGCACACTGGGCTAGAAATGAAATCTACCTTGAAAAAAAAAAAAAAAAAAACTATTTTCACTCACCCTCATCATCAATTTATTTCTTTTTTCACTCTAATATAATTTTTATATGACGGTTCTTATCTTATCTGCAAAGGAGGGTACAATTTTAATGTTTATGAAGACAATATAAACATCGGAAGTTATTGATGGTTAAGAACTCATCTGGTGTATATCCCAGTTGTGTTATTAGCGTTGTGTGTTCAAGTTCAGTGAGTTATTCTTGTTAATCTATATGTATACTTCATCTCAAGGTTTGTAATTTTACTGATATATTTAATGTTTTTTCTAAATAACCACCAGATATTATGATAAATGCATGTGGAATCATACCTTCCATGCACTACAAAATGTACACAATCATATTACTTTAAATTGAGCTACAAAGACAAGGGTTCTGTACAGTAGTAAACATTTTAGTCATAATATAGAGTGATGTATGGACATTAATTCCCGCACAATAACATGTGCGCAAATTATTGCTTTTTTAAATTAGCTTTCTCATTACAGGATATAGCCAGCAACTGGAGCCTACCGTTGCGCGCAGAGAATAATTGTTTGATTTAATATGGGAAAAATGTTAGATAGAAGCAATAAGTTATCATTTAGTAAACAAATTAGGGATAGGGGAATGTTAGCAGAAAGTTTTAAATTATATTAAAATCAATAATTTCTAAAAGCGATTTTCTCAATCGTACGAAGTTGTGCGCGAGAAAAACAAATTCTAATGAAATATTCTGATTGGCTAGGAGCGGATGTTAACTTCCCCGTTATGAAGAATTAATTTAGAACAATGACAGATGTTGGAAAATTCTGCTCCATCTGCTTATGGAATTGGAAGACCCAAAATAACTTTCGAAGAGCCTGGAATTAAAGAAATGTTCACTTATGCAAGAATTCTCTCGTGATGAACTTGCTCTTGCTACAGAAATATCACTTTAGTCATATGGTAAACTGGATACTGCTGATGTTTTAAAGACATTACTAAAAAAAACAAAAAATAGCTTCAAAATAATAATAAACATTACAAATCACTCCGCTTAACTCCCCTGTCTTTTATGTCGGACGAAGCATTGTCGTTTTTGACGATAAAATGTTAATATGTCGATATATTAACATGAGACTAGGTGTCAAAAAGAGAGGATGTGATATCTTATCCACCTTTATAATGCTTCTAGGGAAGCGAATTTGTTATGCTACCATTCCCAAGACAGATATTTCAGCAGAAGTAAGACATTTTTTGTCTTTATTCCAGCCACTACGAAAGATGTTTCAGGTCTTACAATTCCATAAGCAGATGGAACAGGATTTTCCAACGACTATCAGTGTTCTAAATTCTTAATAACGGGAAGGTTTGCATTTACTTTTAGCCAATCAGAACATTTCAGTAAAAATCTGAATTTTTCTCTCGCACAACTTCCTGTGTTTTAGAAAATAGCTTTTTAAAAAAATATATATTTTTTAAACATTCTCCGAACATCCCCTAACTATAATTTATTAATATAGGATCACTTATTGCCTCTGCCGATCACTTTTCTTCAAATATTAAATCAAACAATTATCTGCGCTCGATGATAGGCCTCAGCTGCAGGCCGTTTCCCCTATTAAAAAAGCTAATTACAAAAAACGCAATAATTTGCACACATGTTATTGTGCGGGAATGAAGTCATTAAATCACTCTATATTATAGCCAAAATTTGTACTACTGTTCAGAACTGCTATTTTCGTAGCTCAATTTGAAGTAAGATGATTGTGTAAATTTTTTAGTGTTTCAAAGGTATGATTCCACGTGTATTTAACACAATATTTGGTTGTACAGAAACATGTTGAATATATCAATGAAAAGTACAAACCTTGAGGTAAAGTATCCATATAGATTAAGAAGAATTGCTCACTGAACTGTAATGCAAAACGTATTTATTTCTACAGGTAGGTACACAACTCGGATGCGGACCAGATGAGTTCTTAACTATCGGCAGGTTCCGATGTTTATATTGTCTACATAATTTTTTTAATACTACCCTCCTTTGCAGATAAGTGAAGAACAGTCTTCTGGCAATAATTTTATTGTGAAGGAAGATGAATTGGGGAAGTTAGTAAAATTCTTTTTTCCAGCTAGATTTGGTATCTGGCCCACTGTGCAGTGGCATCCGACATCGTGAGGCATTTGGGTAGCTACAATAAGTAGCGACTCCAGGTTGAGAATACCGGCTGTTAACGGCTGGAGGATCCGACATGCTGACCACATGTCACCCTACACTGGCTAGATGATCGTCTACATCTGTGATTAACACTTGTGGATGTGAGGCCAACAGCCGTCTGGTCAGCTAAAAGTCTTCTAGGTCTGTCGCGCATTGAGTTTTTTTACACCAAGAAGAGCGGGATAAGTAGTTTCCCGGGCAAGCGTGCTCTGCCATACCGTTCATCCGATTGAGATGGGGCTTTTTGAAAAATGTTCAGGAGATTCCGGGAATGAACGTAGGCTATAACTCAACCAATTCACCCCTAAAAAATCACCCTTTGTAGTGAAAAACATTAAATTAATTCCCTATTTTGACGAATAAATGGCTTACGCTTCCTGAACCATAACAAATACACAAATTGATGTATACAGAATTGAACACGTCTGGTGGTAAAGACACATTAACATTTATGTAGCAGTAGCAGCGCACGCCGGGTATTAGCTAGTTTATTAATAAAAATGAGAGGAGGGTACCGGTAAACGATTATTCAATATGCACACAAGAGATGATTTCAGTCCTATGTAATTTCAGTGTAGTTTCCTAAATTGAACCTCGCCATTTCCCAAACAAATTAATTTTAGATATTAAAGATAGTAGTGAGGGAGTTGTTGATAAGGTGTCAACAACATAACGGCCAATTACACGTTTTAGGTGGATTGAGGATCGGAGAGAAGATTTATCATGCTTTTTGGCTGAACTGCACTTCTACTTACTCTTAATTTTTCAGTTTAATGTTGTAAACAATAGCTCTTCTTCTGTATTTACTGGCATATTTTATATTTTAAACTTTTTCAAACAATTTGTTTAACATTATTAGACAATTTTCAAGTATTTATTTATATACACAAATCACAATATTATGACACTGTCAGACAATATTGTGATCCTAACTGGTATTTTCTCCACAGAGTATATTACTCAGTCTATGATTTTTCTATCTCTGGATTGGGTTATCGCTGGTTGGAACGGCGTCAGGGAGTGATAAGTAAGTGTACACCCATTTTGAATAAACGTTTGGTAAATTTAAAATTATTAATACATTTATTTAACATAGAATTGGGGATTCATTGCAATGATTGGTCATTTAAGTTTCTAAGCGACGTGCAGCCATCTAGCACAAGCTGTATGAACTTTAGTACGATATAGATAATAGTCGATATGAGGCAAGGATGATAATCGATATGTAGTTCGATGGTGGGTTATCGCTGGCACTATAAATTTTGGCGCATGCGCACTGTTGTTCTATAGGACTTTCAAAGTATATCAAGTAAGTTTAAGTGCAGTTTTTCCGGTGTTTAGAAACTCTAATAGAGGATTTGCAATGAAATTATTTTAGAGGAAAGAAATTATTGAAACTGACAGAAAAATTTCAAAAGCAGGGGGAAAATTCAAGGTTATATGCACAGTGAATCAGAAGGACAAAGGGTGGTACAATAATGCATGTAGAAAGAAGAAGAAGTTAGTCGAAAGTAGCCTTTTAATGTTTAGAAAATAAATCATAGATTAAAACAGTAAACTTTGTGCGCAGCAGGGAAAAGAACACAAAGAATTGTTAAGAGGAACAAAATTAGAATGGCAAAATAAGAAATCGGGAGAAATGAATATCGCGAATGATATTGGGGAAATTTCTGACATATGGAAAGCGATAAGGGGACACAAATCACAGACCATAACTCGAACAAGAATATCACACGTGGAATGGAAAAACTACTTTGATAGGGTGCTTCGAGGCGAGGAGTTAAGATATAATCAAGGAAATATAGTGGAGATCCTCAAACTAATATGTATCCTGTTACTAGAACAGGATATTTCAAAAATGTGAAGTGGTATATTCCATTAAAATATTAAGGAATGGTACAGCTCCTAAAATAAATGGATTACCGGGGGAATTCTTCAAAATAATATGATAGCATCCGACAAATTGTTAGAAGTTTTGAAAACTGCGATCAATAAATGTTTATTGCTGGAAATTATCCGGAAACTTGGGGGGGGGGTCAGGTGTAGTCCAACCGCTATGTAAAGGATAAGGTAGGACTCATGTACCAGATTAATGCAATCGAATTGAATCGAGCCACTGCAGCGGATTAGTCAACATCGTTAAGCAACAGCGGAGGGTTCAAGCGACGATGGTACCTCGCAGCGAAGCCTCATCGAACAGCCGTCTGGAAGAGTGATTCACCGCATTCAACTACGCTACGTAGCGATCTACCAGCGCGGCAACGAAGAGCAAAACTAAAAGTTCTTTTTCAGATGGAGGGCTCTGGAAACCCATGTCTTCCACCTTAAAACCCTACCAAAGGTAT
Organism: Diploptera punctata; assembly: GCA_030220185.1. Taxonomy (NCBI): domain Eukaryota; kingdom Metazoa; phylum Arthropoda; class Insecta; order Blattodea; family Blaberidae; genus Diploptera; species Diploptera punctata. The sequence goes on along the minus strand of JASPKZ010007973.1, from coordinate 461,867 downwards.
CAGCCATCCCAACTGCATATACCTCGGACGCAATCCCACGGTCTCTGTCAAGGCACCTCCAGCCGGTTTTCCAAAAATCCCAATCCTAGAGCTCTCAATCGAAAATCACTACGGTTAAAAAGGCCAGAAGCCATCTCCATAGCTCCCCAATTGCGCGTAGGACCCGTAAAAGAACTCGATCCCTGCTAATTCCCCAGGAATTCTCGGCGCAACTAGCACCTGCGAACGTGGAGTTCGAAAACACCGAGCCCGACACATTCAATGGTGAGCTCACCAAGCTTAGGACAATGTTATGAATATCGTCGTCGGCCTACGAAAAAGTACAAACAGGTGTTGCAACTGCCTAGAATATCTGATTTCGAAGGGGGACAAAAACGACCTTCAATAAAAAGGTTCGTAATAAAAATAAATGACCCCAACGAGGATATATTTGCAATCCAGAAAGATCTAAAAGGTCTCGGTCTCGAGGTCCTGAAAGTTGTCAAAATGACTTCTTCCAGGACCAAAGACCCGCTGCCGATGTTCATGGCAGTCCTAGTGGACGGACCCACTGTTTATGAGGTTAAACAGGTATCTCGCCTCTGCTTTATTAAAATAAAGGTAAAGGAATACCGATGCGTGACAGCAGCCATGCGTCAAGAAAACAGGCAGTCTAGGTTGAGAACCCTACTGCTACCCAGCAGAAAGCGCACGCTAAAGAAAGAAAAAACACTTGGAGCAGAGCCAGCTGGTCCCTCCAAATGCCCCAGCAAGCCCCCAGCACGGGGCAAGCTTATCTTTCACCCTACCACTGCCACTCATAGTAGCAGCAATAAAAAATCAGAGCTCGAAACTAGCGATGTAAAAAAACAGATAAAATTGTATGTCATCAGCCAAAAGGTAATACAAAATCTGTAAAAAAATACCTAAACAAATAAGTCGAGGTATATAATGTTATACCTTTTATAACCCCAAGTCCACTCAGATTTAACCTGCATACCTGAAAACAACTGCCCCAAAAGCAACAAAAATTCAAGCAAAGCTTGTTCGAAAAATACCCTGTCTACAGAACAGTACATCCAATAGCATATGGAGAAGCCAACATCATAGATAACATGATATGCTATACAAAAAACAACACAAATTATCCCGGTGAATGTAACCTGGAAAGATAACAAAGTTGGAAAATGGGAGGTAACGCTTGCATAATTTCCCCCCTAAATAGGTTATTCCGGCCGATTATTCATGTTATGCTCACCCCCTAGCAACAAACAGGGTAATTCCACCGGCTAATTTGTCATAGGTTTTACCAAAATAGCTGATGACGAACCCTAAAGGATCAGCGATATGCTACGTGGTTTTAGTCTGGATGGGTGATCGTTAGATAACGTTGGCCTCGCGTAATATTAAACCGTCCATCAGTCCAGGCCCAGACTGATTTCGGCCAATTTGGTTAAAAAAACTTTACATCTACCCATTCTGTTAAGGTTTCTGGTGGTTTCCTGAACGATAAGACAAATAATGTCGGAATGTTTTTTTTAGTTCCACCAAGTAAATGTAAATTTAAAATAAATAAATTTTCAATTTTCAAAATTGTCTATAATGTCGACGGGTCTGAAAAGGAAAATATTTAATTTCTAACATGGAGCAAAAAGTGGCTGCAGCCTTCTCACAGGAGCTTCAAATTGTCATTAACAACTCCAAAAAATGTTCCATATCCAACAAATGGGATTTTTTCTAACTCCCAAAATCATTCCGCGCGGTCCGTGCCATATCAAACGACCTACGGCTAATCAACAGCCGCCATTCCCGAAGGGCCAAGACGCAGTCTAAGCTCACTACACACAGAGTTGCATGGGTGACCGTCCAGCTTCCCAAAATACATCCACTCCACATGGATGGACGACCGTCCATCACAACTAACACTCCACGTTCCACCAATTAACGCCTGGTTATGTGGTTATGATTATATATATATATATATATAATATCACTAATAACTGGCATAACCGGGACAAATGGTTTCCGATCAGGAACCCGGACTGTCGATTCATTTCGACAATGAAGAGAGCGGACCACTACCCTCCAAGGGTCGTATGTAATTTTTTAATTAACTGTTCATGTACCAGAAAGTTACAGTGGACATTTGTTCTTGTTAGAGTTCGATTACGAACAAATGAGACAGTAGGCTAGAGAACAATAGGATTTCAGAATATTTGGTAGGTTTTAGAGACGGGTACTCCAAAACGGACAACGTATTTGTTCTGTGAACATTAATTGATGATAATCTGAAAAATAAGATGGGTAAATTATTTTGTGTGTTCATTGATTTTAAGATAGCATTCGATACTGTAAATGGAAGTGCACTTTGGGAAATAATGAATGGGAAATTGTCTTATTCTCTTATACAATTATATATATATACCTACAGGGTGTAACATAACTCAACGGCAAAATTTCAGGAATGAGTTCCTCATATGGAGAGAATAAAAAAATATACTACAACATGGGTCCGGAAATTGTTAACTACAGAGTTATTCGAACTTTTATGAATGTTAGTTCATGGCGATAAAAATGTAAGGGACTTGTTGGAGCGCTCTGTTCTGCCAGAAGAAATGTTCAAACTGACCTCCTCGTGTGTTAATACTGGCAGATGCTCTTCTTCGCATTGAGTCTCCAACACGATAAGAAATTCCTGGTGTAGTGCGTACTGTCTGACAGGCTGCCACAATGCGTGCACGAAGAGTTATAACATCATCCACAGGGCTTGAATACACCAAAAACTTGAGGTGTCCCCAAAGATAAAAGTCCAAGGGGTTTAAATCGAGAGATCGTGGTGGCCAAGAAATTAGTCCTCCTCTACCAATCCAGCGAAGACCAAATGTTCGATTAAGGCACCTGCGAGCAGACAGACTGCAATGTGCAGGAGCACCATCGTGCATAAAGAACATCAGCCGTCGGGATGCTAGTGGCATGTCTTCCGACCGAATAACGAGGTAATTGACTGCGCAAGAAAGGTTTGTATTCACGTCCATTGAGCCTGTTCGGAAGAACGTAGAGTCCCAAAAAACTATCACCAACAATGCCTGCTCAGATGTTAATTGAGAATCTCTGTTGGTGATGTGTTGCGATTGTTACATTGAGATTCGTGTCTGCCCATACCTGCTGGTTGTGCAAATTCTGGATCCCATCCCTTGTGAATGTTGCCTCATTCGTGAACAAAACGGCAGCTCCAAAGTTAGGATTCACATCGCATTGTTGGAGGAACCACTGGCAGAACATTGGCCGTGCAGGGTAATCCGCAGGGGACAAGGCTTGTACACGCTGTAGATGATATGGATACAATTGTTGTTCCCTTAGTAGTCTCCTTACCGACATGTGCGACAAATTGGTCTGCAGTCCTAAACGCCTTGTGCTTATTCTAGGATTTTCATCTACAATGTTGAAAACAGCCTCCTCCTCTTTTAGGCCTTACAACTTTCGGCCGTCCCCCGGTCCTTGGTGGGCGTGCAAAACTCCTTCAAAAGTCTTACGATCTGGCAATCTCCGCGTAGGTTATCGTTCCTGATACAGACGACGCGCCATAAAAAAACATTACCATTCGTCAAACCACAGATGAAATGCATACAGACATATTCTTTATTTGTGTACATCACAGCAGCCTACAATCTACAGAAAACAGAGTGTCAATAACTACTGTAAACCTCAATTACCTAACATTCATAAAAGTTCGAATAATTCTGTAATTATCAATTTCCGGACCCATGTTGTAATACACTTTTTTTAATCTCTCCATATGAGGAACTCATTCCTGAAATTTTGCCGTTGAATTATGTTACACCCTGTATATATTAATGCAAATTTATAAATATATTGAATTCTGTATAAAAGTAGACGAATGTCACATCACAGAGAGCAGTACAGCCAATCGGGGAGCGATAAATGGCTCAATTTTATCACTAATGCTATTTAATCTATCCGTTGATGATATTGTGATCATAATGCTAGAAGAAGACATTGAGACCCCTGATACAGCAAATGTTAAAATCCCTGTCCTATTGTATACAGATGATTTCATTATCTATTTCAAGTGAATCAAGGGATTGGAAAGAGGTCTTCACCGACTGAAAATATGGTGTAGGAATATTGGGGATTGACTGTCAATGTTAGACAAAAGCAACAACGTTAGAAAATGGGACGGTTTATGGCAAGGAGGAATGGAAATACAGAGATCAAGTACTTCAAGTCGTAAAACATTTTGAATATCGTGGTACGACTTTAAAAATATTTAATACGAGTTATGATCCAACTAGCTATTACTATTTTGGTTGCATATATTTTGAGTTTTGAGTCCATGGATGTCATAAGTTATGTTACTTTAACAATAGTACTTTTCTGTCGACGAAATGTAGACACCCCACTCCAGAAAATAATATATTTGAATTCTCTTCTTGTACATAAGTCACTGCAACCTGCTAAACGACTTCTTTCTCTGCCACGTTAAGAAAGATATATATTTGCCTCAAGTGCTACAATTTATTATTTATCTACATTTATTTATACATTTTTTTACTAGCGTATGTACAATCTGGATTTATGACAATGTGTTCTGGTTTCGTACATTAAACCGGTCACATTTCTACGGCTTTCTAGAATTAAAAACTAAACTACAGTTGAATATGAAATTAATGTATCACGTCCTTTAGTACAGAATATGAAGTAAACATGTAGAAAAAACACATTATTCTTCCCCTTCTAATTATTCTCATAAGGGCGATTATTGTAATGATATTAATAAAATAATAACATTATTGAGGGAATATAATGACATTGTTAATCAACTATATGTAGACTTCAAATAGTCATATGATTCAATTAAGAGGGAGAATTTACATAATAAATTGCTGGAATTCGGAATTACTAAAAATTTAGACTTATTCGAATTTTTTTCTGAATGTAACAATAAGTAGGGTGTGTGAAGGCAAACAGTTCACAGATACTTTTGTATTCACAATGGGTTAAAGCAAGGATATGCACTATCTCGCTCGTCTACTATTGAATTTTGTACTATAGCATGTCATAAAATCTTTATATGATGAACAAGGCCTACAACTTTATGGTACTAAGAAGCTGTTAGTTTATGCTTGTGATGTAGTATTATTACGTGATGGCTAGGAGATATTGAGGATCAATACACACCCTCTATTGAGTAATACTAAGAAATTGGGACTGGAAGTAAACAATAATAAAACTTGGAAATATATTATATAATGGAAATTGAAAGTTGTTGACAAATTAAGGAAATTTTGAAGAAGTGGCTGAATTCAAATATCAAGGAACAATAATTACATACAGGAATGAAGTACAGAAGAACATCAAACATAGGCTCAATTTTGGAAATGCGTGCTGTTACCCTTGTCCCAACTTCTCTAAAGAAAACATTAAACTGAAAATATATAAAACTGTTAATCTCAAAAGTTTATGAATGCCAAACATGGACCATACTTCAAGGGATGAGAAAAATTACGAAAATTTGAGAATAATGTTCTTAACATTTTTTTTGGAACAAAGAGAGATGAACATAGAGGCGAATAGAAGAGACTACATTAACAGTGAGCTGCATTATCTATTTGGGAAACCAGATAAAATAAGAAGAGTTAAGTATCATAAACTGCGATTGGCAGGTCTCGTGGCACGATGGCAATGATAGAGGGGCATGGAAACCAAAGGGAAAGCAGAGAAAGAACGTCCAATATGTAGTCCAAGAGTGAGATGGGAGAATAATATTAACTATGATTTGTGGGAGGCAGATTATACAAGGAACGATGGGAAAGTATTAGCTCAGGATAAGGAAGTATGGAGAGCTTATATCCGCGCGACCATGAACCTACGTGTTCGATAGTGCCAGTGAGTCAATTAGATAGTTAATAAAATTATTAATTAATTCACAGGCAACATCAAATCCAGAGATTCATGCCTACGCGAACATAAACTCCGTACTTTCTTCCATACCAAGAGCAAATATTTTACTATAAATCCCTGTATATTTCACCTCAAACAAATCTAAAACTGTTGTTCTCCATTTCATTGCGGCCTACTTACTGGGTGCTTTGTGTATCGTTTCCCTTCAAGAAGTTTTTATGTCCCTCTTCCACTCCCCATTCGTCCATATATGCTGCCCATTACAGTATACGTGATTTCACTCATATTATTACAATACATCATGTAGCTCATTGTTTTATAGTTTTCTCCACTCAACTGTAAGCTCGTCTCTATTTGCACACTTTGCAGACAGAGAAAGAGTAAAGTGTTGTTTTTGCCCCAAAAAGGAAAATCGCAAAACTGCAAGATGCTATGAATGTTCTTCAGCTAGAGGCTATGTGGGGAACATAGAGTAACTGTTTGCAAAATATGTAATGAAGTTAACAGGAAGAAAACAGCTAGTGAAAAGCCTTGTCACATTCAAGAAGTTTGTTCTAAAATTCTTCTTCTATATATCACTATAATATTTTTATATTATTTATTTTTTCATTGTATTCAATATAATTTACAAAAGTACAATATAATTGACAGTATTATTATGTTTTATTTTATAATTTAGTTAACTTGGTTCATGTAATAAAGTATAATTGAAGTAACTTACATATTCTAATAGAAGGAGAGTATAATATTGTAAAGAAAAAACAATGACAAAATTAATATCAATGAAACTTGAAAATCGAAATGTAACGAACGCACACCGTTTACTAACGGTATGACAATTCTTACATTGATCAACGGAAGGTTAATATCTTACTATTACCCCTCGGTATCATCTAATGATACTACGTCATCATCATGTTCTAACAGGTTATTAATACCAATGATTTGTACTCTTTCTTTGTCCTATGAATATTTGATGACATACTCTAGTTAATAATATTGGAGATAGTGCATCTATTTTACTTTAACCCAAAGTGAACTTCAAAGTATCTGAAAAGCGTTTGTCTACACGCACCCTAAATTTTGTGCCATTTAGACATATATGAATAAGATCAACAAACTCTTTTTTGGGATTCTGAAATTCAGCATGATGCGAATATTACACAATTTTCCTCTCTTAATTGAATCGTATGCCTTTCTGAAGTCCAAATACAGTTGATGTACGAGTACATTCAGTGCCAATAAGTTAACATTTACTTTCTAAAATTTCTCTTGTACTAAATATCTGATCTGCTGTAGACGTATTTCCTCTAAACCACATTCAAGATCTCCTATTATGTCGTCAATGTAGGGAGTAAATCTGGACACTAGTGCTGGTCAAGTTTCCATTCACTCCCGCTGGAATCTCGCTGCACAGACTTCCCGGTCTCGTTGCTTCTACGTTGGTATTTGGTATATTCATTGAAGTGGGATGGGAATGCCAAACGCATACTCGGGAGTAAGATGCAAGCGAGAGCGACCAGGAGTCCCATTGGATCAGATTTCCCGTGAGTAATGAACAGTCTTCATAAGCAAAATAAGGTACACATGACTTCGAAATCTAAATATAATTAATTAAATTAATTATCTGACGGAACCTACATTCTACAAGCCTTACCATTTGAGTATAAGCCTGTATATTAATTGTAAAAATATTAATTAAATATGAATTACGTTAGTACTGTGAATGAAATGTACTCCGATACCAGTAACGTGTGTTTAGAATTTATATAAATCCATTCGCATGCGAAATTGTTAAAACAATTATAAATTATGAGGTTCCCTTTCATGTACCAAAAAATAAAAATATCAGAAAATAGTGGTCAGTATGAAATAACTTATTATTTATTTATATAAAGTGGTTAGAATGGTTAGTTGTACAGTAATTGAATTTACGCCGTTTAAAATTGTACATATCAGAATACCATGTTTCAAGCGATAGTTTTTCTCTAAGCAGGACATGGCCTCTGGAAGGCCCTTACCCACCATCCGGCTGCTGGCCTCACATCCACATGTGTTAATCACAGAGTTTGACGATAACCAAGGTAGTATAGGGGTGACATGTGGTCATCATAGTGGCAAAACGTACGTGTAATTTGACTATCTTTTCTAGTTCAGGCAGTAGTTGAACTTTGGTAAATTCATTTCAAGCAAAGGCTTTTATTTAAAATATCATAAATTGATAGAGCTGTTAATTTTTAATTGAAGTATAACAAACTGAGACTGAAATTCAGTTTAGATGATCTGTGCACCACCATAAGCCTAACATTTAAGTATTAAAATATTGTAATTTTTAAGGTGCGATTTTATATATATATATATATATATATATATATATATATATATATATGCTGATTTCATAAGGAATTATATTTAAATATTTTAAATATTTATATTTCAGTAATAATAATAATTATTAGTAAAATAAGGATTATCTTTGGCTATTGAGAAACGTACGCTTCATACATACAGTAAATATTTCTTCACTAGCATGGGACACTCCACGACTTCATCCTTCTTACTCACTGCGAGAATCCAGGGACTTCTCATTCTCGAGCTCTTGTTACCGATACACGAGACTCCCGTGGCCGATTCCCTGTCAGCACCTCTCGATTACGAGAGCGAGAAGAGTAAGACAGACTTTGACAGCCTTTACTGGAAACTATTTTATTGGCTAGAACTTTGTAGGGAGTTGAAAGCAATGAGATACCACCGTAGGTGTTGCAATCAGTTTTATCTCCTTCCTTATAGATTGGTACGATAATCGATTCTTTCTATTTATTTGGAAATACCTGTTTTCCCTAATTATACTAAGCAACCGATGTATTTTCCCAGTAATTTTTTCCCCCTGATTTTATCAGTTCTGCTGGGATCCCAACTGAACTTGATGGTTCATACATCACTAATTTTTATATCGCCATTGCAACCTTTAATGCCTTTGGCTCCGTGACCAGTATTCCTGCTGTTTGTAAATCGCCCTCTTCAATATCATGTTCTGCACGTACATTTAATATTTGATTAAATAAATTTCGGTCTATTTAATGAACTCTTAGAATCTGCAATCGTATCCCCATTTTCTTTCGTACTTGTTCTAGCCTAAAATCCTTTCCTTTCGATGAAGGATCTTGGTTATGCCCTTATGTTGGGCGACATTTGGGAGGGTTTTAATTAGGATTGAATTTATAGGTAATGGACTTGATGGACGTCGGATTTAGAAAGGATTTCCTCGTGATGTGATGAGGAATTTGGGCACGCGGTCTAGTCAGGTTTATTAATAATAGTTATTATTGCAGCCAATGGCCATGTAGAAAGTATTGTTTTCATGTCTTACAGAAGTATGTTATCGATGTTCCTATATTTTTACACTATAATAGGTAATATCGGTCGCAATGCGACCCACATAGTTTGCATTTGCACTTCTCTTCTGGGCTATAGCGCCTCATTGTTGTGCATATCCGGTGGTGGAAACCATGGACCGCGACTCTTGTCAAGGTGTATCTGAGGTCGTATCTGGCTGTTGTCCATTCTCTGTAGATCATCGCATCCGTTGCGAAGAACTCAGGCCATATCTGTTCTCTCTTCTCGTTGTCAGGATTTATTAGGTTTCAGTGAGTGATGATTTCTTATCTCAGGGCAAACGAGGACTTTTGACGGACAGAATTTTAATTAATAGCGATGATTATGATTGGAGAAGATGTCGATTTTATTTCTCAGATGACATTTATTTACAGTTGCTGTGATAGTACACTAGCGGCAAAGTCCAACGGAGATATCGCATGTTAGTAGGATATTCAATATAATAATAAGCGTTTTGCACGAAGTTCCGGATTAATATTATTAACTTCCGTCCTCGATGTATGATAATTTTGTACCGTCAGATCATTCGTAGTTTTACATATGAATAACCTATGCTACGGTGCTGACTTACGGCTTAGTTAAAGTTGATAGTATGCAAAAATATCTAAGTCCTGATTCAAACACACGGAAATTCGTAAGTCCTTTTCCTGCAGCTAGGAACTTAAACTTCTAATTTATTTCATTCGCGGGTGTTCTCCCCCGTTGTGGGAGGCTCGTTGTATCTCTCCGATAGTTGAAGATATTCTGTATTTTCACTCGATATTTTTTCTTTAAGTAAACGCCGTTTCTACCACTACAAGCTGTACCTTCCTCAGACTTTTTGCCTTGATATTTAGTTACATAAATTACCATTGACATGATGATTTATTCACTCCTTTTTTGTAACCTAGTTTATCATTTATCATATATTACTCATGTTTGGTCATAGTATATATCTCATGAAAGAGGACCCTGAAACAGCGGACTTCCCCTAAAGAGGATAGGACTAAGCGGATCTCCTTGGAGGACGCCGTTCGTCTGTGGTATCCAATCGGATTTGCCTATTCCGTCTTCTATCTGGATGTGGCTTTCTGAAAGAATATTAGATATCAAAGTCGTCGTACTCGTTCTACCAATTAGTTCCTCCAGTTTGCCTATTAGTATATTTCTGTTGACCAAATCGAAAGCTTTCGAGTAGTCGACGAAGACCACATATAATTTTCCTCTCGGTTTTTCTAATGTCTGCTTTATTTGGTCTATCAGGTTTTCTAATGCCATGATCGTGGATCGTCCCCTCCTGAAGCCGAACTGTTCTTCTGGTAGTATTGTGTCGAGTTTCTCTTTTTTAGCTTTTGGATAGAATTCCTGTTAGGAGTTTCAATGTCGCTGGCTCTAACGCTATTCCTCTATAATCATTTGGGTTCGATGTATCTCCTTTTCCCTTGTACAGGAGTTTGATTTTTGACTTTCTCCATTCGTCGGGTATGTTTCCTATTTCTATGCATTTATTTAGGAGGGAGGTCCAAATCGGTAGGTATTCTTGTGCTGTTTGCTTTATATGCTCGTTTCTTATTCCGTCTGGTCCTGGTGTTCTGTTGTTCCTCATTTTTTGTATCGCTCTCATTATTTCGTCTGAGGTGAAGATCTCATCATCCTGTGGGGACCTAGGTGTCTTGACAGCGGGTCTTGTTTCTTTTGAGCAGATTACTTCCTTTATGTGCTCTTTCCATGTTTCCATTGGTTTGTTGGGCTGTATTTTTTGTCTTTTTGGTCTCAGAGCTCGTTATCGGTCTTCCTCTGCTTCTACCATTTTTCTTTGTTCTTTTTCCAGGTGTTTCTTTTTCTTGGTTAATATGAGGTTTTTATATATCTTCCGTTCTCGTTGGCAGTCTTCGGTGGTTGGTGTTGTTATCTGTCCTCTAGTTTTATGTAGTGTTTCCAGAGTCAATTTTCTTTGCTTGTAACACTCTCTGTCGAACCATGGCCTTGCTCTTCTGTTTGTGTTTTGTGTGGTGGCTCCATTTATTATACTTCATGTCAGCCATTGAGCTGCCTCATCTATATTTCCTGTTCTTATCGCTCTTTCAGCCTGTTTTTTTTCTGTAATTTTCTCCCTGATTATTTACATGTCAAGGGTCTTGCTGAGCGTTGTGTTTCGCTTTTCTTCTTTATTGTTAGTTTTATCGTTGTCTACGTTTATTTTCACCGGGATATGCTTACGGATAAGTGCTTCCTCTTTTTTTTATTATAGTGGCAGTGTGTCTTGTGTTGAGCCTTTCGTGATTATTAGGTCTATTGTGCTGGCTCCATTGTGACCTATGTATGTCCAGTCTTGTCGTCTGTTGCACACTGTGAAGCCTTCGCTTACTAGATATTCCATTACTTCTTTGAATTTTCTGTCTTGTCTGTTTATCGCGCAGTTTAGGTCTCCCGCAATGATTATCCTGTCCTTGTCTCTGCTGTGATCGAGGGCCATCCCTAGTTTGACTATTATGTCTGTTGCAGTATGGTCTGGGTTGAAGTATGCTGCTACTATAACTCTAATCTTTGTCCTGAATACTAACATGTTCTCTTCTCTTAATAGTAGTTTGAATGGGGCCAGTTGTGTTTTAATGATGCACAATACCCCGCCTGTTGGTCTTCCTCTTTTCGCGCACTGTTTCGCGTATGCGTGAAAGTTGTAAAAATTCGGGATATTCAATTCTGTATCTTCTTTTACCATTGTCTCCGTTAGCACTCCAATATCGTAACCGTCAAAGGTGTTCTTCGGGAGTAGATTCAGAATTCCCCTAACGCCCTCTACGTTCCATGTTATTATGTTAATCCCTGGCTGTCGGGCCTCTAAACCTCCAGGGTTGCCTAAAGGGTCGGCAAATTACGTTCTCTGGGCAGAAATTGCCATCGTGGACTAGTGTTAGGTCATGCATTGGGATGCCTATTTTAAATGCTCTGCTTCCTGGTTTTTCATTCACCAGATCGCTTCTTGTTTTTCTCTTCACTCCGTTTTCTTTCAGGTAGTCTAGGACATCGTCTTCTGTCGTGTCTTGGTCCAGTTTCCCGACATATAACCAGGCGCTTCTTTCCACAGCCATTATTTTGTTTTCCCCTTGCCTCGTTCCCATTTTTCTTCCGTTCGTTTCTTTTTCTGCTCCAGTTTCTTGTTGTCTCGGGTGTCTGCTTCCGCATCTAACTACCGTTGTCCATTCACTTTCTTGGTTCTCTTGGTCAGTTGTTTCGTTTGACGCCTTCAAAAAGCTCCTACAAGACCTGTACAAGAAGAAAAACAGCATACCGGAGGAGTTCTATGCAACGTGTGCAATGCAAGATAGGACTTGGACGGACGCTAATCATGAAATGCGACACGTGACGACAATATTAGCAATCCATGGCTTCCACCACAAGATGTGCCGTAACAAGACCTTCCACGAACCAAATGACAAGTGTGTGTGCATATTGTGTCTAGAATTTTGTGACAGATTTCATATTATAAAATGTAAGAAGAGACAGAAGTCAATCGCAGCGTATAGTAAGAACAAGTAATGTAATTACCTCCATGCATGGTGTGTGCGCATTTCTACTTATTATTATAAATTACCATTGGTAGGTTATACATTTGTGGGTGGACCCAGGGTGTAGTTGCAAGATTTTAGTGAGTATTTTTCTCCCACTCTCTGCTTGCAATGTTGACAAATTAATTTTTAGTTAGACCTTCGGGTTTTTCGGTGAGTTCATATTATGGCCAAACAACCTATTTAAAACACTTAGCTTATCTTAGTTGCAAATATATATATATATATATTATATATATATATATATATGTGTGTGTGTGGTCAGATTGTTAATTTTGATGTGACGTCCTTAATAATATTTTACTTAGTACATTTGTCAAACTTTTTTATTTTTAAACTTTTTAATTTTAAACTGTAATAATAATAATAATAATAATAATAATAATAATAATAATAATAATAATAGTAATAATAATAATAATAATAATAATAATAATAATATTAATAATAATAATAATTTTAAACTAAGTTGCCAATATTCTGTCATACTTTTTTTTCGTAAATGTGGTCTAACTTGACATTTAATCTCTATTCAAACAGACGTTCTGAGAAAAAACCTATTAGCAGAGAATTTGGTATGTCTTGACTTCTATTGTATTTGGGCACCGTTTTTTTTTTTTTTTTTTGCCAGACTATACTCTCTTTCCAGACTCTTTGGCGTCATATGTACTGGAATATCCTAACTTAACAAAAGAAAGAGTTTGAGATTCCATATAGAGTTAGCTTAGTCACTCCTGGCGATAAATGTTATTATGATATAATTTCGTGTGGCTTTATAGATAGCAATTTAATTATGTCACTATCAGCTTTCTTTACTTTCGCTGGTTAAATGAGATCAAACACGGCATATGGAATATTTGGTACAATATTATATTTTAATGCTATTTTCTTAAATATATAATTTTAATTAATACCAAGTGATTACTATAACTATGGGGGTTAAAATATATGCTCTCACTTTCCATCTTATTTCCCAGGAACAATTCTTTGATATTTACACTTTTTGTATTCATTTCGTCCCGCGCCGTAGGCGAGCGGTTAAGGTAAGAAGCCTTGGCGCAGAGCTACGGGACTTGCGCTGGTTCGAGTCTCCATGGGGGAAGAAATTTTCTCATGGTATTTCGGCCAGTATGGGACCGGTGCCCACCCAGCATCGTGAGGCAATTGGGTAGCTCCAATAAGTAGCGGCTCCAGGTTGAGGAACCAGCTATAACGGCTGGGGGACTCGACATGCTAACCACATGTCACCCCTACACTAGCTGTTGATCATCTACCTCTGTGATTGACACATGTGGAAGTGAAGGGCCAGCAGTCGGCTGGTAAAAGGGCAAACGCTGAAAAGTGAAAAGACCCTCAATCGGAATCGTGTTCATTTCGAGATCATTAAACTTATCTCTCAAAAAATAACTCATTTTAATTATTTCAAAAACATAGTGGATTCCCATCTGATATTACCCAATTATTCTATATTACTTATTTTGTCTCTTTTTTATAATTAACATACTTTTCGGATCCTAGCAATTTAATAGTATCTCTTATATTCTCCAATAATTTATTTATATCAGTTTATTCTTCAGTATTTCAAATATATTTCAAAGAAATTATCAGTATTATAAAACAAAAACAATATATCTCCAGGTAAAGACGGAATATCAAATAATACTATTGAACTTATTGTTGAAACTATAGCAAAAGCACATACCTATGTATTTAATTTGTGCATTTCTTAAGGAATGTTTCCATCAGTTCATAAACGCGCCGTGATTGTTCCAATACACAAGACCGGTGACTAAAATAATTTTGATAACTACAGACCTATATCACTCTTATTAAGTTTTTGAAAATTTTTAGAAAAATATATAGATTTGTTTAATGGATTTCTTTAAAAATATAAGCAGAAATCGGTTTGGGTTTAAACATAGAATAAGTACAGAATATGTAATAGTGAATGTCAACTCAAAAATAAATAATAGTTTTAAAAACTAAAACAACACGCTTTATTAGAAAACCGAACAAAAAAATGAAAAAAATAATTTTAATTTCCAACATGCTTGGGATAAATAATTTTGCCATCAAAAGCGTGGGGTGCTCTTTATCAATTAATATATTTGTTAATAAACAGATATTGGTAAAAGTAAAGTCTCTAAGAAAAAAATGTAAAAATCATAAAAGCACCCACGCTTTTGATGTTAAAATTATTTATCCCAAGCATGTTGGAAATTAGAATTATTTTTCATTTTTTTAGTTCGGTTTTCTAATAAAGCGTGATGTTTTAGTTTTTTAAAACTATTATTTATGTTTTTTAGTTTCAATATTTTACAGAATAATATAAAAATGTAAATATCTTTAAATTCGATTCTATTGTAGTATGAGCTGAAAGTAATTCTCTTCTAAAAAAAACCTCCCAGTCGGATTTGAACCTGCGACCTATGGATTACAGAAATTATATACCACTAGAGTGTACCGCTCTTTGAAATGGCAATTGAAAAATTGAAGATGTATAAAGCATCAGGTTCAGATGAGATCCCAGCAGAACTGATAAAATCAGGGGGAGAAAAATTGATGGACAAGATACGCTGGTTGCTTAGTATGATTTGGGAAAAAGAAGCTCTTCCAGATGAATGGAAGGAATCTATTATCGTACCAATTTATAAGAAAGGAGATAAAACTGATTGCAACAACTATAGGGGCATCTCATTACTTTCAACTTCGTACAAAATTCTAACAAATATATTAGTAAGCAGACTTACTCCCTATATTGATGACATTCTAGGAGATCATCAATGTGCATTTAGAAGAAACAGGTCTACAACAGATCAGATTTTTAGTATAAGACAGATTTTAGAAAAGAAATGGGAATATAATGGTACTGTACATCAACTATATGTAGACTTCAAAAAAGCATATGATTCAATTAAGAGGGAGAAGTTATATAGTATCCTGCTGGAGTTCGGAATTCCTAAAAAGTTAGTTAGACTTATACGAATGTGTCTAAATGGCCTCAACGAGTAGGGTGCGTGTAGGCAAACAGTTTTCAGACACTTTTGAAATCCAGAATGGGTTGAAGCAAGGAGATGCACTATCTCCTCTACTATTTAATTTTGTACTAGAGCATGCCATTAAATCTTTAGAGAATGAGGAAGGCTTACAACTCAATGGTATTAATAAGCTGTTAGTTTATGCTGATGATGTAGTACTACTGGCCGATAGCGAGGAGATACTAAAGGCCAACACGCACACACTATTGAGTAACACTAAGAAATTAGGACTGGAAGTAAATATGAGTAAAACTAAATATATGGTCACACGTAGAAATACATTATATAATGGAAATGGACAGCTAATGACAAATGAGGGAAATTTTGAGGAATTGGCTGAATTCAAATACCTAGGAACAATAATCACAAATAGGAATGAGATGCACAAAGAAATTAAACATAGGCTCAATTCTGTAAATGCATGCTATTATGCATTGCAGAGACTTTTGATGTCCCAACTCCTTTCGAAAAACGTTAAGCTGAAAATATATAAAACTATTATTCTACCAGTTATATTATATGGGTGCGAAACATGGACTCTTACTTTAAGGGAGGAAAGGAGATTACGAGTATTTGAGAATAAAGTTCTTAGGAAAATTTTTGGACCAAAGAGAAATGAACAGACAGGTGAATGGAGGAGACTACATAACGATGAACTACATGGTCTTTATAGGAAGCCAGATATAATAAGAACAGTTAAGTCCCGTAGACTGCGATGGGCAGGACATGTTGCACGTATGGGGAATGAAAGACGTGCATGGAAACTTCTTGTAGGAAAGCCAGAAGGAAAACGCCCAGTTGGTAGACCAAGAATGAGGTGGGAGAACAACATTAACTATGATTTGAGGGAAGTAGATTATACAGGGAATGATTGGAAAGCATTAGCTCAGGATAGGGATGTATGGAGAGCTTATGTCCGCGCGGCCATGAACCTACGGGTTCGATAGTGCCAGTGAGTAAGTAAGTAAGTGTACCGCTCTACCAACTGAGCTCTTACAACGAATGACTAAAAAGTTGACAAGTCCGCAAACCTATTATACCAATTTTCATTTTTTTTTAATTTCTGATGATTCTAGCCAGGATTCTAGAAACAAAATATGAAATTATTGTATTGGCACGGGTCCGTTACAAGTACTTAAAGTTTCAAGTCGATCCAATGTTTCTAAGTAGGTGAAAATCGTGTTCAAAAATTCCGTTACATAGAAACAAAGGCACTTTTTTATTTTCTGATGATTCTGGGCATGATTTTAGAAACAAAATATGAAATTATTATATTGTCCGGGGTCTTTTACAAGTATGCAAAGTTTCAAGTCCATCCAATGATTTTAAGTGGGTGAAAATCGCGTTAAAAGATTCAGTTACATAGATACAGGTCAAGCTAATATAAAGCGTGTATAACTTATACTCGGGGATCAAATGTCTAGGAATTTTCTTAGATCTACAAAATGCATTTGATACCATAAATCACAATATATTGCTGGACAAATTAGACAAAATTGGCGTTAAAGGAACCATCCTAGAACTATTTGAATCACATTTAAGTAATAGCACAGAATCAACCAAAAATTGACGTGAACTACAGTAATTTAAGTAATATTGATATAGGTGTCCCCCAGAGAAAACTGTCTTAGGATCAATTTTATTCTTAATATACATTAACGATTTACTTAAAATCAACTTACAAAACTTTCTAGTTCTTTGTATTCATATGCTGACTACACGGTTGTCATATTTTGAGGTTCTACAAGGAACTATACCATTCAAAATGCTAAAAAAGACTCAATGTAATTAAAGAATAGCTAGATTCAATTTTACTCTCTTTGAATAACTAAAAAATTGCATTAATCCCTTTTCGTTAATATCACGTAGTAGATATGAAATTAATTATAATTCCAAAACCATTATCACAATTGTAATAACACATTCCACATATTCATCCTTGAGAATATCAATACAAATATTTAACGTATGACAAACATGTTTTTTTTGCTTTGTAACAAAATAGGTAAAAATATTCACAAATATACCATCCTTCGATCATATTTACAAATATATGTACTGCGAACTATTTGCTTGGCTCTGGTTCAATCGATAATCCAATACGGAATATTGGTACGGGAGGAGGGATAGCAAAGTATATCCTTTCTCTCCGAACTTTACCACAAAAACTCATTAAAAAAATTTGCTTGCACAGAACATATTACCCTACCCTGAATTCGGCGTGCCAAGTATTGAAAAAAAAATTAAGCATATATTCCTCGCTTATTTTCATAAAAAGAGAACGAATTGGAAGGCAACAGTCCAAGTTTTTACAGCACCAGACAAAATACTACTTTTTTACTACATGTTCCTAAAATCTACAAAACTGCTGGATCTAAACACAGTACATATCTAAGACCCAAATTATACAATTAATTAATTAGATCCAATCCGAGGGCTAAGCAATTTAAACACAGATAGATTAAAAAAACAATCAAATCAATTATTTAAATTAATTAAATAATTTAAGTATTTAAATATATTAAAAAATAATAAAGCAGTAACCCATTTTGGTTTATATTATTATTTTCAAACATATTTAATTACTTTCTTCAGTTCGCTGTCAATTTATTAATACATTAATTTGTTTATATCATTCTTCAATGCATTGATTCTTTGTGTATGTTAGAGTGAGTTTAATATTTTCAAAATTTTCTCCTAAATTTATTTTGCACGATATTATTACCTAATGTATCTAATTGCATTTTTCAATGTGGTATTTGTCTATTGTAAAATGTTTTGTTTACATCAATTCTCCTTTGCATTAATACTTTGTGTGTCATAATGAGTTTCCAAATTTTCTCCTAAATTTTGTTTGTTTCCTAATAACTTTAATTACCTTCTTCAGTCCGGTTGTAATCTGTTTTATATTGTTTTATTTATTTTATTTCCCGTCGTATTATTTCTTAATTTTTTACGTGCCAGAATTTATTTTATATTTTGAAACTGGCTCCTAAATTCATATAGTTAGATTTCCCTCTTCTTCCAAGTAAGACTTTCTAATGTATAGGTATATTCCACATATAACTGAGCTGCATCCGAGCACGGGCACTTGCTCATTCGGGTTCCAATACTGCGTACAACATTTCTTTTAGAATTAAATTTATTGTTATTCTTATTAGCAGTTTTGATCTGTTATTTTTGTCGCAGCTGATCATTTCTCATGTTTTTTTTTATTCAAACTTTTCAGAATCATCTTTGGTATTTGTTCCTTTCATAAACGATAAACGTTATCTGATTTTCACCTTGATCAGATGATGATCAGAAATACGATCTGCCCTCTAATTTATCTAACGTCGTTGATGCTACTGTGACAGGGTTTATCTGTGAATACATGATCTATTTGGTGTCGCATTTCACCTCCTGGAGGCGTCCAGGTGCATTTTTGAATATTCTTATGCTGGAAAATTCTGCTTTTAACAACAATATTATTTTATGTGGCAATGGTGAGTAATCTAACTCCATTGTCGTCACTATTTTCATGAAGACAGGATTTGGCTATTGTTGGCCTGAATGTGTCTTCCCGTCTCGCTTTTGCGTTAAACTCTCCTAAGGCAATTTTGATATGATATCGCGAAGAACTATCAAATATGCATTTTAATACTTCATAGAACAATCCTTGATCTTGTCATACTTATCTTCTGTTGAACCGTGTATATTTACGATTACAAAATCATGTCATTTACCCTTTAGAATCATGAAACATATCCTATCGCTAACGAACTTAACATCCGGATAGCCGAATTCAGATCTCGGTGCACCCCCATAGTGTAATAATAATAATAATAATAATAATAATAATAATAATAAAATAATAATAATAATAATAATAATGTTAATATTAATACTAATAATAATAATAAATAATAATATTAGTAATACATATTATTTAAAATTATTAAAAATTAAATAAAGGCAGCAAAGCCCGCGTGTGGCCTAAAGCATCATGCCTCGTTGAAAAGCTACAGGACCTACGGTAGTTCGAGTCTCCGTGTTGGTAAAAAAACCTCATGGAATTTCGGCCAGTATAAGACCGATGTCCGCCCATCAACGTGAGGAATTTTGGTAGCTACAATAAGTAGCGGTTGCAGTTTTAGAGTATAATCTCCTAAGGTTGGGGACTCGAAAAACTGACCACATGCCGGTCGTATATTGGCTAAATGTTCGTCCACCTCCTTAGCCTACATGTCATATGTGTATGTGAAACCAACAACCAGCTGGTAAAACCAGAATTCGTCTATGCGTGTCGCGCCATAAAGTAAACGATGACAAACAAGTTACAAGATACTCTAATGGAAGAACCGCCTGTGGTTATTTCAAGGAGATGTCATGGTATATTAGTATAATGACACATTAATATTATTTAGCTTTTGAAGTGTGCGAATGAGGGAATAAAGAATTAAGATAATTATAAGAGAGTGAGAAAATATAATAAAAAATGATGGTAACCCTATCCTATTGGTATGGAGAAGGGGAAACTCTCTAAAACCTGAATCAGTAGGTGTGAAACAGTCAAATCAGATCAAGTTTTCACATCAGCCTTCGCCTTACAAAACCGGTCTTCTTCACGTTAACCCCTGTAAGCAGGGACTGAGGGGGATTAACTTACGCACCAGCAAGGGTTCTACGGGCCCCGCATTATATTACCGTTTGTTTTACATGATGATCGTCTCGTGATATGCAGCTGTTTTCTTCAGACATAATGGTCTTGCTTACACATCATGGTGATGTGATGTTTCTACGTATATCAACTCATGTGTTATTTTTCACAACTAGGTAGACTTTTGTGGTTGCTTTAGATTTAGTTAATCGGTCTTTCCCATCCACGCAACACCTTAGCACCTTACTAGGTGCTTCTTTCAAGTTATATGCTAACCACATGTCACTCTCTCATGTCACTCTCTGACAACTCTAAACAACTAACCTTAATTAGCTTAATGTTATAATGCTATCGTCAAAAGAAAAATTAATGTGTGAACCGGGAATCGAACCGTAGACCTCTAGTTCTCCAGGCTAGTGTGCAGCCCACTACACCATTCCACACCTAGCACAAACACCAACAATTCCTTCCACATATACAAATCTATAATTCTCGTTTCGTCCGCTGTCAGGTAGATGACACAGCCATCGCCAACGGCCGGCTTCGTTTAGAAGTATCTATATTTGAGAATTTTACACCACCACTTTTATAAGTAGTAAACGATGTTATTTAACATTTTCCAATACTGTTCCAATAATGGACCATATTATAATATTATACTTATATTGTGAAAAAAAAGTGTCATCTACCTGACAGTGGACGAAACGAGAATTATAGATTTGTATATGTGGAAGAAATTGTTTACGTTTGTGTCAGGTGTGGAATGGTGTAGTGGGCTGCACACTAGTCTGGAGAACTAGAGGTCCACGGTTCGATTCCTGGTTCACACATTAATTTTTCTTTCAGAATATCATTATAATATTATAATATGATCCATTATTGGAACTGTGTTAAAATAACAGTATTGGAAAATGTTAAATAATTAGCTTGCAAAGTACCTCCCGGTAGGGAGCCCCCTGGTCTCCATGTGAGGATATACGGGTGTATATATATATATATATATATATATATATATATATATATATAATTGACGTTTCTGGTGTCTAGTAAGTATGATCCAACATGATTAAAAAATTAATAGGCCTATTATATTAGTGGGTGTAAGTCAATAACTTAAATCCTTCGGAATTCGCTAAAATGAGGAAATGTACATGATTGTGGAAGTGATTCAGATTAACAGCTTGTTGAAGGTAACGTAAAGCCTCAAACAATCATTTACGTTGGAAGATGAAAATTGGGATTTTATGAATTAATTGAAAACAAAATGTTAAACTCTTTAGTTCCTTGCAAAGTGCATTATTTTATTTCATACTATATCAAATTTGTCAACCACTGTAATCTAGGAGTAACTCGTTGCCTCAGACACAGCGGAACCGGTTCGATCCACGGTCCGGAAAATATTCAAGGGTGAGATTCATGCTTTTTTTTTTTCTCCTCAGTTGTTAGAAAAAATTCAAGAGACTGTAAAGCTCAAATAGTGTCATAACACTATCTTGTTATATTCACCTTGTTTAGTATGAATGAATGGTGAATATATATATATATATATATATATATTTTCTAGTCCCTTCCCAAAAATTCATCGACCCCGGCAAAAGTTTGAACTCACGAGCTTGGTACTACAGACAAGAAACATAAACACTAGACTACCGAACCCGAAAAAATGTTAAGGTTATTTATTGTAAAATATGTAGGGTAAAGGTGCCTATTTTCGCGATAACCTTACGTGATAAAATTTCAATTCGCTTGTGACGAAATTAAGTGGTTTAAAATGTAGTTCATGGGCAAATCCAGACATGGGATATGTTTTACTTTATCAATTTTATTGCTGTACCTGCCTTTTAAAAAGCAATACAAAGCTTCAAAAGCCACCGTGATGTTTGAAAGTGGTTGAAGAAATATTTGTTCTTTCTCTCGTGACTATCCATGAAGATGTGCTCTATATTTCGTGAAGTGTTTATTTAATCGTTATGTAACATTGTAATGTTGCATTTCAGTATCAAATGAACGAACTTATACACGAGTCTTCACAATATAATGAATAATAATGGTACAGCAGCTTCCGCATTGACAATTTTTTAAATCATTTTTCTTATGACGTGTCTCCATCTCTCATATTTAACCGTGTGAATGTAGAGAGTAACAAGAAAATTCTTAAGTATATTAATAAGCTTACATATTAGAACTTAAAGTAAAAGTCAGTTATATCTAAATTACATATTTCACTCATTAACACGGCTATAGTAATTATGCTTATAGTGTCTAAGTAGGCATTTGATTGAAACCAATTTCCTAAAATCATAAATTATATCTTCATTGTTCGTTAAGTTAATCAGTTTTTCTGTATTTTAAATTTTCGTTGTTATTTATCTGAAATATTGTTATTATTGTTATTAATAATATTATTAATATTAATATTAATATTATTATTACAGTAAAACCTGTCCATGAAGCAACATGACGGCCCTTTAAATATATTTCCGTCTTGGCAGTTTTCCTTCTTATAAAGGGTTCCCAAATTACAAGCTTGAATTTTCAAGCAGTGTAACAGTTTACATGCACGCTTTAAAGACATAACGTATAGAACTGAAATACAGACAAAATAGTATACGCAACACAGCACAAATTGCACGGTAATACAAAACAACTTTATTACACAAAACGAGAAGGAACTCAACTACAGGAGGACTGAAGAGTTTCCCAACTCCCTCGCAGGTTACGCAAGCAGCAAGGAAATGTGAGGGGTTCTCCGCTGTCACACATAAGCAAGGGTATCCCGCAATACAATGACAACACAAGAAGATAAAACGTTAAAACGCAGTAGCGCCATATGCAGAATTTCCACGTGTGTCATTAAAACTGTAATTAGAACGTGCTTAAGAATAATTCCGTTTCCGCGTTATGAAGTTTCCGGCTGATACAGGATGATTTTACATATAAAATCGTACCGTTCTGGAGATTTTTTTCCGTCTCCACAAGTTTCCTTTTTGTAAAGGTTTCGGCTAAGACAGGTTTCACTGTATTATTATTATTATTATTATTATTATTATTATTATTATTGTTATTATTATTATTATTAATATTTCATGCATATTTTTTTAGAGGACTGTATTCCTGTTAGAAATTACGGCTAGTATATATTTTTTCGCAGACATTATAATACCATTTATATTCTTAATTATATTATTTAATTTTAAGTTTACTTTTAAAAGAAAATATGCCTAAATGAAATGTCGTTTGATATCACCTATGGTATTTTTGTATTTGTCCTCATGTAGCTTCTAATATTAATCTTCAACTTTAATAAACGCTGAATTCAATTTTATTACACGCTTTATATTAGCTTGACCTGTATCTATTTATCTATCTATCTATCTATCTATCTATCTATCTATCTATCTATCTATCTATCTATCTATCTATGTAACGGAATCTTTCAACGCGATTTTCACCCACTTTAAAAAATCATTGGATCGACTTGAAACTTTGTATACTTGTAGAAGGCCCGTGACAATACAATAATTTCATATTTATTTTCTAAAATCCTGGCCATAATCATCAGAAAATCAAAAAAAGTGTTTTTGTATCAATGTAACGGAATCTTTCAACGCGATTTTCACCCACTTAGAAACATTGGATCGACTTGGAACTTTGTATACGTGTAGAGGAACCGTGACAATACAATAATTTCATATTTTGTTTCTAAAATCCTGGCCAGAATCATCCGAAAATCAAAAAAATTAAACTGGTATAATAGGTTGCGGACTTGTCGAGTTTTTAGTCAATCATCGTAAGAGCTCAGTTGGTAGAGTAGTGAACTCTTAGTGGTATATAATTTCAGTAATCCATACGTCGCTGGTTCAAATCCGGCTGGGAGGGGTTTTTTTTATAGAAGGGTATTACTTGTAATTCATACTACAATAGTATCGAATTTAAAGATATTTACATTTTTATCTCATTCTGTAAAATATTAAAACTAAAAAATAAAAAATAAATAATAGTTTTAAAAAACTAAAAGAACACGCTTTATTAGAAAACTAAAAAATGAAAACTAATTTTAATTTCCAATACGCTTGAGATAAAATAAAGTGGTCAACAAAAAAATCATCTCCACCACATATAGAATAAAATTACAGTTGTCAACAAAATAAAATAATTTTACCATAAAAAGCGTGGGGTGCTTTTTATGATTTTTACATTTTCTTCTTAGAGGGGTTACTTTTACCAATATCTGTTTATTATCAAATATATTAATTGATATAGAGCACCCCACGCTTTTGATAGTAAAATTATTTTCTTTTGTTGACAACTCTAATTTTATTCTATTTGTGTTGGAGATGATTTTTTTGTTGACTACTTTATTTTATCTAGCGTATTGGTAATTAAAGTTATTTTTCATTTTTTAGTTTTCTATTAAAGCGTGTTCTTTTAGTTTTTTAAAACTATTATTTACTTTTACACGCTTTATATTAGCTTGACCAGTATCTATCTATCTATATATCTATGTAACTGAATTTTTCAACGCGTTTTTCACTCACTTAAAATAATTGGATCGACTTGAAATGTTGTATACTTGTAAAGGATCGGTGACAATATAATAATTTCATATTTATTTCCTAAAATCCCGGCCAGAATCATCAGAAAATGAAAAAAGTGTCTTTGTACTTATGTAACGGAATCTTTGAACACAATTTTCACCCACTTAGAAACATAGGATAGACTTGAAACTTTGTATACTTGTTAAGGACCCGTGACAATACAATAAATGCATATTCATTTTCTAAAATCCTGGCCAGAATCATCAGAAAATCAAAAAAAAGTGTCTTTGTATTTATGTAACGGAATTTTTGAACACGATTTTCACCCACGTAGAGACATTGGATCGACTTGAAACTTTGTATACTTGTAAAGAACCCGTGACAATACAATAATCTCATATTTATCTTCTAAAATCCTGGCCAGAATCACCAGAAAATCAAAAAAAGTGTCTTTGTATTTATGTAACGGATTCTTTGAACACGATTTTCACCCACTTAGAGATATTGGATCGACTTGAAACTTTGTATACTTGTAAAGGACCCGTGACACTACAATAATTTGATGTTTATTTCTAAATTCCTGGCCAGAATCATCAGAAAATCAAAAAATTAAAACTGGTATAATAGGTTACGGACTTGTCGACTTTTTAGTCAATCGTTGTAAGAGCTCAGTTGGTAGAGCGGTGAGCTGGTGGTACATAACTTCAGTAATCTGTAGGTCGCTGGTTCGAGTCCGGCTGGGGAGGATTTTTTTTAAGAGTAATACTTTTAGCTCATTCTACATTAGTATGGAATTTAAAGATATTTACATTCTTATCTTATTTTGTAAAATATTAATAAAATAGAATATAGAATATAGAATATAGAATAAAACTACAATTATCAACAAAAAGAAAATAATTTTACCATCAAAACCAGTAATCCAAGATCTTAAACCGAGCTTCGCTGACAGGCCCTGAACAAAGCAGTGGAAACTACAGCGTGGAGTAAACAACTCATTATAACGAACTCGACAAACCGCGAGGACGCGAAGCCTAGCAATCAAGCGGGAAAAGGCCACTGACACAAAGGAGTTATATAATAAATTTAGACCGGGATTCCCTAGGGTACGAACTCTTGTTAGAACTGTATTCACGAAGGGAGTATTCTTCCAGAAAACATGGTGGATCCTTGTCCAATGGAAAGACGGCGATTCCTTCTTTGGTACTAAGGAATCGTTGTCAGTCAATATAATAAAGTCTGGTATAATAATAATAATAATAATAATAATAATAATAATAATAATAATAATAATAATACTTTATTTATTCTGGCAGAGTTAAGGCCATAACGCACTCTCTTCCACTCAACCAGCACAAATACAAATAAATATTCGACAAATATAGATATACACTATACTAATTATAAACAGTTAAAGAAACGATAAATGTAGCAATGTAAATGTCATGTACAAACAACATTTTATAGGGTAATAACAATAATGATACGATAATAATAATAATATTAATAATAATAATAATAATAATAATAATAATAAATATGATATATTATACGGGAAACACCAATTAATATATATATATATATATATATATATATATATCTTACACTGGATAATAATGAAGTCGAGTTTAGAGCAAATATAAATTTAGATTTCTTTTAAAAGATGCCAATGTCCGGCAGCCCCTTATTTCTTGTGGTAGGGAATTCCAGTTGCGAGAAGTGGAGATGGTATATGACATGGAGTGATGTGATGTCCTATGTTGCGGTATATTAAGTAAGAGACTATGTTGTGATCTTGTGTTTAAGTTATGGTTTGAGGATAGATACTGGAAACGGGATGATAAATAATTGGGAATCGAGGTATGTAGGATCTTAAATAGGAGAATTAGACAGTGCGATTTTCTTCTCTCTTTTAGATGTAGCCATGACAATTCGTGGAATAATGGGAAATGTGATCGTATTTTCGAACATTAAATATGAATCTGATACACATATTATGAACACGCTGCAGTTTGTCCGACAATCCGTCATTTATGTCAGTTAGTAGAACGTCACAGTAGTCAAAATATGGCATCACTAAAAGTTTGGATTAAAATTCTTTTAAGAGTTGTAGGAAGAAAATGTTTAAGTCGCTTTAGGGAATGCATTATGGAGAAGATCCTTTTAGATGTTTGTTTTACTTGCACATGCCAATTTAAATTAGAATCTAAGTAAAATCCCAAGTTTTTAACGACGTCGGTATAAGGAATTTGTTCATTATCTAATATGGCAGCCGGCATATTGCCATTGTTTATGGAGTGTAATAGTCTTGGATGTCCGATAATTATTGCTTGCGTTTTGTTTACATTTAGTTTCAGCCCATATTGTCTGGACCATAAAGATATATACCTGAGGTCAGTGTTTATTTTGTCAATATATTCATTAATTTCGTCAGGCCTAAAGTGTGTGTAAATCTGTAAGTCGTCGGCGTAAAGATGATGCTTAGAGTTTTGTAGTTTCTTGGTCACGTCATTCATATAAATCGAGAAGAGAAGAGGAGCGAGGACGCCGCCTTGAGGTACCCCTTTCCTCACCAAGCGCCAGGAAGAAATGCGATTATTAACAGAAACAGATTGCTGACGATTAGTGAGGTAAGATCTAAACCAATCAAGGCAGTTTTCCGACAGATGTAGTGTTCTTTAGTCGCGCTAGCATTAAGTCTATATCTACTGTGTCAAAGTCTTGCTGTATTCGAGTAGGATGTGTATTGAGTAGGACTATTGCGGTGAGTTTGCTTTTGTCCATTGAGTCTCTTATGTCCTCTACAATGTCAAGTAGTGCAGTACTTGTGTGATGTCCTGTTCTAAAACCAGACTGATGTTCATCAAGTAAGTCGTGTGTGGTGAGGTAGTCTGTTAACTGTGAGTGTATTATGTGTTCCAGTGCTTCAGATAAACAGGGAAGAATAGTAATTGGTCTATAATCATCGAGTGTTGTGGGAATGTTTGATTTCGGTGTAGGACGAACTAGAGGCATTTTCCAGAGTCTGGGATAGGTCCCGGTCATTATAGAGGCATTAAAAATGTGGGTTATTGTTGGGAGAATAATGTCAATTATTTTTTGTGCAGGAGAGTTATTGTTATATTGTCTATTCCTTGTGCTTTAAATTTAATACGTAATACTGCTCTTTTGGCGTCATCAGGTGTGATATAGGAAAAAAAGAATTTGTCTCGTGTAGGTTGGGAATATGACATTAGTTCATCTATTGTCTGTTGAGTTGTGAGTCAGTAGGGAGGCGGGTAAAATGATCATTCAACTCATCTAGTGGTAGGTCAGCTGTTTCTACCTGTAGTTTATTTTGACACAGGCCTATTGATTTTAAATTTTTGTATCGCGATAAGGTAATGACCTCATGACGACACGAGTACAGAGAGAGGGTAAACGAAGTTTACCTTATACCTAACAATAATTATGTTAAGTTAGTTCGGCTTCCTGAGTCCGGCGGAACTCACCGAGGCGGTAGTCGTGACAGACTCACCGACATGGCCATCAATTAGCAAAATACAAACATAACTTCACTTATAATTTAGGCATCCGTGATAGATCATTAGAGACTCCATCTTCAGTTCTAAATGCGTTCCTGCGGCCAATACCTTGTCCGACCTTAATGTGTCTACAATCTTACATGTGTATACAGTGTCCATTAAATTAATAAAGCCTATTTATTAAACTTCATCTCGCGTAGTCTTGCGCCGGTGAGCACCTTGCTTATCCCTAGAGAACGAACCTCAACTCTACCGATTTCCAACCTGAGCAACCTAAATTCTCATACATGGAGAAATTCTTTCGGTACTCCTGGCGCCCAAACATCCTTTATTACCTACAAACCCAATTAATCCCCCCTTATAATTTAGTTGAGGACGACTGACTTACCACATACCAATTTTATATTTAATACCATAAGTTCACTTATGCTACAAATAACTATAGTTCAAGTGACTTCCATTTAATCGTTTAGGTTACATTTGAACGGTACACTACTTACTCACTGGCACTATCGAACCCGTAGGTTAATGGCCGAGCTGACATAAGCTCTCCATACATCCCTATCCTGAGCTAATGCTTTCCAATTATTGTCTATAATCTAATTCCCTCAAATCATAGTTAATGTTATTCTCCCACCTCATTCTAGTCTACCAACTGGGCGTTTTCCCTCTAGCTTTCCTACAAGACGCTTCCATGCAAGTCTTTCATTCCCCATATGTGCAACATGTCCTGCCCATCGCAGTCTACGATACTTAACTGTTCTTATTATATCTCGCTTCCTATAAAGACCATGTAGTTCATTGTTATGTAATTTTCTCCATTCACCTGTCTGTTCATCTCTCTTTGGTCCAAAAACTTTCCTAAGTACTTTATTCTCAAACACTTGTGACCTACTTTCCTCCCATAAAATAAGAGTCCATGTTTCGCAACAATATAATATAACTGGTAGAATAGTAGTTGTATATATTTTTAGTTTAACGTTTTTTTAAAGGAATTGGAACCTCAAGAGTCTCTGCAATGCATAATTGCACGCATTTCCAAAATTGAGCCTATGTTTAATTTCTTTATGCATCTCATTCCGATTTGTGATTATTGTTCCTAGGTATTTGAATTCAGCCACTTCCTCAAAATTTACCTCATTTGCCATTAGCTGTCCATTTCCATTATATACTGAATTTCTACGTGTGGTCATATATTTAGTTTTATTGATACTTAATTCCAGTCCAAATTCCTTAGTGTTACTCAATACTGTGTGCGTGTTGTCTTTTTGTATCTCCTCGTTATCGACCAATAATACTACATCATCAGCATAAACTAACAGCTTATTAATACCATTGATTTTTAAGCTTTCCTCATTCTCTAAAGATTTAATGGCATGCTCTAGTACAAAATTAAATAGTAGAGGAGATAGTTCATCCCTTGCTTCAACCCATTCTGGATTTCAAAAATGTCCGAAAACTGTTTGCCTACACGCACCCTACTCTTTGAGCCATTTAGACACATTCCTATAAGTCTAACAAATTTTTAGTAATTCCGAACTCCAGCAGGATACTATATAACTTCTCCCTGTTAGTTGAATTATATGCTATTTTGAAGTCTACGTATAGTTGATGTACAGTACCATTATATTCCCATTCCTTTTCTAAAATCTGTCTTATACTAGAAATCTGATCTGTTGTAGATCTGTTTCTTCTAAATGCACATTGATGATCTCCTAGAATGTCATCTATATAGGGAGTAAGTCTGCTTACTAATATATTTGTTAGAATTTTGTAGGAAGTTGTAACTAATGAGATGCCCTCTAGTTGTTGCAATCAGTTTTATCTCCTTTCTTATAAATTGGTACGATAATTGATTATTTCCATTCATCTGGAAGAGCTTATTTTCCCCAAATCATACTAAGCAACCAGCGTATCTTTTCCATCAATTTTTCTCCCCATGATTTTATCAGTTCTGCTGGGATCTCATCTGAACCTGATGCTTTATACATCTTCAATTTTTCAATCGCCATTTCAGCCTCTAATGCACTTGGTTCTGCGACTAGCATTTCTGCTGTCTGTAAATTATCCTCCACAATGTCCTGCTCTGTATGTACATTTAATAGCTGATTAAAGTAACTTTTCCATCAATTTAATATACTCCTGGAATGTGCAATCATATCCCCATTTTCATTCCTAATTATGTTTGTTCTAGCCTGAAACCCTTTCTTCTCTATACTAATTCCCTGAACTGAAACCCTTACTTCTTTATAATAATTCCCTCATATAATTCTCTAATGTTCCTATATTTTGTGTTAATTTCAAGATCATTAATCTTCTCTCTCAAATATTCCCTTTTTTACTCTTTAGAAACTTGGTGGTTTTACGGCTAATACTACCCAATTGCTCTAAATATACCTTATTTGGCTCATGTAACCATTTCACTTTTGCTAGCTTTTTTCTTTACAATTTCGGCACATTCCTCATCAAACCATTATTTGTTTTGCCTCTTTTGTAATCAACCAATTCTTTCTGATGCTGACAATTTAATAGTATCTCTTATAGCCTCCCATTCTTTATTTATATCAGTTTCTTCTTCGTTTGCCACATTGTCATCGGAAGATTCCAGTACTTCAAATCTATTATCAATTTTGATTTGATATTCTTCCCGCATTTCATCATCTTTCAAGTTTTTTAATTCAAATTTTACAGAATCACCTTTACCGTTTGTTCCTCTCATAAGTGATAGCCGTTTCTGTTTTTCACCCTGACCAGATGATGATCAGAATTGTCGTCTGTCCCTCTAACTGATCTAACATCGATGATGTTACTGTGCCAGCGATTGTTCACTAAGACATGATCTATTTGGTTCCGATTTTCGCCATCTAGAGACGTCCATGTGTATTTATGTATATCCTTATGCTGAAATGTTGTGCTCTTAACAATGTGATTATTTGATGTGGCGAAGGTGACTTATCTATTCCCATTGTCGTTACTATCTTCATGAAGACTGAATTTGCCAATTGTTGGTTTGAATATATCTTCCCGCCCCACTTTTGCATTAAAATCTCCTAAGACAATTTTCATATTTTTTCGTGAAATGCTATCAAATAAGCATTCTAATTCTACATAGGACTCATCTTTGATCTTGTCATCTTTATCTTCTGTGGGGGCTTGTACATTTACAATTATAAAATCATGTTGTTTACCCTTTGGAATTATGTATGGTATCCTATCACTAACAAATTTAATATCTCGGATAGCGGATAGGATCCTCCTTCTGACTGAAAAACCCGTTCCAAATGCAGGTCTTTCTGCACCCCCGTAGTACAATGCAAAGCTTCCTGATTCGTGATTACCTTCTCCTGGGCACCTAACTTCCTGTAAAGCGACTATATCCAAGGGTGATTTATATAATTCCCGCGTTAATATCTGTAGTGCCTCGCTATTGTATTAAGTCCTGACATTCCATGTTCCTAGGAACATGTCCCTGTGTTTGAGCCTTTGGCATGGGTTCCCTGAAATATTCCCCGCCCGGAGAACCGATTGGGGGACTATCTGACCTCCGGAAAATTGTACCCCAGCTGAACCGATGTCCGCATTTCTTGATGGTTGTATTTCTACGGTGAAAGATTGTCACTCTTTCGATCAAGGTACTTTTTTCGTCTGGCTTATCACCTTCGACGAGTCCGGCATGGGTAACCCTATCGGCAGCAATGCTACCGCCGGCATAGCTCTCAGGATCATTTAAGCACACAGGCCACTCCACCACGACGAGGTAAAGATACCATGGAGGGATTTGAACGTTATGCATAAATCATTATAATATACTGTTCCAAGTATTCTTATGTCATGCACTGCCCTCTGTCTCACAATATGTATTTTTTATAAGCAGAGATACATTGCTGGACTTCACAAGAAATCACCGGTGCATAGTTATAAAGAAGAATTGTGCTAGGAATAATATTCGCAGGGAGTTATACAATTACACTCTTAAATAAGGGAGACGAAGTAAGAAGATTTCAATATCCATGGTTCATATTCAGCGTATACTGCAGTTTATTTACATTACACCAGCCACTTCACCTGTTACATCACTAAACTTCTGAACTGCATCTTCCATTACTCCCACAGCTTCTTGGATAGGCATGCATACTTCTTGGAGAGTCTCCAGTTTCTTGATACTGCCGGGAAGCCAACTGAATTGACTTGCGATATATGAAACTGAACTGAGCGTATTAGAACTGTTGAATGTTTACATGTATTCACTCTCAGACATGCAGGTTCAGAACAAAAGTTCTTCATCGCAGACTTCACAATTTGGATGTGCTTCCTGTAAACAATCGCAGCTTCAATCGTGTTACCCATCTTCTTATCACTGGCTCCGGGACAGAGTTTACAGTAGTTAAGCTGCTGCTTGTATCGTTGTACACGGAAAGGAAAATTTAACAAAAATCTTTGTTGCTGATATCAGTGTATTTACATCTGGCAATTTATGTCTGTTTCTGCCACTCGTTGCAATGCATGAACCGTACATATAACATGCATTAGGCTTGAATAAAATACAATAAGCGATTTCCCCACTTTCAACATATATGTAGCTGTCACTATGCATATCAATAGGACTTTCTTAACTCCATCTAGCCAAATTAATTGAAGTCTATCATTAATGAATCTAGCATTTATTGAACTATTTGTTGCCTCCAAAAGTTTTCAATAAATTGTGTAGGGTTTTGATACAGCTTCAGAGTCCAACTTGCCCACAATTTGATTAGTGATGAAACGGCCTGCAATATCCGTCGTCTGGTCAGAAGAAATCCTTATAAGTGATTTGCCTACGTCAGCCCTGATGTTTTCTAATATGTCAAAATAACAAGAATCAAATTAATTCTTCCTGAGAGTAGACTTGTCGCGAATGTTGCGGTTGCATTATTTTTTGTAAGAAATGATTAAATTCAGATCCTGAAATTTGTTCGAGGGTACGTTCCCTGCGACCAGCGTCATGCACAGTTCTTTATAAAATTCACCATTAGATGGTGTAGGCTGCTCCTGCAAATATGTAAGTAGCAGTCTAAATGTTTCTTTGAAGAAACCTGTTGATTATTCCTATAGTCCCTCTGGTTTAACTTTACGAGAAATTTGTAGAATAAGACAACTGTACTCGCCTCTCTCACTCGAACCAGTGTTGCGGTTCGGTGTTTCTTCACCAGATGTTAATAGGGATAAGGTGGGAACGGAAAACTGACAACAGGGTGGGTTCTTTCTTTTGTATCGGACTAAAGCTGTCAACGATTTACTCTTGTATCTCCATCTCTCTCTCTCTTTCACTCTCTCTCTGCCAAGTTAAACCAGCTCTACAATAATATTTAAACATTTTTCAATTTGAGGTTTCATCGTACACCCTATGCGTTTATCACAAATTTGGCAGAGAACTGTTTTACCATCAGTGGTTAATGCTCTGTCAATAGAAATCCATGTTTTCAGCTTTGTTAACAACGAAGACGCTGCCAGTGTCATAGTTAACTTACTGTTACAAATTCTGAAGCGTTTGAGAACAAGAAATGAAAATGATTAAATATGTATGTTGTACGCATCGAATTCGTGCAATTTAGCTCTGAATGTTACGGAAATGTATGGGATTGACGACAATGTATATGAGAAGCACAATGCGGTAATAAATTGTACACTTTTTTTCATTTCTAGATATGTAACGAAACTGAATGGGATTGACGAACATGTATAATAATTCCGCAATAATATTAAAATGTATGATATTATACACTATGGTGTGAAATATGAATTATAACTCAAAACATGTAAAAATATGTAGTATAAAACTTTGGAATAATGGTCATTTCAGTGTAATTCGTGGATATTTATTTTTTTCTTATTACTATATGCATGAATAGAATTTGAAATCATCGTAATCACTACAGATAACAACGTGCAGGTAACATTAATAATTAGGATCTCTGTTGCCTTTTCTCTTTCATTAAGTGAATGCTGAAATTATTAAAAACCTTGACTACTGAGCAGGAGGCACCGTGTCCGATTGTCGGCTTTGGACATGCGGATTTTTTCTAACAACATTACTGGAATTTCACCAATTTCTAGTAAATTAACTAGCAAACTAACAAATAATGGCATACACTACTTCGGTCCTTGTGGACTAATGATTATAATTACAGTAAAATTTGATTAATCCGGAACGTGAATATTGCGGAAATCTATCTAAATTAACACATTTAGTGATCCCGGCGAAATAATGGTAATTTTACGTGTATTTAATTTGCATAAAACGGAATCTGTCCAATGCCGAAACGGAAGGAAACTTCTACACAATTCATGAAATATATATATATATATTTTTTTTTGACATTTGGCAATGAAGGCAAATATGATATGAAAAGAAAAAAAAGAATGCTTGAGTCGGAATTTGAACTCGAGTCTCTAAAGTCTGTACCTTTAGCGCTCTAACCAACTGAGCTACCCAAGAATTCAAAAACAAACATACAATTTTCTTATACATGTAGTATTCTCAATTCACACAAGAGGTAGCAGAAATATCATTCAACTGCCATCTAGCGGCTAACCTATGGGACAGAATCTAGGGGTGAACGAAGTGGTGGCTTATCACAGGATGTGGGTTTAATACAAGGATTTATTATAAGGAATCCTCGGAATGTGAGAATTTTATGCTCGCGGTCTAGTCAGGTAGGGTTCGGTGAGCAATCAGGAAACTTATCTCAGGGAATAACGCAAGGAAGATTAACGTGATACGTTAATATGAAATCACTGGAGGCTGCCGTGGAGTTAACACAGTTGACTACTTTATTCACCTATATGTATACACAGGTCGGTCCTCCGTCCATTTTGTAGAGCTCCAAAGCACAATGTAGGAGATGATCTAGCAATGTGCCCTGATTGAAGTAAGGCTAACCACTAACTGATGTGTGCACTGTTTGAAGTAGGACCAGCAACTAACTGATCTATTAGGCTGAAGGCCAGCAACTAACTGATGTGTTAGGCTGAGGGCCAGCGACTAACTGATGTGCGATTCTCCTCGCGACTAATTAATTTGGTTATTCGGTATTTGGTGATCCCGGCCCACACGTGCTTTGGACCTCCTTACAAATTAACCAATTTTACAAGTTTTGGGGCTGATTTACGCCCATTCTCCATTACTGGGATGTTCGAATTTTCCATATATTTTTCTTACGTTGGTAGACTAATTATATTTATTTTCGTATAACGTATTGCTAATGACACGTCTCCGATAAAAACGTCACCTGTCATGTCAATATCTTATTGTGTGAAATGTCACCTGTTAGCTTGGGGATTTGTGTCGAGTTTGACAGGTACCTACCTGGCCGAGTCTTTTGTTACAAAGGGACAGTTCAGATTCTTTTCCCCATTGTATTCGACACGCTGCCACTGGAAATGATATAGCTTAATTTATTAAGCTATATATCAAAATCGTCTATTGTTCTAGTTATCAATTTATTTCTAATTCTGTTATACAAAAAATTGTTTCCTGATTATTTTGAATATAAACTCGGTATAATTTGGATTGTTATTACTCTTTTGTATTAGGCCTAATATTACGTTTGAATAAAATACCTTTTCATTATTAGATACTAGGAAACAATGCCTAGACCTAATATCGGTACACCTAACAGTTAAGCAAATTATTAAAGAGAATATTTACTTTATAGCAGTAACGCTTGTCTAACCTAACAGTTAAGCAAATAATTAAAGAGAATATTTACTTTATAGCAGTAACGCTTGTATACAAATATTCTCTTTAATAATTTGCTTAACTGTTAGGTTAGCCGCTAGATGGCAGTTGAATGATATTTCCGCTACCTCTTGTGTGAATTGAGAATACTACATGTATAAGAAAATTGTATGTTTGTCTTGGAATTCTTGGGTAGCTCAGTTGGTTAGAGCGCTAAAGGTACAGACTTTAGAGACTCGAGTTCAATTCCCGACTCAAGCATTCTTTTTTCTTTTCATATCATATATATATATATATATACATAGGCCTATATATTAACCATGGGTATTTTTTTTTACTGAAGGCAGGTGCCAAGACGGCTTTTACAAATAGTGATTCAAATCAAAACAAACCTAATTGTCACTGACCCTAAAGTTCATCGTTATAAGCTGTTGTATTTCACATGTCGATATGTACTGTGATAAATGCCTCCATCGCCACGATCGGTATATTATTGTTTCAACTTGTTCATGGCAATAATTTTGATTGGATAACACCTATCTCTTGCGCTTTATTCCCAGTTCATAATGTCGAGTAAAAGGAAAGAAAAATAATTAGTACCGAAGAGAAAAAATTAGTGTTGCCGCTTAGAGTAAAAATAAAAATTCTTGGCCGTTTTAAAAGCGTTGGCGAGTCGTATGCGACTATATCACGCTGTTTAAATGTTAATGAATCAAGAAATCCGAAAACAAAATAAGGAATTATATCGCAGAATTCACAGCTGAATATCAATATTAATTGAGAGACCTTTTAAAAGCGGCAAAACAGGGAAAAAAAATAATTTCTTTAAGTCCTTGCCTAAACTTGACAGTAATAATTATTAGAAATTGTTCAATAATTTATTTTATTTTGATAAATTTTATTTTATTCTGTAACCGTGGAACGTATCCCCTATACACCCATACATATTACCATTCCATATTCGCGGTATATTTGCTGAACATATCCCACATAAATGAGCTTTTACTGTATAGATTCTACCTGTATAGATTCAGCCTCATTGCACACCCGTTATGCGAAACAGAGTTACCTGTCTTGAAAATAACAATAGCGGTGTAAAATCTGAAATTAGTAAGTTCTGAGACCGATCTTTCACAGGTAGCGTTCTGAATTTACGGAAGAAAGATGGCTGAAACGTATGTATCATTCTCAATAAGTGAAAAAGTGAATGTAATTGAAGATAAATCTCCAAACATTTCCGGACCTATGCCCCAATGTCAAGCTCTAATGTTTGTTAAATCCCAAAGGGAATAACGATTTCAAGGAATCTTCAGGTTGGCTGGACAGTTTTAAAAGACGGACACAGTGTAGTGTGGAATGAAATTTGCGGGGAATCAAGGAATGTGGACGAAAGTGTAGTTAGTGAGCGAAAACCGAAACTGCATACTTGAATTTTAGGATATGCGCCTAAGAGACATTCTTAACGCTGACGAAATGGTATTATTTTTTCGCGCGTTACCGTCGAAGTCGCTCATACATACTCTGCTTCACTTTTCAACGGCAGCGGAACTACAATTAATCCAAGGTACATAAAAAGACATATACGGTACTCTATAATCTAAGAATATTAAGTTTTAGTTTGTTTTACAATGCGAAATTTTGTCCAATGTGGAAAAGAATATTGGTCCCATGCTATTCCGCTTTGAGAAAGTTTTACTGTATTAATATCGAATCTGTTTCAAGTTTCGTGTGTTTAGTGGATTCTTCAGGATGAAAGAATCCTGAGTATCGATTCCTTCGCAAGGGAAATAAAGCCGTTGCTCCTTGTCGTAGAGTTAGGAAACATTAAAAGACCTGTAGCTCGACGAAAAGGTCTCGGATCCAAAATGTGTCTGCCATTTAACATATAATGACTTTACATGTTAATGAGCGTTGTTAAACCAATTAATTTAACTAATGATTTGTGGAGCTCGTAGGTACAGAGCACAATTCACTGAGGCCTTCAATTTGTCTCTATCCTCAGCTAACTGAATCTAGTTCAAACAACGACTGCTTGTGATCTATTTTCGTTAGCCTTCCTTATCGTCAATGCGTCACTGCCGTAGTCCAATATTGGTTGCCGAAGTGTTTAATATACGTGTATTCTTATATGCCATTGAATATGACAGGGTATCAATACATTATTAATTGCACCTCTATACTTTATAAATTGTGAAATGTTGTAAGTAATACCTCTATCATTTATTTCTATCGCAGAAAATTGGATGCATAAATGCGATTAGTTGCTTTGTTAATTGAAACAATTTTACTTGAAACTGTTCATTTCCCAAAAAAATTCACGCCATTTACTTTTTCCGTAAATATTGGTCCCTAAAAGTTGAGGTACATCCGTTCCTCATATAGACATGGGTGCTCCCTTAGCGGGAGTTCCTTGACCGAGTAATTTATTTACGCTTATTTTCCTACATAAATAGATGAGTGACATGTGGTTCGACAAATCATCTCAATGAGACATCTAACAGGCAACTAAGATACTACTTGGAGGGAGAAGACCGCTTAATTTTCCTCGGGGGCACTAATTTAGGCTCGAGTTTATATTACGAGCCCGAAAATCTTCAGACTCGGCACCCACGGCTCAAAATCCAACCAGGTTTGTACCTGCAACCCTTGGGACTAGAGAAAAAGAACATAACCACTAGACCACCGAGGCGCAAATGTTGAGATAACTTATTGTAAAATATGTAGAGCTCTTTGTAAATCATCCTATGTTTAACATTTATAACTTGGTAATCTACAAAAAGGAATATATTAAATGAGATCCATAGCTGCATGGACATAAACTTTCCAAAAACCGTATCCTAAGCTGAAGTTTTCTAACGATGTCCTCTTTATTTCATCTCCCCAAATTCTCGTTAATATGATCCTTCCATCTCATTCTTTGCCAGCATATCCTTGGCCTTTTTTATATCCTACAAAAATTCCCTTGCACCTATTTCAATGTCCATTCGTACCACATGTTCTGCCCATCGCAGTCTACGATATTTAGTACATTTGGTTTCCCATAAAGTTCATGTAGATCGCAGTTTTTCAGCCTTCTCAATTCATCTCACTGTATTTTTTTTTTTTACTTAAAATTTTCATAAGAACTTTGTTCTCAAATACTGTTACTCGTTTCCCCTCCCTTAAAGTAAGATGCAATGTTTCGCATCTATGTAATGTAAATTAAAGAATAACTTTTGTGTGTGTTTTCAGTATAAATTTTTTTGGGAGAAGTTGAGATGACAAGTGTATCTTAATGTACAATAGGATGCGTTTCTAGAGTTGTGCTTATTTTAAAATTCTTTCTGCACCTAATTTCTGTTTGTAATTATTGCTTCTAAGTAATTGAATTCGGCCACTTCTCCAAAATATATTCCATTCGTCACTAATTGTCCATTTTCGTTACACATTTCTGCGTGTGGCCGTATATTCAATTTTATTGATTATTCTTCCAGTCCCTCCAAGGTATCTTTACCTTCTCTTGCGTGCTTAAATGACCCCGAGAGCTATGCTGGCGGTAGCAATTCTGCCGAAAGGTTTATCCGTGCAGGACAGGTTAAAGGCGTTAAGCCAATTGAAAAAAAGAACCATGGTCGAAAGGGTGACGATCTTTCACCGTAAAAATACAACCGTCAACAAACTCGGACATGGGTTCCACTGGGGTATCATTTTCCGGAAGTAAAAGAGTCCTCCATTCGGTTCTCCGGGCGTGAACTACTTCAGGGAATCTATTCCAAGAGCCCAATCACTGGGACATGTTCCTAGGAAAATGGATTGTTAGGACATTATATAGTAGTGGAACACTAGGAATATTAAATCAGCAACCAGAAAGCATTAGCTCAGGATATGAATATACAGAGAGCTTACATCCGCGAACCTACGGGTTCGATAATGTCAGTAGGCTAGTTAATTATTTCTCGAGTCATAATTTCTCTATGTATTAAATAGAATGCGTATGTTGCCTTTTAGTATTTCTTCACTATCGCCAAATAATACTATTTCATCAGCATATACCAATAGTTTATTAATACGATTGAGTTGTACGCCTTTTTTATCATCTAAAGGTTTGATTGCATGCTATAGCAAGAATTGAATAGGAGAAGGTAATAGTGCATCACCATGTTTTAACCAATTATGAATTTCAAAATTATCTGAGAACTGTCTGCTTATCCGCACCCTACTCTTGTGTCATTCTGACATATTCGAATAAGTTTAACTAACATTTTAGGAATTTCGAATTCCAGCCGAATACTACAAAACATCTTAATAATAATAAAGTAAAAAAGTAAAGTGATCCCACAACAGACCCGGAGGTCCTTGGGGTAGTGTGAGGTTAAGGCTCCCACTTTTTCTAGACAATCGGCACTTTGTCAGCCGGGTTGTCAGCCCTGCGTGACGGCCGCCTTCCCCCCCAGAACAAGCGTCTGGTACTCATTTCCGTTAGAGGCTGAGTCTACCCCAGGGCCATAGTGCCGCCAGAGGGTTTGGGTCAGTTTAAAAATCCTAACCCCAACGGGACTTGAACCCACGACCCTCCGGCTTGTAGCTCAGTGCCTTAACCACTACGCTACGAATATAAAACATAATAATAATAAAATACATTTTGGTTTATTCTGATAGAGTTAAATACACAAGATCTTGTCTTCTACTCAACAAGTATCGCACAAAATAAAATTATTATACTAAATACAGTAATATTTTTACTCTTGTTCCTTAATCTAGAGGAACATTATTCTTACCTCTTTCATTATATGCATCAGGACTATATAATTATCACTAAGGTGAGTGAAGACTCCTACATGTGCGTGCAAGTGCGTATTCAAGAGGCTCTGTTCTACCCCATGGGAGAACTTTTTAATTTATGCGTAAGCTTATTGAAATTGTATGTAGATATCTACTTCTAAATTAATTAATGAGAATATGACAGACTCCCTGCACGCGTGCATCCAGCACTATCATTACATGTATGTTAGCAAATGACTTACGAGAAAATGTATGTAACTATGTGTTAAAACTATATTCAAGATAAATAAGATATCCATCCATAGTAATTCTGCCCGAAGGCACGTCCTTCACTGCAATCATAGCATTTTCATGCTATGCTTGCAGCTTTACTAGGGAATTGTGTAGGTGTGGTAGCTTCCCGTTGCTTTCCACACCGGTGAAGGATGATGATGATAATGATAATGGTAAGGATGATAATGATAAGGATGATGGCCATATGATTTCGGGGACCGTTTGAGCCTTAAAGTTTTCCTGACATTTGTCTTACAGGTGAGGAAAAACCCCGATAAAAACCTTACCCAGAAAACTGCCCCGACCGGGGATCGAACCCGGGCCCGCTGCGTGACAAGGCAGCACGCTACCTCGAGACCACAGCAGTGGACAAATAAGATGTAGATGTACAGAATAAAGAGCAAAACTTTTTTTTGTTCAAAGCTGGTTTGTGATTTGTAAACTTTTTCGGGGAAAACAGTCTAAAATGACATATAATTTTGTTTTTTCTTTCATTTTGAAGCCCACCATTGTTATTTCGAACATGAATCTTATGTTGAAACTTTTCTTTATTCAGTTGCCCAATTTATTTATTTACTAGCTAATACCCGGCACTCGCGGCTACTCCTAAATAAATATTAATGTGTTTGTATGTTTAGTTGAATAAGAAAAAGGAAAAATAATTATAAATTTGCTCTCTTCGTGATTGCAACGAAAACAACCAATAAACTAATTAATTATATTTCCACGCCACATTTCATACAATCCAAATAGTAAATAAAATTTCATACTCCATAATTTAATATTCAATTGAGTTGGTGTTTACTTGATGAAAATCCATAGGCCTATTTAATATTAATATAAAATTATAGAATATTCACCTGAAAGGTCCGTCTCCTCAACTTAATTATCATTTAACTGTAGCGCTTTCGGGACTTGTCACATCATCGGCAGGATTCAAAACTGGTGTTTCACTGAAGATCTGGTAGAGGGGCTTGCATGTATTGGGTTCGTTTTCGTTTATCAGGCTGTCGTTGTGAGCTGCTTTCATGATTTCCATCTCTTCGAGTACGTTTATCTTCGCTGGAATATTTTCTCTGTGCATTACTGTTAAGGTGTTTTCAATATTTAACATGCGATGTCCCACGGAACACATCATGAATCTTATAAAAGTTGACTATTTAATATTCAAGCAAT
Source organism: Diploptera punctata (assembly GCA_030220185.1). Taxonomy (NCBI): domain Eukaryota; kingdom Metazoa; phylum Arthropoda; class Insecta; order Blattodea; family Blaberidae; genus Diploptera; species Diploptera punctata. The sequence continues at coordinate 419,356 of JASPKZ010007973.1, read as the reverse complement.
CACTATAAGGTAAAGCCATATCGCAATTACCTTCAAATAAAACGTGCTGATTACCCGGCGTTGCCCTGGAATCTATGTATCCCGATGTAATTGGCATGAATGAGCTGAAAAACGAAATTCATTATAAAATAATACCGGCCGTGCGCTGCTATGCTTGGCCGGAAATCTACTTATCCCGATCTTCTTGGCATCAATGATAGAGAAGAATGGTTATTGTGAGTTATCCGTAATAGATAAAGATATGCAGTCTCGGACTTTTTTGTAGAGTTTTTTTGAGATATTCAATTCTGTGTATATTGATTTGGTGTACTTCCTATCCGCTATCCGAGATATTAAGTTTGTTAGTGATAGGATATCATATATAATTCTAAATGGTAAACAACATGAATTCATAATTGTAAATGTACATGCCCCCACAGAAGATAAAGATGACAAGATCAAGGATGAGTTCTATGAAGAATTAGAATGCTTATTTGATAGCCTTTCACGATATCATATGAAAATTGTCTTAGGAGATTTCAATGCAAAAGTGGGGCGGGAAGATATATTCAAACCAACAATAGGCAAATTCAGTCTTCATGAAGATAGTAACGACAACGGGGTTAGATTAGTCACATTTGCCACATCAAAGAATCTCATTACTAAGAGCACAACATTTCAGCATAAGGATATTCATAAATACACCTGGACGTCTCAGATGGAGAAACTCGGAACCAGATAGATCATGAATTAGTGGATAAACGCTGGCACAGCAGCATCATCGATGTTAGATCAGTTAGAGGGACAGACTCCAATTCGGATCATCATCTGGTCAGAGTGAAAATCAGACATCGGCTATCGCTTATGAGAGGAACAAACGCTGAAGATGATTCTGTAAAATTTGAATTAAAAAACTTGAAAAATGATGAAATGCGGCAAGAATACCAAATCAAAATTGCTAATAGATTTGAAGCACTGGAATCTTCCGATGACAATATGGCAAACGAAGAAGAAACTGATATAGATAAAGAATGGGAGGCTATAAGAGATACTATTAAATTGTCAGCATCAGAAAGCATTGGTTGTTTAAAAAAGAGGCAAAACAAGATATGGTTTGATGAGGAATGTGCCGACATTGTAAAGAAAAGAAAGCTAGCAAAAATGAAATGGTTACACGAGCCAAATGAGGTACATTTAGAGCAATTGGGTAGTATTAGACGGGAAACCACCAAGCTATGAAAGAGTAAAAAGAGGGAACATTTGAGAGAGAAGATTAATGATCTTGAAATGAATGCAAAAAAATAGGAACATTAGAGAATTATATCAGGAAATCAGTATAGAGAAGAAAGGGTTTCAGGCTAGAACAAACATAATTCGGAATGAAAATGGGGATATGATTGCAGATTCCAGGAGTATATTAAATAGATGGAAAAGTTACTCAATCAGCTATTAAATGTACATACAGAACAGGACATTGAGGAGGATAATTTGCAGACTGAGGAAATGCTAGTAGCAGAGCCAAGTGCATTAGAGGTCGAAATGGCGATTGAAAAATTGAATATGTATAAAGCATCAGGTTCAGATAAGATCCCAGCAGAACTGATAAAATCATGGGGAGAAAAATTGATGGACAAGATACGCTGGTTGCTTAGTATTATTTGGGAAAATGAAGCTCTTCCAGATGATTGGAAGGAATCAATTATCGTACCAATTTATAAGAAAGGAGATAAAACTGATTGCAACAACTACAGGGGAATCTCATTACTTTCAACTTCGTACAAAATTCTAACAAATATATTAGTAAGCAGACTTACTCCCTATATTGATGACATTCTAGGAAATCATCAATGTGAATTTAGAAGAAACAGGTCTACAACAGATCAGATTTTTAGTATAAGACAGATTTTAGAAAAGAAATGGGAATATAATGGTACTGTACATCAACTGTATGTAGACTTCAAAAAAGCATATGATTCAATTAAGAGGGAGAAGTTATATAGTATCCTGCTGGAATTCGGAAATCCTAAAATGTTAGTTAGACTTATACGAATGTGTCTAATTGGCACAAAGAGTAGGGTGCGTGTAGGCAAACAGTTTTCGGACACTTTTGAAATCCAGAATGGGTTGAAGCAAGGAGGTGCACTATCTCCTCTACTATTTAATTTTGTACTAGAGCATGCCATTAAATATTTAGAGAATGAGGAAGGCTTACAACTCAATGGTATTAATAAGCTGTTAGTTTATGCTGATGATGTAGTATTGTGGCCGATAGCGAGGAGATACTAAAGGACAACACGCACACACTTTTGAGTAACACTAAGAAATTAGGACTGGAAGTAAATATCAATAAAACTAAATATATGGTCACACGTAGAAATTCATTAAATAATGTAAATGGACAGCTAATGACAAATGAGGGAAATTTTGAGGAAGTGGCTGAATTCAAATACCTAGGAACAATAATCACAAATAGGAATGAGATGCACAAGGAAATTAAACATAGGCTCAATTCTGGAAATGCGTGCTATTATGCATTGCAGAGACTCTTGATGTCCCAACTCCTTTCAAAAAACGTTAAACTGAAAATATATAAAACTATTATTCTACCAGTTATATTATATGGATGCGAAACATAGACTCTTACTTTTAAGAGAGGAAAGGAGATTACAAGTATTTGAAAATAAAGTACTTAGGAAAATTTTTGGACAAAGGAGAGATGAACAGACAGGTGAATGAAGAAGACTACTTAACAATGAACTACATGGTCTTTATAGGAAGCCAGATGTAATAAGAACAGTTAAGTCTCGTAGACTGCGATGGGCAGGACATGTTGCACGTTTGGGGAATGAAAGACTTGCATGGAAACTTCTTGTAGGAAAGCCAGAGGGAAAATGCCCAGTTGGTAGACCAAAAATGAGGTGGGAGAATAACATTAACTATGATTTGAGGGAAGCAGATTATACAGGGAATGATTGGAAAGCATTAGCTCAGGATAGGGATGTATGCAGAGCTTATATCGTGCGGCCATGAACCTACGGGTTCGTAAGTGCCAGTGAATAAGTAAGTAAGTATTGTAGATATATGGTGTTTTGTCGTTATTTTTTATTTTGTATAGTATGAATACATGTAAGTGCTTTCTGGTAATCTTTCCTATAATCCATTTTTTTTGGTGAAAATTATTGAAATGTTCTCTTTTTTTACTGTTAATTTCTTTTTTAAATTTTGCGCATAGTTTTCTCCAAATGTGTACATCGTTTGGATCTTACTTTTTCTGTTATGTTTCTAGCGAGATCTCGGTTCATTTTCATACTTTCTAGTATTGAATTGGTTTGTAGCATAACTATTCCTCGTGGTATACTTTCTTGCTGCTTCTAATATAATTTCATATACAGATTTGATTATTTGACCAAATTGAAGCGATTAGTTTAAAGGATTTTCAAATATAGTTTCCAGTTCTTCTGTGTACATTTTCCAATTGGCTTTTTTTTAAATTCCATCTGGGTTTAAGATGCATTGAAAATAAGGATAAGATATTATTCCTCAGTTGAGTAGTAGCGATGATGATTATATGACCAGAACCAAGATCTTCTATCATCCGTTTTTTTAGTAAAACTTAGAAGACACAAACAGTAAGGGTTGGGTTCTGAACCAAAATAATGGATATATGCTGGAGGATCAGCTTTGTTTTGTATTATTTCTATAGGTGTTGAATTTATTAAATCTCCTACAATTTTCCTTAAATTGTTTTAATTAATGTAACATTATTGTCGTGAGTGAGCATTAAAATCACCCATTATAATTGCTTTTGTGTCCATTGCAATTTGTTCAAAATTAGAGGATTTATTTGGTGGTTTATCAACAGATTATATATTGAACCGAGATTTCTTTATCCTTACGTTAATTTTAATTGTTTGAATTGTTCTATATTGCCCACTTTTTTTAATAATTTGAACAGACGAAGTGAGATGTATTCGAATTCCAACTAAAATACTATTGCTTATTTGTCGCCCTTTAGGAAATATGTGAAGAGTAAAATCTTTGAAGCGGTAATATTGTAATTTATTTTTTATTTTTTATTTTTTTTTATTTATTTAGCCTGGTGGAGTTAAGGCCATGTGGCCTTCTCTTCCACTCACCAGAACAAGCATATGTTACATATGAATACAAAAAAAATACAATAATAGTCATATAAAACAGGACAAACATATGTTACACATGAATACAAAAAAAAATACAATAGTAGTCATATTAGACAGGACAAACATGTTACATATGAATACAAAAAAAAGTTACAATAATAGTTATTGAACAATTCATTATCTGTCATATTGAATAATAATGAAATTAATGTCTAATAATAGAATGAAACTAAATACAATTAAAATTAAATTAATGATACAATGAATAAAAAAGGTATAACAGCTCGAATCTACTATGCATAAAAAGAAGAGAAAAAAATACACTACAATGAATTAATCTACGCTTTTTATACAAGGCATTAACAAATCCTAAGTCTATTTTTATTAAATAATGCAAAAACGCATTATTAATTCTTAAAAAGTAGTATTAGTGAGTTGTTTCTGTTAGTGATTTTATTTTCAATTTATTTCTGAAAGATGGTAAAGTTTGGCAGTCTCTGACATAGGGTGGAAGTGAATTCCATGTTCTAGCAAGAGAAACTGTAAAAGATTTCGAATAATAGGTAGTATGATGAGGAGGGATATAAAGGACACTGTGCTCAAGGGATCGGGTATCTAAGTTATGTGTATCAGAGAGTTTAGTGAAGCGGTGTATAAATAATAAGGTAAAGATGTGTGTAATATGTTATAGAGTAGGCATAGGGAATGGATGGTTCTACGATCTTGAAGACGAAGCCATGACAATTGTTCCAGGGATGGTGTAACGTGATCAAATCTACGTATACCACAAATAAAACGTATGCAAGAATTGTGAACACGTTGAAGTCTTTGGGTAAGAACAGTATTTAGGTCAGTAAAAAGAGTATCACAATAATCAAAATGGGGCATTGCGAGTGTTTCTACTAGCATTTTTCTTAGAGAAAACGGTAAACAATTTCTTATACGATGTAATGAGTGTATTGTTTATTCCAAATTAAATGTTTATCCATAAACACTCCTAGATTTTTTACTGTCTCACTATAAGGGATCTGAACCCCATTAAGTGACACATGTAATACTACATTTGTGTTAATTGAGGATAATAGTCTCTGATGGCCCATAATGATTGCTTGTGTCTTTCTAGGATTTAATTCAAGTCCATATTTCTCTGTCCACGCCGTTAGCGAGTCAAGGTCCTCATTAATTTTGGTTACCGCGTCATTTAAAGAATATTTGTCTGAGTGAAGGTAGATCTGCATGTCGTCCGCAAATAAATGATGTTTGCAATGTTTTAGGGAGTCAGATATGTCGTTTATATAGATTGAAAAAAGCAATGGGCCGAGCACCGAGCCCTGTGGAACTCCAGCTTTACGGTAGGTCCAAGAAGAGCGTAATGTAGAATTTCCTACAACATATTGCTGGCGCTCACGAAGGTAGGAGTTGAACCATTGCGTGACACTGTCAGAAAGTGAGAGGTTTTTTAGTTTAAGCAACAATAAGTCCAAGTCTACCGTGTCAAATGCTTTACTAAAGTCAAGTAGTGTAAGAATAGTAAGTTTTCGATTATCAGATGCTTCGCGTATGTCTTCACATATATTTAGTAGAGCAGTATTTGTATTGTGTCCTGTCCTAAAGCCTGATTCGTATTGATCTTAAAGGTCGTGTTCAGTTAGGTAGTCAGTCAGTTGTTTGTGGACTAATCGTTCCAAAGCTTTTGAAAGGGTAGGTAAAATACTAATGGGTCGAAAATCGTTAGGAGTTAAGGGAGTTTTTACTTTCGGGAGTGGGCGTACAATTGCTTGCTTCCATAATGTGGGATATATAGAGGTTTGTAGTGAGGAGTTGAAAACATGAGTTATGGTAGGTAGTATAACGTCGATTATTTTGTTAAGTAGAGTGATATTTATACGGTCAGTACCTTCTGCTTTTGTTCTTATTCGTTTGAGAGCTTTCTTTATGTCATTTTCTGTAAGATATGAAAAATGGAAATGTTCTCTGTCTGGTGGATTTGTCAATAGTAGTTCACTTGTTGTATGTGTTTTGTCTTTAGGAGTAAAGAATGTGCTTGTAAAATGGTTATTAAGTGTGTTCAGATAAACAGGTAGTTTTTCTACCTGTGTGTCTTTCCTTCCTACACCCATTTTATTCAGATTTTTCCAAATATCTGGGTTATTGTTATTAGGTTCAGTAAGGCTGTATAGATTTCTAAGTTTGGCGTTTCTGATAGTTTGTGTAGTCTTGTTTCGTAACCGTTTATAATGATTAAAAATGTACATTATTTATATCAGTTTTGTCGACCCTCATATATTTCCGAGATGCTGCGTTCTCCTTTCAGTCATCAAGTCACGAATGTTAGCAGACATCCAGGGAGCAGGGTGTCGTTTCACTAGTTTAGTTTTCAGTGGAGCGTGTCTGTCATATAGTTGTAATATAAGGTTATTTAATGCCTCAACTTTTCGTCAACAGAATGCAACGTCCATATAGTATGCCAGGGTAATTTTATAGCGTCTTCAAGTAGAGCTGCATTGTTTATATGTTTTAGGTCTCTATATGTGATAGTCTTACGAGCTAGTTTAGGGCACTGCAGTGAATATGCTAAGAATATAATATCATGTGCTGATATTCCGGGAGCTGACAGTTGCCCGTGGGTTAGTACTCTGTCTGGATTATTAGTAGCAATTAAGTCAAGTAAAGTCTCAGAATGATTGGTGTGATGTGTAGGCTGTAAGGGAAGGATAGTCATATCACAAACTTGGAACGCGGACATAAGCTGTTGTGTATGTCTGTTGTCAGTGTCTAGTATATTTATATTAAAGTCACCCATGACGATAACGTGTTCATATTGTATACGTGCGTTTTGTAGAGCGGATTCTATTTCTGCTATTTTTTTCATTTTAGGGGGTTGGTACACTACACAAAGAAGGCATTTTTTGAAGCTTGCGTATATTTCTATAACAATAATTTCAGAAGATGTCTCGTTATTAGAAAAGTATACAGACTTAGGGCAAAGGTCTGTCCTAACGAAGACACCAACACCGCCCCCTCGACTATGTACACGATCATGTCTAAGAAAAGTATAACCATCCATGTCAATTAAACTAGAATTAATGGAGGGATTGTCCCTGTGTAAGATTTGCTTCTTGAATTAGAATACATCAGTTAGGTGGTCAGATAGTATTTTGTTAAGTCCCTCTCCTGAGATCAGAATGAGGGACTATTTTACCCCCGGATTTATATTTATTTTTCCAAGGATTCATATTCATATTGGAGTATAATAAACTTGTTGTGACCGTGAGGCACCACATGTGGTTGATACGACACCCATAGAGAGGATGTAGGTAAAGGAAAGGAAGAGAAATGAATCCCTTGGCCTCAAATACTCTAATACCGTCAGGGTCGAAGAAAACAGGAGACCAAGCAAGGAAGACTGGATAGGAATGTTGAAAGGGGGAATTGGTATAGGAAAGAGAATGAATAAAAATTCGGTCAAAAGATCACCAAGCTGACCAGTGATGAGGGGCCTTTCCCTTTCGTTCATCATGCACAATCATGAATACTAACAGCTGCACCACGTGAACGTGAGGGATTGGACACTAAGTTCCTGTCTAAGTCGGTTACTTCAAGCCTTCGATGGAAGGAATTAAAGGGTCCCCTACCTGTGAAAGACAGTAACCCTTGCGCAGCCTCACTGGATTACAAGTCCCCTGGTACTTCTACAGAAAAATTTTCACCTAACATAATCACGCATTTAAGAACAGCACCTCAAATCCTTGATTTTTACTCTAAACCATTGTAATTCTCTTCAATACAGCCTTGTACATTTCCTCACTCACTTGTTCGAAATCACTAGTTTCCACTAGGTTCCTTCGCTCCATAATTGAACTCCGGATTACTCTAAACGGGTTATACACCAGATATTATTCCAACATTTTATTTTATATACGATATATACATTCTTTGTTGGAGAGAAGTTCTTGTGCAAGTTTGATTCAAGTCGCATCGGTGTTATCAAACGTGCCAATGATGTTTTTAACCATCCTTATGACTTCCTTGTACTAAGTGCATGCTTTTAGCCAAGTCGTGCACCTTGTTAAAACTGGGAAAATGTGTCAAATGAACTTCAGGAGCTACATATTTGAACTGTGCTACTCGAGAAGACATTTTCAGGAAGATCTTCTTCACACATCCTATAAACTTGTCAACTTCAGGGAACTGAATCCGGACTTCCTCTGCCATTCTATATAAACTGTGTGCTAAAGACATTACATGAACCATTTTGGAGTAAAGAGCTAACAGAGAAGTAGGGGCTTTTATCATGTTCGGTGTGGCGTCGATCAGGAAGAGTAGTACGTTTTCAAGTTGAATTCCGTTGGGATATAATAGACTCAAATAATTTTCAAGCAGTTTACCAATTGTTGAAAAATTCACTTTTCTTTAGTTTTTGCTAATTTATTAAGATAATTTTACCGGAAACATTTTTATATCATTGTGCCTACTACGACGTTAATGACGTAGCATTCTTGCGAATCTGCACTTTCGTCCATGCATACCCAATGTTTTCTCCATTCACTTTTGACTCAGAATCCAAATAAATCTTTGCACAGCGATATTTGGACTAAATGCCCGAAAGAGGTGTTCGTCTCAAAAAATAAATTGGAAATTGCTGTCACATCAGGGATTGGAGAATTCAATATGGGATGTGAAACAACACAAAAACTGAAAGCTGCAGTCAGTGGTGTGCAATTAAGTGCCTGCCTCAGGACAAAAATTTAGTGCAATGAGGGATAAACGTCGACTCACAAACAGTGAAGTTTCAGCAAAGCGAGTCTTCAAAACAGCCTGGAGAAGACTCAAATTGACAAAAACTGCTGTTGAGGCCAAAACGAAAGCAGCAGAGGGTCACACATATGGTGCTGGGGAGTTTTAAGTCTACCTGAATGAGGTATTGTGCTCATATCCATTGTTAAATTTTAAATTTCATTTTTCTCAACTATATTTTTTCAGCATTTTTGAGTTTTCAAAATGCGCTGCGTACCACAATATTTTACTAATCTGCTTGAAATTTTCAGGAGAGCTTTAGATATTACATAGTAAAAAACTGATGTGCAATCTTTTATATATATTGAATTGTTCATTTGTAATTAAATATAATTCATATGTCACCCTCATAAAATTATAAAATTATGTAACAAACACAGATTTTTTTCTACTAAACTAGTTCAAATTAAAAGATACCTGCACATCAGTTTATTTATATTAATCCATTAAGTTTATAAAAAATAAGTCAGATATGGTAAACCGTTCGGTACAAGGAACATATTATTGACATATAAAAAAGCAGTAACATTTTCAATAAAAAAAATTAATTTCTCAAAATTTTTTTGAGATAGCTTAACAAAATTTGGTATATAGTATCACTATGATACTGTGGTGGTATGGTTCAAATGTGAAGTTGATCCGATGAAATTTGTAGATTTTACAATTTCACGGATGCATTGCCTTAAGTAGTATCAATATGGAGGTCATTCAGAAACAATGTTTCATCTTCTGTATTTTAGCTGGTACAGGATGAAACATTGTTTTTGAAGGGCCTCCATATTGGAACTACTTAATGAAGTTTAATAATTTAGTTGAGGACGACTGACCTACCAGGTACCAATTTTATATTTAATATCTTATTGTATATTCCTCATAAAAAATATGCAAATGCATCAAAATCCTTGTCCTATTAATTATATTACATTAGAACGCCTTCATCATATTTAGGAGGATAATTTTATTTCAATTTAAACTGCGACTAACTGTCCCAGCCCTGCGACCTGAAAAAATATTGCGCATCCCCCGGATTTGTGGAATGAAAATGTATTCTGCGGAATTATATAGTTTGTTTTGGGTATTCCTCCTGGCCCGACAAATCAAGTACTGAACTTATTACTCATATCGCCATATATGTTTTTTTTTGGATAGAGCCCATGGCTGCGAGAAGGAACTACAACCCTCCATTGGTTCCTATTATTCCACCTAAGTTATGACTCAGGCTCAGAGTCATCAGGAAGCACATTGATGTGAAACATTAAATTCCCACAACCACATATCTTCAATACCTGTGGTTCGCCTAAATAAACTATTTACACCTAATATGAGCTGAGGTGAATGGTGGTGTGAAATGACTGAATGAGAAGTTAAATGTCATGAAGGGGAGGGAAGGGAAATGGATGTTGATGGGATACAAATCAGGAAACGGAAAACCCAATAAAACCCGGAAAATCCTGTGTGGCCCACAACCAATACCCCTCAAAAACCGCCTGGAATCGAACCTGTGATCCTAGTCGGAGCAGCCGCGTACGATAGCCATACGTCCACCGAGACGCCAGGATACTATTACGGATGGATCATAGGGAACTGGATATCGGAGATAGGAACTGGTTTGAATTGTCTAAGAATGGTGAATGCGGCAAAAATATTGCTCTGATTTTAAGCAAATTGGAAAATAATAATTCAATTGAAAAACGTTTTAGAGAAGAAAATGAGGAATTATTACTATAGCAGAAAAAAACGCATTAAACGGAATGTTTAGAAATAGGTGGTTGCACTGTGTCCCAGGAAGAACATATCCTCCTTTAATTATCTATGTATAATACATATATATATATATATATATATATATATATATATATATAATGATTAATTACCCTCCATTGTACCTTTACCTTGTCGTGGTCGAGTGGCTTGCGTGCTTAAATGATTCTGAGAGCTATGCCGGCGGTAACATTGCTGCCGATAGTGTTACCCATGCCGGACTGGTCGACGGCAATAAGCCAGACGAAAAAAGTACCTTGATCGAAAGAGTGACAATTTTTCACCGTAAAAATACAACCGTCAAGAAATGCGGACATGGGTTCAACAAGGGTAAAATTTTCCGGAGGTCAAATAGTCCCCCATTCGGTTCTCCGGGCGGGGACTACTTCAGGGAACCCATGCCAAAGGCTCAAACACAGGGACATGTTCCTAGGAACATGGAATGTTAGGACGTTATACAATAGCGGGGCACTAGAGATATTAACGCGGGATTTAGATAAATCGCTCTTGGATATAGTCGCTTTAGAGGAAGTTAGATGGCCAGGAGAAGGTAGTCAGGAATCAGGAAGCTTTGCATTATACTACGGGGTGCAGACAGATCTGCAATTTGAACGGGGTTTTTACTCAGACAGAAGATCCTATCCGCTATCCGATATATTAAGTTTGTTAGTGACAGGATATCATACATAATTCTAAAGGGTAAACGACATGATTTTATAATTGTAAATGTACATGCCCCCACAGAAGATAAAGATGACAAGATCAAGGATGAGTTCTATGAAGAATTAGAATGCTTATTTGATAGCCTTTCACGATATCATATGAAAATTTTCTTAGGAGATTTTAATGCAAAAGTGGGGCGGGAAGATATATTCAAACCACAATAGGCAAATTCAGTCTTCATGAAGATAGTAACGACAACGGGGTTAGATTAGTCACATTTGCCACATCAAAGAATCTCATTACTAAGAGCACAACATTTCAGCATAAGGATATTCATAAATACACCTGGACGTCTCAGATGGAGAAACTCGGAACCAGATAGATCATGAATTAGTGGATAAACGCTGGCACAGCAGCATCATCGATGTTAGATCAGTTAGAGGGACAGACTGCAATTCGGATCATTATTTGGTCAGAGCGAAAATCAGACAACGGCTATCGCTTATAAGATGAAAAATTACTAAAGATGATTCTGTAAAATTTGAATTGAAAAACATGAAAAATCATGAAATGCAGCAAGAATACCAAATCAAAATTGCTAATAGATTTGAAGTACTGGAATCTTCAGATGACAATGTGGCAAACGAAGAAGAAACTGATATAAATAAAGAATGGGAGGCTATAAGAGATACTATTTAATTGTCAGCATCAGAAAGCATTCGTTGTTTAAAAAAAGGGGCAAAACAAGAAATGGTTTGATGAGGAATGTACCGACATTGTGAAGAAAAGAAAGATAGCAAAAATGAAATGGTTGCACGAGCCAAATGAGGTAAATTTAGAGCAATTGGGTAGGATTAGACGGGAAACCACCAAGTTACTAAAGAGTAAAAAGAGGGAATATTTGAGAGAGAAGATTAATAATCTTGAAATGAATGCAAAAAATAGGGACATTAGAGAACTATAACAGGGAATTACGATAGAGAAGAAAGGGTTTCAGGTTAGAACAAACATAATTCGGAATGAACATGGGGATATGATTGCAGATTCCAGGAGTATATTAAATAGATGGAAAAGTTACTTTAATCAGCTATTATATGTACATCCAGAACAGGACATTGAGGAGGATAATTTACAGACAGCAGAAATGCTAGTCGAAGAACCAAGTGCATTAGAGGTTGAAATGGCCGATAGAATAATTGAAGATGTATTAAAGCATCAGGTTCGGATGAGTTACCAGCAGAACTGATAAAATCGAGGGGAGAAAAATTGATGGGCAAGATATGCTGGTTGCTTAGTATGATTTGGGGAAAGAAGCTCTTCCAGATGAATGGAAGGAATCAATTATCGTACCAATTTATAAGAAAGGAGATAAAAGATAAACTGATTGCAAACAACTACAGGGGCATCTCATTACTTTCAACTTCGTACAAAATTCTAACAAATATATTAGTAAGCAGACTTACTCCCTATATTGATGACATTCTAGGAGATCATCAATGTGAATTTAGAAGAAGCAGGTCTACAACAGATCAGATTTTTAGTATAAGACAGATTTTAGAAAAGAAATGGGAATATAATGGTACTGTACATCAACTGTATGTAGACTTCAAAAAAGCATATGATTCAATTAAGAGGGAGAAGTTATATAGTATCCTGCTGGAATTCGGAATTCCTAAAATGTTAGTTAGACTTATACGAATGTGTCTAATTGGCACAAAGAGTAGGGTGCGTGTAGGCAAACAGTTTTCGGACACTTTTGAAATCCAGAATGGGTTGAAGCAAGGAGATGCACTATCTCCTCTACTATTTAATTTTGTACTAGAGCATGCCATTAAATATTTAGAGAATGAGGAAGGCTTACAACTCAATGGTATTAATAAGCTGTTAGTTTATGCTGATGATGTAGTATTGTTGGCCGATAGCGAGGAGATACTAAAGGACAACACGCACACACTTTTGAGTAACACTAAGAAATTAGGACTGGAAGTAAATATCAATAAAACTAAATATATGGTCACACGTAGAAATTCATTAAATAATGTAAATGGACAGCTAATGACAAATGAGGGAAATTTTGAGGAAGTGGCTGAATTCAAATACCTAGGAACAATAATCACAAATAGGAATGAGATGCACAAGGAAATTAAACATAGGCTCAATTCTGGAAATGCGTGCTATTATGCATTGCAGAGACTCTTGATGTCCCAACTCCTTTCAAAAAACGTTAAACTGAAAATATATTAATCAGTTTTTCTATATTCGTGCGAAACATGGACTCTGACTTTAAGGAGGGAAAGGAGATTACGAGTATTTGAGAATAAAGTACTTAGGAAAATTTTTGGAACTAAAGAGAGATGAACAGACAGGTGAATGGAGAAGACTGCATAACAATGAACTACGTGGTCTTTATAGGAAGCCAGATATAATAAGAACAGTTAAGTCTCGTAGACTGCGATGGGAAGGAGGTGTTGCACGTATGGGGAATGAAAGACTTGTATGGAAGCTTCTTGTAGGAAAGCCAGAGGGAAAACGCCCAGTTGGTAGACCAAGAATGGGGTGGGAGAATAACATTAGCTATGATTTGAGGGAAGTAGATTATACAGGGAATGATTGGAAAGTATTGGCTCAGGATAGGGATGTATGGAGAGCGTATGTCCGCGCGGCCATGAACCTACGGTTTCGATAGTGCCAGTGAGTAAGTAAGTAAGTAATGATTAATTAAATAATTAACAATAAATTAGTGCCAGTCTCTCCAGACCACAACCCGTTATTTTTTCTGCGGGGTTTTGGGGTTTTTGTTTCATAGAAAATAATACAATTTTTTCTAATAAATCGAAAATATTCATTCAGATTTGCCTGTATGTAAAGTGAAAATGTTTGTTTTATTTCTGAGAACGTAGTGCAAAAAGCACGGTTATCACCTTGTGAGCCACTATTCAACAGATCGTAACAACTACTTCTGATTTCTCAATATGTTCAATCTGAATATTGCTGAATTTAATTCCATCATGACTCAAGTAATTTATTCTACTTGTTCCTTTCACTTATGCATTGTTGTAGATTAAAAGGGAATTTAAGCGAAATACTATAACAACAATTAACCTACTAACTGTGTGCAATAAGCTTCAAAGCATCATACTAAAACCAAGAAATGCCATGTAAAGTGGTCTCTGGAGTACCTACAAGAATAATCTCACCTCAATCAATTTTATTTTATCCTTTGTTAAGGATTTTGTGAAAAAGTTACGATCCTTTTGATATGGGGAAAGAAGGTCGAGGAGGAAAAAAATGTTAATTCTTTACGCTACCAAATTCAAAAGAGCACGTAAAAACTCTTTCATTTTCCACCTCACTCGCCTTATCTCTTATTCCACTCCCTTTAGTTTACTCTCCTTCTCTAAGTAGGATAGAATAAAGGATCACTCTTAGCAAATCTTTACCGGCGGAGTTTCCTACTGTAAACATATCCTTTATTTTAACTTTTGAAGTGTTCGATGTCACATTCTCAAACCTCTAGCATTGGAATCATCGTAGTTTTCTCCGTGGATGGATGAGGGTAAATATTCCTTAGACGTGATAACAATAAACATACATTACAATACGTACTCAGTCCTCTTTGGTTTAATGGTGTTGATGAGCGGGAAATATTTTGACTTGTCGCCCCAAAGACAGGAGAAACAACCTAGATGTCGATTTTAGTACCAACTAAATTGGAAAGAATGAGTTCAAATCGGATTCCCAAAGCCGTTTAAAATGATATACCAAGAGGACGAAGATCTCTGGGGCGTCGTACGAAGCGCTGGAGGAAATTTTTTCTATAGGATCATAACAGGCCTTGGCCTAATACTTTGAAGGAAGAAGAAGAGGAGTACAATTTATTCCAAAATTCTAATTTTTTATTAGTAGTAATCGTACACATTGCGGATTTATTTCCGCGGAAGGAAATATTGTTCCTCAGGATATTCGAGTATATTAATCTTACAAAATTTAATCAAAACCTCAAATAAAAACATAGGTCTATACGAATTTAATGTATGTTATGTTTTCATATGAAACAAGAACACGAATATTTAGTCACAAAAAAAACACAATCTAAATATAGGATCTCATTTACTGGTATAATTTATTATTAATATAAATTATTATAATTAGCTCAGTCCACCGCTATAGTCTCGACGTAGCAGCGGGCTCGGGTTCGATTACCGGTCGGGACAGGCTCCTGGGCGAGGTTTCTTTCGGGGTTTTTCCTCACCTGTAAGACAAATGTCAGGAAGCTTAGAGCCCAACGGTCCCCGAAAATCATCCGGTCATCATCAACTTACTTATCATTATCATCATCATTCTTCACCTGTGTGGAAAGCAACGGGAAGCTACCACACCTATAATTCCGTAGTAAAGCTGCAAAGCATAGCTTGAAAATGCTATGATTGCAGTGAAAGACTATGGATCGATATGTAAGCCTACTTTAAATTTATTAATTTAAATTGATATTTGAATTCAATTGAATTTCATTGGCATTATAATTACAATGAGAGAACTGGATCTGCAGATATTACACCCCTAACGTATTGAACAGACAAGGAATTTGTTAGGATCCCTGAATTGAATATGATTCTTCAAGAATAACTCCAGAAACACAAAATTGCATATGGAAAAGGATTAGTTCAAAGTGTTTTATGCTACAACAGTGAAGTGTCGGTTGTGAATGAAAAATATATAAAAAAAACTTTTATCAGTTGAAATTGATTATCTGAAAAGAAACAAATGAGTCTAAAGATTATTAAAAATCCGGAATGAAGGAATTAGATGACTGATAGAAGCAGAGGATATTACGTTAGAATTAAAATTTTGCAGCAACAACGATGACGTAAAAAATTTGATGGACACCACCCAGAATGGTTATTCGGGGAAGACCATTTAATATCAATGTATCAAAACTTTAAGAAAGTTATTTCCACAAAGGGACTTAAAATGACGACTTGGAGCCAGAGACATAGTAACTGGGAATGGAAAAGCGGCTTCAGCTGCAAAATCCCTGAACAGTGATAATAATAACAACCAATTGGTACAAAAAGTGAAAATTGGGAATTGTTTTACCTTATGTCCATAAACCTTAACATGGCTTCTATTAGTGGTACATTATGTCCAACCGGTAAACCCCGACATATATGTTATGAAACATCTGCGATGTTACATTGTTGACAGCAGCATAAATTATTTCTACTTTGCCAGATCACGTAGTGGTGTCGTGTAGACCTGATCCTTAATAAATCCCCTCAAGAAAAATAATTAAGCAATTAAATTGGTATGGGCATGTACGATGAATGCAAGTAGAAAGGTTACCCAGAAAAACATTAGAATCGTGTCCACCTGGAAGAAGAAGGAAAGGAAGACCTCGAAACTCGTGGATATAAGAAATAAGAACTGAAATGAGAACAAGTGGACTGGATGACATGGAGTGGATGGATAAAGACGAGTGGAGAAGGAAAATAAAACTTTAGGCAAAGGAAGATATATAAACATTAAAAATCTGTATATAAATAAATAAAAGAAACATAATTAGGTGTGTTAGGTCTAGTGATCTGGCAGGCTGTTTGATGCACGGTGGTCCTCTTCCGATCCATTTTGGAGGGAATTGTTCGTCTAGGAATGTGCGAGCTATGTTGGAAAAGTGTAATGAAGCATAATCTAGCTGGAAAATTGTTCCATCATGTAGCTGAGGCACAGCATACAGCTCTAACATATCCAGGTATGTGATTGCAGTTACCGACTTCTCGGTAAAAAAAAAAAATTAAGGACCGATGATTCTTTCACGCATGATCTTACACCATACATTCAATTTAGTCGAATCTCTGTTCAAATATAATCATGCGGGTTTTTCGATTCCCAAAGTCTTACTTTTCCATTTAATATAGAATTTTGAGTCATCTGAGAAGCAGACTCCAGTTAGGAATTATCTTAATCGTCCATGCTCACGATACGTGACGGTTCTAAAATTCATAAAAATATTGGATTAAAACGTCCCAACTTTCTGTTTCAAATTATACCAAAATTAGCCATATTGCTTTTTTGTAGCTATTTATTTTATTATAGTTCTAACCGGAACACAGTGTATATTAAAGCATATTTTCTGCTTATGTTCTCATTTTGCAACCACCACTGCCTCCATAAAAACGATATAGTGGTAAACGTACAATCGTGTTAATTTTTGCAATTTTAAATAGCGTAAAAATTCAGGTTGAATATTGTGAAACATATATGGATATTGTTTTAGTAGATCGTAATGTCGACATTGATGTATGAGATATCTACCCATATATGTTAATACACGAGTGATTCTTCATCAATAATCTCGGAAGGACGAAATGTATCTAGCTAGCAGTCAATCATGTACGTCATTACAGAATAACACAGTATCATTAACACATGAAAACAATGCATTTCTTCACCTTGCCAATCAGCTGTGTTGCTGCTGCCTCCAAATTAGAAATGTGCTCATTACAAGGTATAATGGGAGTGAAAAGGACAGATATACGCATCTGGTATGGCAAGTTTTCAATTATTTCCCCCCTTTCCCCTTCAATCACGCTCTTATGTTGACTATGTGTTCTGGATATGAACATTTTCATCATGTATGTCGATTGTTTGAGCTGACGACAAGCTTGTGTTAATCTCTACATCACTCACTTGCCGTACACTTGGGCGTCTGCTCTATTACTATGCGTCTTCAACATTCCCTCCCCCTTGCTTCTAAATGTTTGACAGCACGGCTGCAATTAATTTTGAAATAAATAATGATATGAGTGCTTTTGGGGTTAGGTATTGTGATGCGATTTTCAATTTCATGGGGGATAAAAATGAGGAATTGCTTCACGCTAATTTGAATGTGATAGATTAAATTCACAACCAAATGTCACACGTTAAATCTTTCGAGATCTATAAAATGCATTTCAATTATTTTAACGCGCGTACTCTTTGTGAGAATTTACGGATTAAACAGTTCAATGATTCAAGTCTCTTACTTCTTGCATATTCTATTTCAATTTTTTGTTTTAACACAAAAAAAATGAATGGAACAAAGATTTGGCTTAAGGGCTTAAGGGGATATTTAGTATTATTATTATTATTATTATTATTATTATTATTATTATTATTATTATTATTATTATTATTATTATTATTATTATTATCTCTAAATTTACCTCAATTGGCTCGTGTAACCATTTCATTTTTGCTAGCTTTCGTTTCTTTACAATGTCGGCACATTCCTCATCAAACCATTCTTGTTTAGCCTCTTTTTTAAATAACCAATGCTTTCTGATGCTAGCAATTTAATAGTATCTCTTATAGCCTCCCATCCTGTTATATCAGTTTCTTCTTCGCTTGCCACATTGTCATTTGAAGATTCCAGTACTTCAAATCTATTAGCAATTTTGATTTGGTATTCTTGCAGCATTCCATCACTTTTCAAGTTCTTTAATTAAATTTTTTTTTTCAGAATCATCTTTAGCGTTTGTTCCTCTCATACGCGATAGCCGTTTTCTGAGTTTTATCCTGACCAGATGATGATTCTAATTGCAGTCTCTCCCTCTAACTGATCTAACATCGATGATGCTACTCTGCCAGCGTTCGTCCACAACAGACAGGTGAATGGAGAAGACAACATAGCAATGAACTACATGATCTTCATAGGAAGCCAGATCTAATAACAGTTAAGTCTCGTAGACTGCGATGGGCAAGACATGTTGCGCATATGGGGAATGAAAGACGTGCATGGAAGCTTCTTGTAGGAAAGCCAGAGGGAAAACGCCCAGTTGGTAGACCAAGAATGAGGTGGGAGAATAACATTAACTATGATTTGAGGGAAGTAGATTATACAGGGAATGATTGGAAAGCATTAGCTCAGGATAGGGATGTATGAAGAGCTTATGTCCACGCGGCCATGAACCTAGGGGTCGGTAGTGTCAGTGAGTAAGTAAGTATTATTATTGTCATCATTATTTTATTTGTAAAAAGAAAAGTTAATGCTCGTATATTGCGTAAGATAGTTCACGTGACACGAATGGTGAATAAAATAGCAGCATAACCTATTGTAGGAAAACCAGGTGGAAAGCTATCATTAAGCAGACCTGATTGAAGTGGGAGAATAACACTAAATTTGATTTCAGTAAGGTGAATTATGCATGCTACGATTGGAAACTGATTTTTGGACCAAAGAGAGATGAAGAGACAGGTGAATGGAGAAGACTACATAACAATGAACCACATGTTCGTTATAGGAAGCCAGATATAATAAGAACAGTTAAGTCTCGTAAACTGAAATGGGCATGACATGTTGCGCGAATGGGGAGTGAAAGACGTGCATGGAAGCTTCTTGTAGGAAAGCCAGAGGGAAAACGCCCAGTTGGTAAACCAAGAATGAGGTGGGAGAACAACATTAACCATGATTTGAGGGAAGTAGATTATACAGGGAATGGTTTGGAACGCATTAGCTCAGGATAGGGATGTATGGAGAGCTTACGTCCGCGCGGCCATGAACCTACGGTTTCGATAGTGCCAGTGAGTAAGTATGATTGGAAAATGTGTGTGTTTTAATGCCACCCATGAACTATTCTTGTTTCGGGTTTCGCGCTGGGCAAATAGATAGCATTAACGTTATGGTCTATTTTCAATTTTATGTACCACATCGGCAGACCACATAATATAGATGATATATCATTGTGTTATATACTGAGAGGAGTATAGGAATAGTGTATATATATGTGTTTGTGTAGTGAAAAGTTTGTTGTATGAAGGATGATGATGAGAAAGGTTAATGTGAAACCAGGTGCCGGCACGTAGCCACGTATCCTACTCTTGTTGGGCGCCGCGAGGCTTGAAGTCCCTGCTATCAGCAGTACTATTAAACATATGTTCTATGGAGGCGTTTTTAATTTAATGCAGGAATCTGACGCACAATACAGCGATTAAAAATTATACCCAACTACTCATCTTGGTCCCGTGATTCAACATTTTAATTTATTTCAATCTCAATAATTACAATTTTCAATCCCACCGAGTATCGAACTCAGCCTCGCTGATCAGGGAGCTGGCATGCTACGACATGAGCCAGCACAAAAGTCCGATTGAAAATTGTTAGTTTAGGAGAGGGATGCATGGAAAACTTAAGTACTCTGCGCGGACATGAAACTGCGGCTACTGTAGTAGGAGTGAATTATTTATTACCATATTATTATTAACACTATTATTATTATCACTATCATTATTATTATTATTATCATTATTATTATTATTATTATTATTATTATTATTATTATTATTATAAACAATGATGAAGCAGTAGGAAAATATGGGGAACAAGAAGTCAACGATAATGGAAATAGAATCATAGAGATGTGCAAACAACATAAATTAAAGATAGTAAACACATTTTTCGATCATAAGGATATCCATAAATTTACTTGGGAACGACCTAGTCTCAATCAGAAATCAATAATAGACTACATAATTGTAAAGCAAAATACTTCCTTATCTATTAAGGACTCAAGGGTTAAAAGAGGAGCAAATTGTGGTTCCGACCACTATCTACTCACAGCACAGATCATCCCCAAATTCCCTACAGGGAAAAAAAGTGCATGATGAAGCAAGGGAATCAACAATGCAACTGAAGCAGGAAGAAAAATTTAAATTGTATTTATTTAATCAGGATAGTATCAAAAACCTATATCAAGAAAGACTGAGGATTAAAATTGAGAATTTGGATTACAAGGAAGACATAGAAGAAGAATGTAATCAATTAAAGGAAATAATACATTTGGCAGCAAAAGAAGCATTAGGCACCATAAATAAAAAAAATACACAAGATTGGTGGAATGAAGATATCGAAGAATTAACCAAAAAGAAGAAAAAATGCTACTTAGAATGGTTGGCAAATAAAACAACAGAGAATTGGATAGAATACAAGAGAACAAACGCCAAAGTTAAAAGGAAAGTGATAGAAGAAAAAAACAAATTATGGAAAAGCAAATGCCAAGAAATAGAAAGTTATATAGGAGGATCACAATCATCGGAAGTATGGAGATTTCTAAAAACACTGAAAACCAACCAAGGATCCAGTAAGATAAATTTGTTAACAAAATTTGACGCAGAAAAACATTACAAAGCTTTACTGTCAGAAACTAGAAATGAGTTTATGGAAACAATAGAAAATCCAACTACAGAAATGAACGTCCTGGAATTTGATACAATAGATATAGAATTATAAATTCAAACCCTAAAGAATAAAACGGCACCAGGGCCGGGAAACATACCCAATGAGTTAATTAAATATGGCCCAAAAAATTTAATAGGTAGATTGAGGGACTTGTTTAATAAGTGCATTGCAATACAGAAGATTCCCGATGAATGGAAAATAAGCTACATTGTACCAATATACAAGAAGGGCGATAGAAGAGATGCAAAAAACTACAGAGGACTAAGTATAAATAACACATTATATAGAATATTTACGAAGTTATTAAAAACAAAGTTACAAAAAGATATTAAAGACAAATTAGGATAAGATCAAAATGGATTCAGACCAGGAAGGTCATGTGTTGACAATATATTTGCAATACAACAGTTAATTGAAAAACGGACTGCAGTTGGAGAAGAAACCCATTTGACAATGATAGATTTAGAGAAAGTTTATGACTCAATTCCGAGGAACAAATTATGGGAAGTATTGGAGAAATACAATATTGACAGAAACCTAATAGAAATTATTAAACAAATCTATAAAGATAACTCCGCTTATGTTAAAATTGGAAATATAATGTCTAATCCTATAAAAACCACAAAGGGATTGAAACAAGGGTGCAGTCTATCACCAATTTTATTTAATATTTATGTAGAATTTATATTAACGAAATGGAAACAAAGCTGCAAAGGTATGGGGATCCCAATAGGCAATAGATATTTGCTGACATTACAATTTGCCGATGATCAACTGGTTTTAGCGCAAGACAAATTTGATATGGAATTCATGATAAAAAGGTTGAAAAACACATATGAATCATGGGGTCTCACAGTAAATTTACAAAAAAACAGAATATCTGGCAATAAATAGCAATGAAAGAGAAAATTTAATATTGGAAGAAGGAATCCAAATAAAGCAAGTGAAACAAACTAAATATTTGGGAATAATTATGGATAACATCGAAGGTATAGGCAAAGAGAACATAAAACATAGAATTGAATTGAGTAGCAAAATAATATCATCGTTAAATTCCATATGGTGGGATAAGCATATTTGGAAAGACACAAAAAAATATATTGGTAAAACATTGGTGGAATCTGTTGCAATGTACGGAAGTGAGGTATGGACAATCAATAAGTACTACAAGAATAGACTAATAGCTCTAGAAATGGATTATTTACGAAGAAGTGCCAGAAAGTCTAAATTAGAACATGTCACAAATAAGGAAATTAGAAACATAATGGAAGCAGAAGAAAGCATAATTGAAAGAATTGAGGAGGAGGAATTAAAGTGGTTAGGACATGTCTTAAGAATGGAAGATGAGCGATGGCCGAAGCAACTATATGAATGGCATCCGAACAGAAAGAAGAAAAGTGGGAGACCAAGGTTAACATGGAAGGAAAACATGAAGACAGTAATGCAAGCTAGAGGGCTAAGCATCGAAGATGCCCAAGACCGTAGGCTTTGGAGGTTTGGCACGGGAAGACGACAGCAGCTGTAAAAACCCGAAGATAGATAGATAGAGATTATTATTATCATTATAATTATCATTATCATTATCGAAATTATTATTGTTATCATTATTGTTATTATTGTTGTTATTATTATTATCATCATCATCATCATCATCCAAATGGTCCCAGAATTTCATCTGGCCATCACAATCAACATATTATATTCGATTTGTTCAGTACGAACGAATGGTGTGTCTAGTCTTAAATGTCGCTTTGTCTTTTTTGTCTTAGAGTTGTCCATGGCATTGATTTGATCACTCATCCGGGGACGCCATCCACGTCTTTGTGTGGTCAAAAAATATTTGTGTGATCCAGAGTATGAAATCCTCTCCCTACAGATCGTGACCTGTAAGGCCCGGTTGTATGAAACACGTAATAGTAGGCCTACATACAAGAGAAAGATAAAAATAAAATAACCGGAGATTATTTCGTCATTATTTTATTAGTATTGGTTGTACTAGATGCAGCAGCAGTACTAGCAGCAGCAACAGTAGTAGTAGTAGTAGTAGTAGTAGTAGTAGTATGGGAGATACCTGGAGGGAATTGTATTGTAAATCTGAAAATCATATTTATTTCATTGACTATTTAATTTCAGTTTTCAATAACCTCAAGGAATTAATGCACATAGGAATTCAATAAAATCGTGTCGAAATTGGTGGAGCTTTAATTATTTTGTCTCCAAACGTGATACTATTTTGAAATATGCACAATCACAACTTTATAATGGCCAAATTTTTCCACTGTTCAATCACAGTTCACAATCCATAGTTTCATGGCCGCGCGGACATAAGCTCTCCATACATCCCCATTCTGAGGTAATGTTTTCTAATTATCCCCTGTATATTCCACTTCTCTTAAATCATGGTTAATGTTACTTTCCCAACTAATTCTTGGCCTGCCTATTGGTCGCTTTCTCCGAGGTTTATCCTACAAGAAGTTTCCATTCCCCTCTTCCGTTCCCCCATTAGTTTCACATGTCTTACACATTGCAGTCTAATATTCTTAGATATTCTCATTTTATCTGATTTCCCACAAAGATCATGTAACCCCAGCTCACACATATGGTCTTCTCCATTCGTCAATCTCTCTTTATTCTCATTTGCACCTAATATTTTTCCTCCCTTAAAGTAGTAGTAGTAGTAGTAGTAGTAGTAGTAGTAGTAGTAGTAGTAGTAGTATTAGTAGTAGTAGTAGGACTTTATTAGACGAAAAGTAAGATATTTACAAATATGGGTCGCACGGGCAGTAAGCCGTACGTGCTGTTGACAGTCCGTGACAATACAGTAATAATTGGTACTAGTGTAAAGAAAAATAAACAACAAAAAAAAAGCAATAACATTACAATTACATAAAGAAAACACAATAATATCACAATTAAATAATAACACAATAGCATTGTACACTAAAAACATTAACATTACAATTACATAAAGAAAACACAATAATATTACAATTAAATAATAACACAATCGCATTATACACTAATTAATCTATATATAATTGTTAAGAATTAATGGTATTGCATTTTGATAACATATATTTATTCATGAATGAGTGTTCTCCTTATTTTCCGCGATTTGTCCAGAAATTTACCGAGGTTTATCCAATTTTCTGGATTTACCAATAACTCGTATCATGCCAATCTTTACCGATTTGAATTTAGAAATCTTTCCGGTAATAACTGACGTCTCCAATATTCTAAATCATTACATTTTCCTAATATATGTATCTCATTTTCAAAGTTCCCGCACATTGGACATATTCGCATATCGTGCTCGTCGCTAATTTTTAGAAATTTCCATGCCCCTAGCCTAAACCAAGCAAGCCCTGATCTCTCCTTAACTCCTAGGTTCAGTATATACGATTCTTTTCCCCAGACGTGTTTTAGGTCTCTTTGTAAACACAGTGAGCGTTTTCCTGTACATTCGGCAAAAGTATCTTGTTGGTTTATATCTAAGTACCTCCTCCTTATTTTTCTCCACACGTTCTTGCGATTTTCAGTCCCTTTTTCCATATCCAGCCCACCCCAATCTTTTGGAGTTCTCTCCTAAACTCGTCTGCCCAAAATTTAACATCTATGTTTTTAATTTGGTGGTCGTAACAAATTTCTCTAAGCATTGTTTGTTCACCTTGGATTACTCGCAACCAGTATTTGAGTACACGAATTTTACAGTTTATGTCGTCCTGGAATGACCCGAATTCATATAAAATTCAACAGTTAGAAACGGCCTTACTAAGTCCTGTAATATATTTTAGAAAGAGCGTATATACCTTATTTAGTATTTCCGTTCCTTGGAAACCCCAAATCTCACTACCATAGTGCATTACTAGCCTGACCATCGCTCCATACATTTTTTCTAATGTGCTGACTGGACTATCAGGCACTCGGCCCAGAATACCGAGTACACTGTTAAGTTGTCCCCTCCCTTTAAATAATGCTATATCAATATGTTTTTTCCACTTCCCGTTCATTTTCAACGTCGTACCAAGATATTCAAAATATTTCACGTTTTGAAGTACTTGATCTTTGTATTTCCTTTCCTCTGCTCTACCATAAACCGTCCCATTTTTAAAGGTCATTGATTTTGTCTTACTAACATTTACAGTCAATCCCCAATTCCTACAGTATATTTCCAGTAGGTCAAGACCTCTTTGCCATCCCTTGATTGTCTTGGAACAGATAATAAAATCATCTGCATACAACAGGACTGGGATTATAACATTTCCTATCTCCGGAGCCTCAATTTCTCCTTCCAGCATTACGTCTACAATATCATCAACGAATAGATTGAATAACATTGGTGATAAAATGCAAACTTGTCTCACTCCCCGATTGGCTTCACTGCTCTCTGTAATGTGATCTTGGTCTACTTTTATACAAAATTTAACATATTTATAAATTGACATTAAGGCATGTATCATTTTATGAGACAATCCTTTCCGATTTAATTTTTCCCAAAGTGCGCTTCGGTCCACAGTATCAAATGCCATCTTAAAATCAATGAATGCACAAAATAATTTACCCCGCTTCATTTTCAGATTGTCATCAATTAATGTTCTCAGAACAAATACGTTCTCCACCGTGGAGTACCCTTCTCTAAAACCTGCCTGATATTTTGAGAGCCTATAGTTCTCTTTAGCCCATTGTCTTATTCGATCGTAAAGTACTTTACAATATATTTTTCCGAACACTGACAAGAGACAAATTCCCCTGTAACTTTCTGGTATCTGTGCCCCACCTTTCCCTTTGTATAGCGGTTGGATGACACCTGTCGCCCAGGCTTCCGGATAATCTGCTCCATTAAAAGGTTTGTTGAACGCAGTTTTCAAAACGTCTAATAATTTATTGGATGATATCATATTTTTCAAGAATTCCCCTGGTATTCCATCAATTCCAGGTCCTTTACCATTCTTTAAACATTTAATGGAAGAAACCACTTCATTTTTCGAAATATCCTGATCCAATAATTGAATATGAATTGGGTCAGGGATCTCAACTATATATCCTTGATTATATCCTAACCTCTCATTTCCCAGCACACTATCAAAGTAACTTCTCCATTCCCGGGCGTTATTCTTGTCCGATTCATGGACTTTACTTTGAGTTCCCTTATCGCTTTCCATATGTCCGCAATGTTCCCACTTTCAGTTGCGACTCTCATTTCTTCGGATTTCTTTTTTTGTCATGCTAGTTTTGTTTCTCCCAATAATTCTTTATATTCCTTTCACTCTTGCGCATAATTTTTTCTGCTTTCATCTGTGCTTTCTTTTCTAAACTTTAAAAGACTACTTTCGACAAACTTGTTCTTCTTTCTACATGCATTATTGTACCACCCTTTGTCCCTCTGGTTCATTGCGCATTTAACCTTGAATTTTTCCCCTGCTTTTTGAAAAGATTCTGTCAACGTTTTAATAATTTCCTCCCCGCTAAGATCATTTAATTGCAGATCCTGTATTAGCGTTTCCAAACTGCTGATAAATTCTTCTCTCCGATCCTCGATCCACCTGAAACGTGTAATTGGCCGCAATATTGTTGCCACCTCATCATTAACTGTCTCACTAATACCTTTCATATTTAAAATAAGTTCGTTCGGGAAGTGGTGTGGTTCGATTCTGGAAACTATACAGAAATTACTTAGGACTGGTATCATGTCTTGTGTGCATATTGAATAATTGATTACGCTACCTCCATTTTTATTAATAAATTTCAGTTCTCCATTTTTATCTTCCCCATATTTCCCATTCAGAATTTCAAGTTCAAATGCATCGCAAAAATCTACCAATTGGTTTCCTTCCGAATTTATAATCTTATCTTTGCTTCTCCTACCCTCACCTCGTGTTTCATTATCATATGATTTTATAGTGATATTTTCCTCCCCAATCCTACAGTTAAAGTCCCGTAAAATTATTATTCCCGCTTCCGGAAACCTATCTATTATTTCTGCCAACGAGACAGACAATTCAACGAAAAAATTTGGATTGGCATACCTGGAATTTAGTGGTTGGCGGTAAATAGACAACAGACACATTTCTGCTCTTCCAGTATGGTAATATATACAAATTGCCTCTCTTAAAGCAATATTTACCTTTTTAGTTAGCTTTATATAAAATGGCAACACCACCTGGATATCTACCTCTCTCCCCTCTAGTTTCATTACCCTTAAAATAACATTTCATATTACATAGATTTACGCATTCATTAGCTTTTAACCATGTTTCTCCTAGAGCTAATATATCAAAAGTCTCAATAAACTCTACACATCTGTCCATTGAAAGTTTTTGTTTTAACCCTTCGATATTCCATGAACCAACTGTCAACAATCCCTATTGTGTTCCCTTGTCATTAGTCTTACCTGTATTTTTCGAACTTCCCCCTCTCAATAGTTCCTTTTCAGCGGTTAAATTCAGCAGTCTTAGTGATTTTCTTGTTTGAGTTCTTGTGTACGCCGGTCGTTCACCTCTTAGAGGTGGGGTATGCTTTTTGCGTTCGGCTGTTTTGTGCTGAATGTTAACTGGATTCCTCGGAGTTAGTATCGTAGTGCTCCCTCTCTCTTTCTCTCGTGAAGGAGAGCACCTTCTGTTGAAGCGTCCCCTGTAGGTTTTGGGGACTCGCTGCCAATGACCTCTTCAAATCCATTTTCAGAGTTGTCCATATTTTGTAGTTGTTCCCTGCTCCAGATTCGGCCATTTATAATCAATTTATTAAATTGCAGGATTGCATGGTAGCCCTACCTCCTCGCCTCGAGCATGTGTCGCTTAAGAAAGTCCCTTTCGCTACACACCTTCTCACTAAAGTGTTCTGCAATATTGATACCGGTCCCTTTAAGATATTTACTGTCTCTAAGGATCCAACATTTTATTTTGTAGTGTGATAATTTGCATACAATCGGTCTCTTTCCACTATTCCAACGACCTACTCTCTGCGCTCTTTCAATATCACTGTCCACCAAATCAATCCCGATTTGCGCCACTACTCTTTTAACTATATGTTCAGTTTCCTCCCAGCTCTCTCTGTCTTCTTCATGCACTCCATATATCACAATATTATTACGGCGACTCTGGTTTTCGAGATAGTCTAATTTAGATTCCAGCCATTTCAATCTGTCCTCCATCCGATGCATGTTCGTCTCAAATTCACGAATTTTTTCACCCACGTTGCACTTTTCAAACCCCCTCTTTCACTTCAGTTGACAATGTTTCAATCAGCTTTCTAACTTCTTCCATAATACTTTGTCCCCTGCACACTTCCACTCTAACAAAAACACGTCCGCTCTTCTCTACGGCCTAAGTAAGAGTCCATCCTTTCGCTTCCATGCAACATAATGGAAAAAAAAATATATCTATATACACACACACCCCATACTTCCCACAGAGGAAACGGGTGCTCTCTAGCGGATATTTCTGAACTAAGCTAATTTAGACACGCTTATTTACCTGCAGATGTCAACGAATGGCATGTGGTTAACTCATCGCTTCAATGAGACATCTAGTAGGCAACTAAGGTATTACTTGAATGGATGAAGGTCGTTTAAATTTTGCACAAACACCTTTTTATTCAGGTTTGTGGTTCTTTTACGAGCCTGAAAATCTTCGGACTCGGGACCCACTCTTTAAAGTCCCTGCCGAAGGATTTGTCCCTTGGATTTTCCCCTCTAAAAATCCATCGACCCCGGCCGGGTTTGATCCCGAGAACCTCAAGACTAGAGGCAAAGAACACAACCACTAGACCATGCAGTTGACAAGGCGAAGAAAACTTTTTTTTTCTGAGTTCAATTTTGTTGAGAGAAGTTGGTACGACAAGATTCCCTGTAATAATCGGCGCTAGACAGTAAAGGGATTTAAAAATTAAACAGAAACAGTACGAAATATCCGTTCCTATATAGATGCCAGTCATATATTTGATACAAGTTTTTTTGTACATTTGACCAAGATCGTTAAATGTATGCCATATTATACGAACATGTCATTTTAGATTTAGCGTAGCGTGTTATTGGTATTAACCGCAGATAACAGAACTTGGATCATTATAAGAGGCCATTTCCATGTTTAGATTTTACGATTTATGTTCAACTGTACTTTTATTACGATATCAAATAGGATTTTGAAACAATTGGAACCTGAAGCAAAAACAATAAATCCATAAAAGAATTGAGTTTTTATTTGATGTCAACATTTTAAAAATGAGTCTCAGATTTTTACCGATAGTTATTTATTTCCTGAATTGTGAAGAGAGGATAATCATCATCATCGGCCCCAGATTCCGGGTTTGGCCCTGACCTCCAGTAAACTTCGTCACATTTTCTTATCCTGGATAACAATTTTCCAATTCCTAATTTATAACTTCATGTTGTTTTCACCTCCATCCAGCCACCTAAGCATGTGTCTGCCATGACATTCCTGGCCACCTGGATCTGTATTCAGTATTTTCTTTGCCCATTACTTCCCTTCGGTCCTTATGGCGCGAAAGACCCAAAATATTTTCAACAAAGGAAACTCATTTCATGCTTAAGTTTTTTTTGTAAATCTTCTACTCTTCAGCCACTCTTACTTTCTTCCTAAGGAATTTTCCCGCCCTTAGTCGATGATTTTTGTCCGAGTTTGAACCTGTAAACTTACAGTCTTACTAATAAAAATCTCTTATACAGGCTTTCATCAGTTGTTTAATTACATAATATATAAGCCTTATGTAGATCACGTATAATTTCCATACTAATAAACGTTGTGTCGGAGCTATATAACAAAACAACAGTTATATACAATACGTCACGTATTCGTCACCATAATGACGTCAGAAGAATATTACGCGCAGTTTTAACAGAAATAAAACAACATCAACAAGTGATTAATTGTGTAAGAAATGAATATGGATAAGAATTAAGAGATATTCCGAATTGGGGAGGTACGGAAAAAATAAGTGTGTTTTAATGTATATACATTTTCCTTTACGCTATGTCAAATATATCGTAGATTTGGTTTCACAGATAATGTGCTGCCATCTAACGTCAATAATTTCGAACAATTCTTGGTAACGAATATAAGTTTTTCCCATTACTTATGAATTATGTGCAATGTTTTAAGATGCGTTAGAAAACGTTCAAAATAGTAGGAATGTGTTACCGACAACAGAATAACGCTTTAAGCGAAAAAAAAAACCTTACAGATTGATCGGGATTCGATCCTAGGACCCCCCCCCCCCGGACTGTAGTCAGAAACTCTAACCACAAGACTATCAAGCTAACATTGTGGTTTGTTGCAATAATAGTACCTCTATAATTAAATACTTTTTATATCGGTATGTGTGTTATGTATTAAAGATGCAAGAAAGTTTTCTTAAAATAATGTTATGAAGCATTTAAACTACATTCAGGTTAAATCTACAGCAATTATTGTAGAACATATTTTTTTGTGAATCAAAGTTCAATTAAAAATATATTATTAGGCCTAATCGAGAATGTGTGTAACGAAAGGCATTTTATGACGCCTTTATTTTCCTACCCAGAGCTTTATTAATATTATTTATGCCCTGTGCAAAGAGTCGTTAAAAGTGTTGTATTTTGGGTTAAATTTAAGGAAACTTTCATCATTATCATAAGAAAGCAAAGAGTTGATCTTGAAGTCCGACATTTTCTCTAGTTATACAATTCTTGAACAAGGCTGGAGGCATGTATAACGATTCCCATGTAAAGTTATGCGCCTCTTATACGCTGAACAGCTAATACAGTGTTTATTAGTAAGAATTTTTTACTGATATGTCTATAAACCTTGTATAAAAGTTATATATGGATTATTAGTAAGAGGGATAGTAATCAATTCTCCATCGGGTTCAGTGAGGAGTTACTGAGAGGAGGGAGTAATTCTGGGCATTTTGTATTTTCTTGATAATCTGGGAAGAAATTTTATCTACATTTCTTAATATTCTTCTCTTATTTTTAGAAAACAGCCCCAAAATTCCAATCTGGTATCATATTATGTATCATATTATGTATCTGTTATGTACCGAATTCAGATATCTACTTACTACCTTTATTCTTGTGCCCCATGTTAATTGGAAAGACAATAAAAGTCGAGAAAATAGTGCGTTAAAAATCTAAAACACAAGGTAGACTCGTATATCACGTTGTAAGTAGGAGGTTTTTGGAAATATAGAAATATGTTACAAAACAAAATGCACTTTATAACTAAACATAATTCCGACATAAATTTATAGAAGTGAATCTTGAATAAACACCAAAATAAGAAAAAATGCAAATAAAAGAAATAAAATAGCCTACTTACCCAATGACGTTGAGAAAACAAAAGAGGATAAAGTTATGAATCAAGCAATATGAACAGTATTGAATGTTCACTGTTAAACTTCATCTAAATAATATATTCAATCTCAACATAGAGAGTTTGACCACATTAACAGAAGGAACTAAAAAGGTATGGTGAATCCGAATATGTGTACTATACAATAATAGACCCGGAGGAAGACCACGAAAAATATGGGATGGTAGGAACTTCTAAATAACTGGAAAGTTACATGGGAAAAGGCCAAGAAAATATCCTTAAATTGAAATGAATGGATGGCTTTGTGTAAAACCTCGACATCTACGAAGGTATAAATGGACTTGACTAAGTAAATAAGAAGTAGGTAATGTAATAGTGTTGGTAGATAATATTTTTATTCCATTACATTCTTATATCTCAAATCATTACCGAAACTATTAAAAAGCTAAAAATAAAAAGTCTTACAATTTAACACATGCCTCTTATTTTAGTCCAAAGTCTTTTTAATCTACAGACTCGGGATCCATGGCTTTACTTTCCTTTCGCAGGTTACTATGGATTTTAACATCCTGAGTACATGACCCTGGCCGTGTTTGAGCCCACAAGCTTAAATCCACAAGCGAGCATGTAGCTACTAAACCTTCGAAACCGTCGAATTCCAGGAAGATAAAATATATGCATATGGGTTTGGGTAATTATACCGGGAAACATGACACCCTTGTATAGGTTCATTGTATTATAGGACCTATCACTGTTGTTATGAATGAATGAAAATGAAATATATTCTTTGATATTACGTAGTCTTATGATTTTCCTTGATTCGACACAACAAGCATTCACACACGACTCATATCGCAATTTTCTGTCTGAGTCCAGGGCCTCAAGGTGAGGCAACAATCCTTCCTTTAGCCCTATTCTGCCCTAAGTTGTTATATAGGTACAGATTCGTGAGGAAGTACATGAATCTGTTCTCATGTTTTTTCTTCACAACCACATATTTTAACACCGGAGTTTTACCAAACTAGAATATATATATATATATATATATATATATATTTAATGAGATAAGATGAAATGTAATATTAAATGGACGAGTGAATAAATTCATATGAAATGACACGATTAAGGAATGAAGAAAATTGAAGAATAGGACGTAATTCGATAAACGGGAGAACCATGAGAATAACTCTAAAAATCTCTATATTGACCACCACTAATGTCCCTCCGGAACCGCCAGAATTCGAAACTGGGATCCTAGTTCAGACAGACGAACTGTTGTGGAAAAACGCATTTGTTCTTCTACATCTAACACTATTACAGGCTTCTCTACATGGATTAGAAGCCAAGCAGCATTAAGCCTCTCACGGGTATAATGTAAGGAAGGGTCGCCAAACAATTTGGACGTAGGAATGAATGATTAATTAGATTTGAGCAATTATGATGAAATACAAATTAAATATTGTAATGGAAAGACAACATTTGATTGTTTCGCAAGATACTGCAGTTACTTAACAAAACTATTTGTTTTTTTTTTTACAATTTCAAACAAAGGTATACTTATTATATTTAACATTTACAAAGAAAATTCACACAATAATAATAATAACAATAAGAAATAAGATTTCTTATTAAAGGTACAAATAGAAAATTAGTCAATTTGAGCAATTTCACAATATTAACTTGGCAACAATATATTAACTAAATAAGGAAAAAGCATATCAGATGGTAGGCCTATGATATTTGTAATATAATTAACAATATTAATTAACGATAATATATTGCCTGAACAGTAGAAAACGAGATTAAATGTTATAATACTGTATAATTAACAATAATATATCGACTAAGCAAACATTTTAATTAGTATGAATTTGTAGTATGATTAACAATAATAATTAACCTTAATAGGTTGACTAAACAATATTGACCATTTGAATCCACGCATGGTAACTATACCATGACATTTAAATCGCCAGGAAGCCGGTCATGGTATTAATACCATGCAATGCAACAGCTGCATTCACGATTTTCTTTTGTTTTGTTTTTAATGTAGCTGCATTATTGACAAGAACCTTGCAGTGTTTGATAGCTTAAATCCTGGGCTATGTATGTACACTACTCAAAACAATTAGAGGAACACTATGAAATATGCAAATATTTTTTCATTGGATAAAGGTACAAACATGAAATTAATAAAGTACATTATTTGTGGTTATTTATTTATTTATTGCTCATGTCAGTAAAAAAACAAATGAATAACGCTAACAATTAACTTTTCAAATAATTCCGCTGTGTAAGCAATTGAATCTTGTGCTTATTTTTCAAAGTTAAACACTCGTGATATAGAGTTAGTATCGTGTATGGCCTCCACGACATTCGATGACACTTTGGCACCTTCGTGGCATGCTCCCAATAAGATTCTGGATTTCCTCTTGCGGGATATTCTCCCATTCCTCCTTCAGAGCATCTCCAACTTGCTGCAGAGTTTGTGGAGCTTGATATCGGTTCCTGACCTTCCTGTCTAGAAGATCCCAAGAGTTCAATAGGTTTGAGGTCTGGGCTGACCGCTGGCCACTCCATTACCTCAATTTCATTCCTCCTCAGGAAAATCCCTGGTGACAACCGCAGAATGTGCCCTGGCATTATCCTGCATAAACAGAAATCCAGGTCCTACTCCAATGGCAGCAGGTACTACATGCTCTACCAGAACGTGCTCGATATACCGGACAGAATTCAGTCGCTGGAACAAGTACAAGATCCGTACGATTGTTGTACATAACTCCGGCCCACACCATTATGGAACCTCTTCCGAATCTATCAATTTCCTGTACAGCCTCTGCAGAAAATCTTTCTCCTGGCTGTCCCCACACACTCAATCGACCATCACAACGTTGTAAGACGATACCTGGATTCATCCGAGAAGAGCACAGACTCACTGGTTGAGGTTCCAATCACCATGGTTTTCAGCATACGTACGTCTTGCTGCCTTATGCCCATTTGTTAAGCTTGTTTTTTAACGGGCCTTTTTGGATGAATATTCTCTTTCCTTAATCTGTTCCTTATTGTTTGGTCAGAAACCCGGATTCCGGAAGACATATGAAGGTCATTCTGCAGGTATTTTGCAGTTTTTGTACGCTGTCGAAGAGCAGAAAGAACAACGTATCTGTCATCCTGGGGGCTTGTTTCAAATTTACGCCCTGGCCACGTCTTCTACAATACTGACCTGTCTGTCTGTGTCTGTTGCATAACCTGGACACTATGGAAGGAGAAACCCCAAGCTCTCTAGCCACTTGTCGCAGAGATTGACCTTGTCGTAAAAGATGTTGAGCATGATACACTTCAAACTCATTTAAATGCCTCATTTTGTCAGAGACTTCAATAAACAAGGCAATAATCAACATTCGTCACTATAGCAACATCAGGAAGCTTACCAATTAGAAGTGGCCAGTGCCTTCCAAAATAAAATAAAAAATTCTATATTTGTTATTTGAGGTAATTTCTCTGTATTTAGGCCATGGATCTTTAAAATTTGTTTCCAATGAGAAAATGAATAATTCAATTCACATATTGTCCAACTTTCCGCATCACAGCTTTAAAAAACAATTACTTATTCAATTTATTACAAGTGATCCTCTAATAGTTTTGAGCAATGTGTATATGTTAGACGTCTCTATCGTGTTCACAAACTTTTGCTGCCCTCCGGAAGGAAACCTTCCACTTACAAGCACAGTTTATATTTGTTCATGAGATGCGCATTTACAACACAGTTTATATTTGTTCATGAGATACGCATTTACAATTACCTCCGGTGTTCCCATTGTAAGATATATGAAACCTAGTTATAACAAACGTGGGTGTGGAATGTCTTCACTCAGATTATGCCCCAATCAGTAGTGTTGAAAATATTTTTTGTGCGAGATGAAAAAAGCCGGACCAAGCTCGGGTTGTGTTACACGGCCGCGTTCGTAACCGCTATCTGACGAAGAAATAAGTGAACTCGTAAATGATTCTTAATATGATGATTACGAAATTGATGATTTAGAATCAGGTAGAGAACAATATATTACCAGAAATTACTTCAACGACACATACACAAAGTAAAGGACAAGAAAGAAAACAACATAAATGTAATGAGTGACAAAGATTTAGGATGGAAATCCGAGTCAATTGCTAATAATAAACCGTAATTTTCTGAAACACAATGTCTAAATCCAGATTTATAAATTATATAAAATGGTACTCCATCGGAAATTTAAAAAAAGAATTGACAATTATTTTATTCTCAAAATTTCAAGTAGAAATAAATAGATATGCACGTCAACAAATCCAGGAAACAATTCAAGGTTGCCCACTAAAGCTAAAATCCATACACTCAGAGTGCAAAGACTTATCAATAGCCGAAATGAAAATATTTCTGGCCATAATAATCCATATGTATTTAGTAAAGAAACCAACAATTCGGGACTACTGGAGTAATTTGCCTATTTTAGGCACGGTACTATTTACGCTCGATCAGTAGGAGTGTCTCGTGACAGATTTTTGTCGATTCTAGACATGTTTCACCTCAATGATAATGAAACCCGTATTCCCAGAAGACAACCTGGTTACGATGTCATGTATAAAGTTCAATAAATGTTGGGTTCCATAACAACACCCCTAACCAAAATCTTACTGTGGACGAGGCAATATGTGCTATACGAGGAAGAGTATCCTTTCGTGTTTATGTGAAAGGGAAACCACATAAATACGGAATAAAATTGAATGAATTGTGCGAGTCCACAATTGGTTTTGTATATAATTTAGAAGAGTATACCGAATTCATGAAACACAAGCTAACTGAGCAAAAACTATACAAAAAATTTTGAGATCTACCATGATGTTCATGATGCAACAGAAATGAACATATTAAAACAGCTCAAAGACCTATATATAAAAATTCTAAAATACATTTCCAGTGGATTCCATCAATTGTGGTAATTCAAGATAACTAAATATCAGACAGTTTGACAAAATAACAGATCAATGACACAACATCAGAAATAGATCAAATAACTTCCACTGAGATATGTTCACAATTTTAAACCAAGGACTAACAAAATACAGAAATTTCCACCACAACACAACTGGTATAACCATAGAATCCTGGTGACTCCATCAGAATGATACTGCAACGAAAGAACAGACAGTTATAGCAAGACAAAACCAGATACCTCAGAACTCTTAAAATAATATACGGCATGAAGATATTCCCAGTCTGCTTAAAGTGTAGTACAAAAGAAGCATACTCGAATGCATCAACAGCTCAGGAACAGATCTCTGGAATCAACTTGCACATGTAATAAAATTACATTAAACAATAAACTCGTGGATATGGTTTATAAGGAGCTGGGATAAGCAAAATGAACAACAATATTCATGTCTGCACTATAATATGTTCGTATATTTTTTAAACTTCCCTGGTTTTATAGTTACAAGGATGTTCCTTCGATGTGAGGAATCGAATATGCCCATAGCTTGATAAAAAATACCTACATTGTGTCGGCGAATGTGCGTCCGTTAGGAGTACAGTTATTTCAGTAACTTATTTTCTATAACATTCGTTTTGGTTAAATTGTTAGAGAACAGAGCGTGTGATGTGTTTATGTTTTTTTGTGACAAGCGATATCGTTTTCAAGACACGTCTGGTAACAGACCACCTTACACTAGTAAATAACGGAGCGTTATGGCGCTGTAAGTGAGTAAATCATAAAAATAATTTGGATTCTTGTCTTCAAATGTGCAGGCTAAGGCAAATCGGTAAATTTCTGTTATGTTTTAAAGATATAGACTTAAGTTTCTATTCAACAATGGAAGGGAAAACAAGTATTGTTATATCCTCGCCCAACGCATGTAGTTTTTATACCTACCCTAACACCTACATTCCTCCATTATTGGACCTACTTATTATCTAGTTAGGCTTGTTGGTCAGATGGAAGTTTTTCAGTGTTTAAATACAGATTCAAGTACAAATATCACTATAATCTAAAAACGCTGATATTTTACCAAGTTTTCAAGTTCTAAAAATAGTTTTGAATTACAGTTATATTTACAAATAACGTGTTTCTAGCTTCACACTTCTACACATTTTGGGACACGCCGTAGTGTAGCGGTAAAGGCACTGCGCTACAAGCCGGATGGTCAAGGGTTCGAGTCTCGGTGGGGTCAGAGAATTTTTAATCTGACCCAAACTTTCTGGTGGGACTATGACCCTGGGGTAGAATCAGCCTCTAATGGAAATTAGTACCGGACGCTTGTTCTATGGGTAAAGGCGGCCGTCACGCAGGGCTGACAACCCGGCTAACATCAAGTGCCGATTGTCTAGAGAAAGTGGGAGCCTTAATCTCCTACTACCCCAAGGGCCTCTTGAGCCTGTAGTGGGATCCCTTTACCTTTTTTTCACACATTTTATGACATTTATCTGAATGGCATTGAGAAATGAATGCTATTTTCACATCTGATTCCATATACTAGTTCAATATTAGCCAAATCCATGCCGGACATGTCTAAGGCTATAAGGAGACAAAAAGTACCTTGGGCAAAAATCTTCCATCGTAAAAATACAACCGACAATAAAAGCGGATATGGGTTCCACTGGGGTAAAATTTTCCGGAGGAAAATTAGTCCCCCATTCCCTTCTCCGGGCGGGGAATACTTCAGAAAATCCATGGTAAAGACTCAAATAGAGGGCCATGTTCCTAGGAACATGGAATGTTAGAACATTTATTGTAATGGCGTACTAAAAGTAATAACCCAGGAATTAGATAAATCACCCTTGGATATACTCGATTTACAAGAAGTTAGGTGGCCAGGAGAAGTTAGTCAAGAATCAGGAAGTTCTCCATTATACTATGGGGATTCAACGAGTCCTGAATTTGGAACATATTTCTTTTATCCGAAGGAGGATCCTCTCCGCTTTCCGAAATATTAAATTTATCATTGATACAATATCATTCATAATTCTAAAGGGAAAAGGCATGGTTTTATAATCGTAAATGAACATGGTCTCATAGAAGATACGGATGACAAGATCAAGGATGAGTTATAGAAATGGTTATAATGCGTATTTGATATTCTTTCAAGATATCATATGAAAATTGTAGTAGGTGATTTCAATATACATTAAATGTTGAGCGGGAAAGTATATTTAGGTCAACAATGGGCAAATTCTGTATCACATTAAGTTAAAAAACGAGAATGGGGTGGTGTGTGATAGGACCCATCTACACTTGTCACGTCAAACGGAATCTTATCGTTAAGACTACAACATTCCAGCATAAAAATATTCATAAATACACCTGGACGTCTCAAGGTGGTGAAACTCGGAACCTAATAGATCATGTATTAGTGGACAAATGCAGGCACAGTTGCTTCAATGACGGCGAATGTATGAATAGTAAATAATAATAATTGTGAGATAGTAATAAAATAATAATAATAATAATAATAATAATAGATTTATTTTAGCTGGCACAGTTAAGGCCCATAAAAGCCTTCTCTTCCACTGAACCAGGCGGAAAAAACAGTTTTAAAAAGTAAACAAAAATGGCATACGTATTACAATTTTAAGATACAGTGTTATTAAAATACAGACTAAAAAAATACAATGGCGATGTGATCTAATACTAACTAATACTAACAAAAACATGGAATATAATAAAATTAAAGTAATACAAAATAAAATAAAGTAAGTAAAGATCCTAGATGATTACTTACAGAATGCTGAATATAGTTATGCGTGTCGAACTTAAGATATCAGTTAATTTGTATTTTATTATTATAGTGATTGACAGTCCCTGACATGACTGGGAAGTGAGTTTCATGCTATAGTCATTGATCTTGTGTAAGATTCAGAGTATAGATATGTACTGAGCTGTGGTATCAAAAGTAAAGAAGAGTCTTGTGATCTTGTTCCTAAATTGTGATGAGCCGATAAATTAGATTAGTTAGAGAGAAAGACTGCAATCCGGCAAACGCTAGAGATGATTATGAAAAATTTGAATTAAAAAAACTTGAGAAATGCTGAAATGTTGCAAGGATACCAGATAAAATTGCTAATAGATTTGAAATACTGGAATCTTCTAATAAGAATTTGATAACCGAAAACGAAACTGACATAAAAAAGAACGGGAGGCTATAAGATATACTACAATGCATTCGGAGCACGGCCGGAACGTTTCGCGGCGGCCCTGGACTGGGCGAGCACCGGTGCACCATCCGTCAGAGCCACACGAACACGACCGGCAAGTCACAGGCACGAAGCACAACCCACCGTACCAAAACCACAAATTACAAATTACTACTGCACCAACCCACACCAGGCCCACCCGCATCACAACATATGTTGAAAGTGATGATCCTGAAGTCGGACGCACTCCCCACATCCTTCCTCGAAGGATTAATACAGGAGAATGTTCTTAGATATCTACTTACAGAATTTGAGTAGAAGATTCGTCTTCTCCCGTGTTTGGGCATTAATAAATATGGCGATTAGGTACAAAGAAAACTTAGTTTCAAGTAACTATGGAATTTTATTTGCTCTCTCTTTCAATCCATTACACATATAAAGATTTAATACAATGATGTCCCTCTCCTGTAATGCGCACGGGAGTCCAAAGTTTATGGGTTGACAACAGAGGGCCTCCCCGAACGATTGATCAGCTCAATGTCAGGGCCTTCTCCGAGACATCACAACATTAAGACGAAACACACCATTCACACACACATTTATACTAAACATGGCGAATATGATAATTAACATTGGCCAGATGGTGTTTGGTAACTGTTCGGGCTTTAAATTTTTCTGACATTAGTCTTACAGGTGAGGAAAAACTCCGAAAACAACACCCAGGAACTTGTCTCGATCTGGGATCGAATCCGGACCCACTGCACACGCGACCACAGCGTTGCTTTGGACTAAATGATATTCAAATTTCCAAATCAGAATAATGACTTGTATAGAATATGCTGACAACGTTCAATGGTGTTGGTCAAACTTTGTACACTCATAGGTGGTATTTGTAACAATTTTCTATTCTTTAAAATTTCGTCTTATGATCATTAGTCAATGAAACGTACGGTACTTGAGATATCAGTAATAATTTGGAAGTTAAGAACCCCTGCTTCTGCCTTAAGACAGTTACTGGTATTATTATTTCTAAAGTCTACGGGAGACCTTGACTGACCCTAAATCGTTTTATGCACTGAAATCAAGAGTTCCCCATTTAATATATTCACATACAGTAATCTCAGAACAATATTCAGAACAGTTTAGTTAATACCGTCACGGGTTACAACATTTTGATATAGAGAAATCATTTTGACAGTTTCTAGCAATGGAGCAGCAAGGTAAGCTCCAACGTTTCCATAATATGTGTATCACATATGTTCAATATTCGTAAATACAACTATATATCTTCATCGTTCTGCGAACATTTATGTTTCCAGCTCCATGCTCGCAGGAAAATGCATCCGCTTATTCTGATCTTCAAAATTATATACCTAGCTACTTATTTTCTCACTTTTATTTTCTATCTTCCTATCACATCGATATTGTGATTTAAGACTGCACCAGAATTCACTACTTCACATCCATTTTCATAGAAAGTCTCTCCATTCCAATTCATGTACCATGTCCACTATTAAACTCGGGAACTGCCTCCACTATAGATGTGTGGCTAACATTAGTTCTTTTAAGATATTTTTAAATTAATTTTTCTGTTTTGTAATTGGTTTCTCAGAAAGTTAATGTACAGTTTTTGTTATTTTCTTCCCTCTAAAAGTAAGCCTATAGATTCGATTAATACATAGGCCCTATAAATTTCATATTAGTTTGTATAAACATATCTAAATGTTGTTATAATTATTTTTTTATTTTATTCCACCGTTACAACATTCCTTTACCTACTTTTCCCCTGATGGTGTAAGCGAAAGTATTGTGACCTTATCTCTGCAGTTAAATAATAATAATAATAATATTGATAATAATATTAATAACAATAATAGTAATAAATAATATAATAACAATAATAATAGTATTAATAATAATAAAAATAAAAATAATATTAATAATAATAATAAAAATAAAAATAATAGTAATAATAATAATAATAATAAAAATAAAAATAATAGTAATAATAATAATAATAGTAATAACAGTAATAGTGATAATAATGGTTATAATAACTGTAATAATGAAGATAAATAAAAATAACAATAATAAAAACGTTGATAATAATGATAATAATAATAATAATAATAATAATAATAATAAATAATAATAATAATAATAATAATAATAACAAAATGTGGAATGGACAGTACTGAAGATTCAAAGTAGGTTATACATAAATATGGTTGATACTATATAGACTGTTCTACGATGATGATAGTATTTCATACCACATTGTTAAATAAATTCTAAGTCTGTATAAAATATGTGTCACCAGCATAATGGTCTAGTGGTCAGAACGTTTGACTACAGTTCATGAGGTCCCGAGTTCGATTCGCGCTAATACTATATGATTTTTTTTCTTAAAGGGCACGAGGACGCCCATAGTCCGGAATTTAGGTTAAATTTAGGTTTAAGGACTCTCCTTACGCTTCCGTTATCATTTATCACTCATCATATTATCGGGGTAACTTAATTCCACCTGCCAGGCGCTCCAACTCAAAAGTGGGTTACAATTCTCTCAATTCCAAGACTGAATGCCAGAAATACTGTAATACAACCTGATGGCACTAAAAAAATTGATAATTATATTAGTCTAATGTTTCTGTTACTATTAGGCCTACATTATTATCATTGTAATTTATTTTCGCAGATTTTTTTTTAAAATCTCATAAATATATGTCTTGGTGTATAAAAATTAATCTATAGTCAATCACAGTAAACATTCGCTTGTAAATAACCCTGATTTGGGATTTACTCAAATGCGTAACTCCAAAAAAGTTTCTAAAGTATTTCCGTCTACGTTACATGTCGGGAACATGTGAAAAACAGAAGGTAATATCAATCGGTAAACACCAATTAAAAAGTGCCTTTAAAATGGCAAGTTTTTAAACTTTGAGTTATAGCGTCTTTTAACAAAGCATAAAACAGCAGTTGAACTGTTCCAAGAACAAATAAAAGTTAATTAGTGCTGCGCTACCGTACCAAATAATGTAACCTCTTCTCAAGTATTCATTTTTTTAACTTAAAAATCCTGAATTTGATTCCCAGATATCCTGAGATACAAGCTGCACAATAGTTGTAGAGAATGACCACATACCTAACCTGCAGTTTAAGATCGTAATATGTCATGCCTCATAAACTGCCCAAGCGGTAAATCAAACGTATACAATATTGTATTTTACAAGGAACGAAATTTTTAATGTTCCATTTTAATACCATACTACGTGTTTTTATTTCAGAAACTCTAATGAAAACTTTCCGCTGTCTAGAATTTCGATACCGATTTATGTTACGTTTCTGTGACCCTTAACAAAAAGTTCAGCATTGGGCTTTGTTCAATTTTTACATTATACTATTTATTTCTAACATAGCATTGCAAGTATGTTAAACCTATTTTGTTGTTCCACTCAAGGTGTCTCATGTTACTGACGACACTGAAGCATAGAGTTTTGTGCACACACATATTAATTTAGAAAACTCTCGATTTGCTCATAGAGTATGATTTATAATTAGGATTATTAATTATGACGTGTCCACTGCTATGGTCTCGAGGTAGCGTGCTGCCTTGTCACGCAGCGGGCCCGGGTTCTATCCCCGGTCGGGGCAGTTTTTCTGGGTGAGGTTTTTATCGGGGTTTTTCCTCACCTGTAACACGAATGTCAGGAAAACTTTAAGGCCCAAACGGTCCCCGAAATCATATGGCCATCATCTTCATCCTTATCATTATTATCTTCATCATCCTTCACCGGTGTGGATAGCAACGGGAAACTACCACACCTACGATTCCCTAGTAAAGCTGCAAGCATAGCATGAAAATGCTATGATTGCAGTGAAGTACCTGCCCTCGGGCAGAATTTCTATGGATGTAATTATGACGTAACTAATTTAACTCATTGGCACCATCGAACTCGGAAGTTCATGGCCGTATGGATATAAGCACTCCATACATCCTTATCCTGAGCTAATGTTTTCGAATCATTCACGTGTAATTTACCTCCCTCAACGCATTGTTAATATTATTGTCCCACCTCATCCATGGTCTTCCTACCAGTCGCCCATCTAGCTATCCTGCAAGAAGTTTCGAAGCCTCTTTTTATTCCCTATTCGTACCACATGTCCTGTATGTCGCAGTCTATGAGACTTAACTATTCTTATTATTTATTTCTCATAATCACAAGTTACTCACCGTTGTGTAGTTTCTTTTTTCAATTCTCCTGTCTATTTGTGTTTCTTTGCCCCAAAAAAATGTATCAATCATGACATAGACCTAGATTAAAAATTATAAATATTTTAAGATAAAAAGCTTGAAGCATCAGCCTTGCATCAAGTTCATAGTATAAATTACAAATAATAACTTAAAAAGTAGAGCATAATATACAGTAGGCCTATACAAAAAAATAGCCTACTTTAAAACTTTTCAATTTCATATAAATTTAAAACAAATTATTCAAACCGCTAACATGCCATTTTAAAGTAAAATAAGCTAAAATTCTCACCAACCAGTTATTTTTGGTTGATATGACTTCCGTTCTTGATACACAGCAGATAATGAACCTGTAGCTTATATCTTCCCACATACGAGCCACTAGAGTAGAACTCAGTACTGAAACTGCGTAAGTAACCCGTGTTCTCAACTCGACGAGATTTTAAGGAGGAACATAGACACGATGTTTAATTAACTCCCACAAAAAATCGAGGAGGGTCAGATTTGGAGATCGTGTTGACCATAGACTTGGTCCTGCACGTCCAATTCATCGAACTGGGAAAAGTCGATCCTGAAGATCACGGATATCTTTGTGGTAGTACGGTGGTGCCCCATCTTACTGGAAGTGAATACAGCCATTGGTCATCTTTATCAATTTGCGGAATTAGGAATTGT
Organism: Diploptera punctata; assembly: GCA_030220185.1. Classification (NCBI taxonomy): domain Eukaryota; kingdom Metazoa; phylum Arthropoda; class Insecta; order Blattodea; family Blaberidae; genus Diploptera; species Diploptera punctata. The sequence continues at coordinate 374,409 of JASPKZ010007973.1, read as the reverse complement.
TCCAGCATATCCTGATACACCCTACCGTCTGTGTGTTTCTCCATAAAAAAAAGTACAATACCGGTACTCTTTAAATTTTCAGAGAACAAAAAACACATTTATTTTTTGGCTCCACAAACATGTTCTACGATTGCATATGGTCTCGCCATACCCCATATACGCAGATGTGAGTGTTAACTTTTCCACTGATATGAAAAGTTGATTCGTTCGTCACTTATGATCAGTTTGTCCAGAAACGTCTCTTTTTTTTTTTTTTTTTTTTTGTTCGATTCGATATAATATTTCCGCACATAATTCTTGAGGTACAATTTTTATCCCCATCAGTCAGGTGTTGTACCATGGTCGGCTTGTATGAATTCAAAACCAAACATTTTCGTAATACCTGCCGAACCATCATGTGCGGCATTATCGAGCTCACTATAGATTCGTCTCGTTGACTTTCTTTGACAGCTGGAGAAGCTCTGCCTGATCCGTTCATCAGCATTATCACAAGTTCGCGGCCGACTTGGAGATTTGTCATGTCGCATAGAACAACTAGTCTCAATAAAATTCTTGCGCCAAGAATAAATAATAAGCCTCGTTAGAGGATATTTACGATACTGAGTATGAATTACGTTGCACTGTGTGCGCTTCGTGAAACTAGATAGTACATTGTGAGAATGTTCCGTACCTGTGAAAGTCCCCATTTTGACTGCAACTATATCCCAGCCACTGTTTCTCCGACCCTGACGTTTTCACGACAGTGTTGCCGATATGGATATTCAGTGGGAGGGGCTGCTTCATGTATGCGGTTAGCAGACATACAGCTGACAACATCTCAGCAATTTCAAACCTTACTAGCGCTGCTATAGCTGTGTCAAGAGCAGTCATTGGTTGTGGCAGACATCTACTTAACTATCTCCTTACTGGCAATAGAGGGCGAGTTTCTCCCTTTACCCCTCGTATAACCTAATCTTCAGAGCCGGATATACGGCGGCTGTAGTGTAACTTACTCCAGCGAACTTTGTGTCCTAATATGGTAGTACGGCATTATGGAAGTCAAAATTTGACGTGTTTTCTTTAAAACGACACCTTAGACAGTTCTGTAATATGTTTCAATAAATTTATCCAAGCTTCTAAAATTGTAAAGTCCTTTATTATATACGGTGTACAAATACACCATACTTAATAAGAAAAAGTTACAAACAGAGGAAATAAAAACATAAAGTGGCATTTAAAATAATTATAATTGATGAAATTAATTAAATAACAATTTATTAAAATATTATAATTGATTGCGTAGAATGTATATAGAACTGAATGTGGTCTTTTTTCGTGTTTTCTTTTTATGAAGTAAATCTTGTCCTTGTTATGCCTTAGTAGTGCGGTATACATAGACCTATATGGTATAAAATTTGATATGATATGAAAATATGAAAAGGACGTAATTTTATTTCAGTTTATTTTTTCTTATAAAATAGTTCACTATTGTGAAACACTTATTAATTTATAACTCAAACATGAAAGTTGCTAACTTACTAACAAACTAACTCACTGATACTATCGAACTGATAGTTTCATGGCCACGCTGATATAAACTCATCATACTTCCCTATCCTGAGAAAAATTTAACTGCTTAGAAATAATTTTAATCTGACAGTTGTACAAGTAGGTTTACCAGTATATGAACTATTTTTCTATTATTTGAATAATTAGGCCTATAGTCAAGACAAGCATTCAGCATAAAGCAGAATTTGATTTTCAAATATAGCCTATTTAAAAAACAATTAACCATATTATAGGTAATAATGGTATTAAAATAAATTTTAAAATATTATTGATACGATTAATATTATGAAAAACATTCACTAAAATGTTTAGATTACTATGTGGAATTAGACATGTACAAAATCTTTTGATGGATAAAAACACACACGTCTACGTAAGTCTATTATACTTGAAATTATGTGCAAATATGTCGGATATAATCTAACAAAAATAACCTTAGGCCTATATATAATCGTGTAATAAAATTGTACTTGTGACTATCGAAAAAATAGAGTTTACATAAATATCCTAAACAAGAATTATTATATACTAAACTTACTTACTTACTCAGTGGCACTATCGAACCCATAGGTTCATGGCCGCGCGGACATAAGCTCTCCATACATCCCTATCCTGCGTTAATGCTTTCCAATCATTCCCTGTATAATCTACTTCCCTCAAATCATAGTTAATGTTATTCTCACACCTCATTCTTGGTCTACCAACTGGGCGTTTTACCTCTGGCTTTCCTACGAGAAGCTTCCATGCAAGTCTTTCATTCCCCATACGTGCAACATGTTCTGCCCATCGCAGTCTACGAGAATTAACTGTTCTTATTATATCTGGCTTCCTATAAAGACGATGTAGTTCATTGTTATGTAGTCTTCTCCATTCACCTGTCTGTTCATCTCTCTTTGGTCCAAAATTTTTCCTAAGTACTTTATTCTCAAATTCTTGTAATCTCCTTTCCTCCCTTAAAGTAAGAGTCCATGTTTCGCATCCATATAATATAACTGGTAGAATAATAGTTTTATATATTTTCAGTTTAACGTTTTGAAAGGAGTTGGTACATCAAGAGTCTCTACAATGCATAACAGCACGCATTTCCAGTTTTGAGCATATGTTTAATTTCTTTGTGCATCTCATTCCTATTTGTGATCATTGTTCCTTGGTATTTGAAAACAGCCACTTCCTCAAAATTTCCCTCATTTGTCATTAGCTGTCCATTTATATTATATAATATATTTCTATGTGTGGCCATATATTTAGTTTTATTGATATGTACTTCCAGTCCTATTTTCTTAGTGTTACTCAATAGTGTGTGCGTGTTGGCCTTTAGTAACTCCTCGCTATCGCCCAATAGTACTAGGTACATCATCAGCATAAACTAACAGCTTATTAATACCATTGAGTTGTAAGCCTTCCTCATTCTCTAAAGATTTAATGGCATGCTCTAGTACAAAATTAAAAAGTAGAGGAGATAGTGAATCTCCTTGCTTCAATCCATTCTCGATTTCAAAAGTCTACGAAAATTCCTTGCCTACACGCACCCTACTCTTTGTGCCATTTAGACACATTTGTATAAGTCTAACTAACTTTTTAGGAATTCCGAACTCCAGCAGGATACTATATAACTTCTCCCTCTTAATTCAATCATATGGTTTTTTGGAGTCTACGTATAGTTAATGTGCAATGCCATTACAATCCCATTTCTTTTTTAAAATCTGTCTTATACTAAAAATCTGATCTGTTGTAGACCTGTTTCTTCTAAATCCACATTGATGATCTCCTAGAATGTCGTCAATGTAGGGAGTAAGTCTGCTGACTAATATATTTGTTAGAATTTTGTAGGGAGTTGAAAGTAATGACATGCCTCTGTAGTTGTTGCAATCAGTTTTATCTCCTTTTTTATAAATTGGTACGATAATTGATTCTTTCAATTCATCTGGAAGAGCTTCTTTTTCCCAAATCATACTAAGCAACCGGCGTATCTTGTCCATCAATTTTTCTCCCCCTGCTTTTATCAGTTCTGCTGGGATCTCATCTGAACCTGATGCTTTATACATCTTTAATTTTTCAACCGCCATTTCTACATCTAATGCACTTGGTTCTGCGACTAGCATTTCTGCTGTCTGTAAATTATTCTCCTCCATGTCCTGTTCTGTATGTACATTTAATAGCTGATTAAAGTAGCTTTTCCATCTATTTAATATACGCCTGGAATGTGCATTCATATCCCCATTTTCATTCCGAATTATGTTTGTTCTAGCCTGTAACCCTTTCTTCTCTCTACTAATTCCCTGATATATTCTCTGATGTTCTTATTTTTTCGTTCATTTCAATCTTCTCTCTCAAATATTCCCTCTTTTTGCTGTTTAGTAGTCTGGAGGTTTCCCGTCTAATACTACCCAATTGCTCTAAATTTACCTCATTTGACTCGTGTAACCATTTCATTTTTGCTAGCTTTCTTTTCTTTACACTGTCGGCATATTCCTCATCAAACCATTTCTTGTTTTGCCTCTTTTTTACACAACCAATGCTTTGTGATGCAGAAAATTTAATAGTATTTCTTATAGCCTCCCATTCTTTATTTATATCAGTTTCTTCTTCGTTTGCCACATTGTCATCTGAAGTTGTACTTGTTTTCTTGAAGCCTGTTAGAGTAATACGAGATTACAGATTTAGTATTTCCTGCAATGATTCAAATTAACAGGGAATGAAATAATCGTATATCCTATTAACGTTACTGTAAGACGTTAGTTAGGCTTGAATAATTAGATCAGGTGGGTAGTGCACTGTTTATGAATTATAGAAAACTTGTAAGATAGGCCTAAATGTAAGTTTACGTTTAATCTAACAAGATTACTACATGGTATGATGATTACTGTTACTATAATTACTATAATAGTCCACCGCTGTGGTCTCGAGGTAGCGTGCTGCCTTGTTACGCAGTGGTCGGGGTTCGATCCTGTTCGGGGCAGTTTTTCTAGGTGAGGTTTTTATCGGGTTTTTTCCTCATCTGTAAGGCAAATGTCAGGAAAAGTTTAAGGTCCAAACGGTCCCCGAAATCATATGGCCATCATCATCATTATCATCATCCTTCACCGGTGTGGAAAGCAACGGGAAACTACCACACCTACAATTCCCTAGTAAAGCTGCAAAGCAAAGCATGAAAATGCTATGATTGCAGCGAAAGACCTGACCTCGAGCAGAATTACTATGGATGGATGGAATTACTTAAATAATAATAATAATAATAATAATAATAATAATAATAATAATAATAATAATAATAATAATAATAAATGATAATAATGGTGATGGTGATGGCGGTGATGGTGGTGGTGATGATGGTAATGACGATGACTATGATGATGAATAGATGATGATCATCATCTAATCATTATCATAGTCATCGTCATTACCATCATTACCACCATTACCACCACCACCACCACCACCACCACCACCATCACCATTATCATTATTATCATTTTTTAATATTATTATTATATTATTATCTTTATTATTATTATTATCATTATCATTATTATTATTATTATTATTATTATCATTATTTAATCAATAAGAACTGGAATGAGAACAAGGGGACTGGAGGATATGAAGTGGATGGATAGAAACGAGTGGAGAATGTAAATAGAACTTTAGGCACAGAATGATGTGTAAAGATTGAAAATCTGTAGGCCTGTATAAATAAAATTATTATTGTTATATCCATCGCTGTGATCTCGGGGTAGCGTCGGTGGCTAGTACGCAGCGGCCCCGGGTTCGAACCCTGTCGGTACAAGTTTCCTAGGTGATTGTTTTTTCGAGGTTATTCGTCAATTGTAAGATAAATATCAGGAAACATTAAGGCCCGAACTGCCCCTGACAATCATCTGGATATCACAATTATCATTATCGTATTCGCCATGTTTAGTATGAATGTGTGCGTGTGTGTGTGTGTGTGTGTGTGTGAGGAAAAACCCGAAAAAAAACCTCAACCAAGAGCGTGTCCCGACCGGGAATGGAACCCAGGCCCGCTGTGTGATAAAGCAGCAAGCTATCTCGAGGCCACAGCGATGGAAATAAATACTAAGGAGTGAAAACTTAATTTCATTCTATAAAGTAGGCCTGCCATAAGATAATTTATCGGTAAGTCTCCTACTGCTTTTGATACATAAAACGATCTCACCCAGCCTTCAGTTTAATTTGCTTTCTGCTAAGATTGTATTAACTGTTAACTGCAATTTCGTACCTCTGACCTTCTTATAGGTTCTTCCTTGTGTTTAATATAAATTAACGGTGCATTAATGACCCGTGATATTGATTCCTGTTACCGACACCTTCATGTTTCTATTTCACGACTAGATTTTATAACTATATAGGCCTCCGTGAATCCCTGCATTTACAGTTGCTCGGCTTCTAGCGGTACTCTATAGTACTTTTTAAAAGTGAGCATAAATAAAATATTAATTAGGCCTACAATGTACGTAGGCATAATATTGCTCTTTATGCTACACTTTTATTTATTTTGCAAAAATAGTTTATTTTTATCTTTTCAATCCTAATATAGCCATTCCTCGTAAATACTAATGTAAGTATTGCATTATCCCCTAATAGCAGTCCCTAGATTTTAAACCTTAAATGGGCTAAACACTAATTTCACATGTCAGTTATATGTATCGTCCAGTGTAATTCGATACAAATTTAGGCCTAAGTAATTTCTGGTCGTCGGTTTTTTCTTCTTTTTAAATAAAAATTTTAAATAAATTAAACCAGTTTATCTTGTAGGATAATGTTTAAATACACTGCTCAAAACAATTAGAGGAATACTATGACATATGCAAATATTTTTTCATTGGATAAAGGTACAAACATGAAATTAATAAAGTAAATTATTTGTGGTTATTTATTTATTTATTTATTTATTGCTCAGTCAGTAAAAACAAATGAATAACGCTGACAATTAACTTTTCAAATAATTCCGCTATGTAAGCAATTGAATCTTGTGCTTACTTTTCAAAGTTAAACACTCGTTATATAGAGTTATTATCGTGTATGGCCTCCACGACATTCGATGACACTTTGGCACCTTCGTGGCATGCTCCCAATAAGATTCTGGATTTCCTCTTGTGGGATATTCTCCCATTCCTCCTTCAGAGCATCTCCAAGTTGCTACAGAGTTTGTGGAGCTTGATGTCGGTTCCTGACCTTCCTGTCTAGAAGATCCCACAAGTGTTCAATAGGGTTGAGGTCTGGGCTGACCGCTTGCCACTCCATTACCTCAATTTCATTTCTCTTCAGGAAATCCCTGGTGACAGCCGCAGAATGTGCCCTAGCATTATCCTGCATAAACAGAAATCCAGGGCATACTCCAATGGCAGCAGGTACTACATGCTCTTCCAGAACGTGCTCGATATACCGGACAGCATTCAGTCGCTGGAGAACAAGTACAATTTCCATACGATTGTTGTACATAACTCCGGCCTACACCATTATGGAACCTCCTCCGAATCTATCAATTTCCTGTACAGCCTCTGCAGAAAATCTTTCTCGTGGCCGTCCCCACACCCTCAATCGACCATCACAACGTGTAAGACGATACCTGGATTCGTCCGAGAAGAGCACAGACTCCCACTGGTTCAGGTTCCAATCACCATGGTTTTCAGCATACGTATGTCTTGCTGCCTTATGCCCATTTGTTAAACGTTGTTTTTTAACGGGCCTTTTTGGACGAATATTCTCTTTCCTTAATCTGTTCCTTATGGTTTTGTCTAAAACCCGGATTCCGGAAGACATATGAAGGTCATTCTGCAGGTCTTTTGCAGTTTTTGTGCGCTGTCGAAGAGCAGAAAGAACAACGTATCTGTCATCCTGGGGGCTTGTTTTAAATTTACGGCCCTGGCCACGTCTTCTACAATACTGACCTGTCTCTCTGTGCCTGTTGCGTAACCAGGACACCACGGAAGGAGAAACCCCAAGCTCTCTAGCCACTTGTCGCAGAGATTGACCTTGTCGTAAAAGATGTAGAGCCTGATACACTTCAAACTCATTTAAATGCCTCATTTTGTCTGAGAGTTCAGTAAACAAGGCAATAATCAACATTCGTCACTATAGCAACATCAGGAAGCTTACCAATTAGAAGTGGCCAGTGCCTTCCAAAATAAAAAAAATCTCTATATTTGTTATTTGAGGTAATTTCTCTGTATTTAGGCCATGGATCTTTAAAATTTGTATCCAATGATAAAATTAATAATTTAATTTACATATTGTCCAACTTTCAGCATCACAGCTTTAAAAAACAATTACTTATTCAATTTATTACAAGTGTTCCTCTAATAGTTTTGAGCAGTGTATATTAATCATTTTAAACTAATATCGTTTTACTAACTTACTCAACGGCACTTTCTAATCTAGTGGTCCATAAAAGCACGAGCATGCATTACATGCATCTAATTCCATGGCGCGACAGACCTAGAAGGCCTTTGGCCTATATCCGGCTCCTGGCCTATGTGTTAATCACAGAGATAGACGAACATCCAGCAAGTAGAGGTGACATCTCTCAGCATAGAGACTGGGTGAGCTTCAGCCCCATATTGGCCGAATTTCCGTGAGAAATTTTCTTCCCCGTGAGGACTCGAACCAGAACAAATTGTGTAGATCTGCAGCAAATCTTGATACCTTAAACCGCTCTGCTACGGCACGGGACATACATCCCTATTCTGTATTAATATTTTCCAATCATCCTTTGAGTAATTATAATTCCTCAAATCCAGTTATTATACTCTCACTACATTCATGCCCTACCTACTGTCCGATGTCCCTCTGGATTTCATAAAATGATTTTCTGTGACCCACTTCATTCCACATTCGTACCACCTGACGTTTAACTCTTAGGGCCTATAATATGATACATCAGCTTTCCTACAAATATTAAGAATCTTACTTTTATGTAATTTACTTCCGTGAAATCATTATTAACTCAATATTTTTTCTTCATTTTAATTCAATAATTGAAGGGCTTAAGGCAATAACATGATAAGCCACATATTTTCTTTCTTATATAAAAGGATTTTAATGCTTCAAAAAATTATAATTAATAAATTGGGTAGCATTGTTGTTAATACATTGTACGTAGGCCTATAGGCCTAGACTAAATGTTTTATTTTAACATTTTCCATTACACTTATTTTATCACAGTTCCAATAATGTATCATATTTTAATATTATAATGATATTGTGAAAAGAAAAACTGTCTGAACCAGGAATCGAACCGTGGACCTCTAGTTCTCAAGAGTAGTGTGCAGTCCACAACAAACCATTCAGTCTTATTCAACACAATTTTCTTACTAATATTAAAATATAATGATCCAAATTTTAGAAGAACTGTGTTAAAATAACTGTATTGCGAAAATTCTAAATCAACATCGTTTACTGCTTATAAAATTGGTGGTTGTGGTAAAAATTCTCAAATACAGATACTTCTAAAACGAAGCCGGCCGTTGGCGATGGTGGTGTCACCTACCTGACAGCGGACGAAACGAGAATTATAGATTTGTATATGTGGAAAGAAATGTTAATGTTTGCGCCAGGTATAGAATGGTGTAGTGGGCTGCACACTAGTCTAGAGAACTAGAGGTACACGCTTCGATTCCTGGTTTAGACAATAATTTTTGTTTTTACAATAGGCTATCATTATAATATTAATAGGCCTATATGTTTTAACTCATGACTGGTGCACTTACTAATTATTTTATGGATGTTTCAATAAATTTGTTTGCTATCATTGTAATAAATGACATTTCTTAACATAACGTGGCTTATCATATTACTGCCATAAGCCCTTCAATTACAGTAACGTATTATATCCCTGGTATGAGACACCTTGAAGGAAATATTCTATTTGAATTTCGCCAAAAATGGACCGGTCCCCATTCAGTAATATTAAGAATTTGGGAAGCTACAGTAAACAGCTATGAAGGCTATTGTAACATTTTAAATAATTTTGACAAAATATGAATACAGGAAAAATGTAGCCCTATGAACCTTCCACGAGATTCTTTATCGAATTCATTCCTAGCCAATGTACAGATGTTGCCAAATGCCTCATTATTTTCTCCAAGAGAAGTACTCTTAAATGCGTGATATGGTTCCTAAATCCGTGAGAGTTGTGTCAATATTTCCATGATATTGAAACAGAAGCTTATATATTTAAAATAAAGCTGAATTCGCCGTTTATTGGAGTTGATAATCAGTATTGGAGGGCATATAGAAGCAAATACAAGAATTCCATAAGTAATATCAAACGACATTTAATAGTCATGCCTATTTCCGTCCAAAAAAATTAATATTAAATAATATTATTATGAACACATATTGTGATAATGTATCTGCGAACAAATAGGTCCCTATTCTAGCCCTACGTTCTAGCAAATAGGCCTATATGTTGTTCTCTATAAATGCAGGCATGAAATAATAATAATAATAATAATAATAATAATAGTAATATTAATATTATTGTTATTTATAGTTATTGTTATCGTTATTATTATTATTATTAATATTATTATTTTTATTATTAGTACAGAAATGGATGTTTTAAGAAGATCAGCTGGAAAATCTAGAATGGATAGAATACGAAATAAAGAAATAAGGGAAATTATGGGTGTACAAGAGGAGCCGGACATCATAGACATCATAGAAAAGAAAAGATTGCAGTGGTATGGTCATGTCAAACGAATGCCAGAGCAAAGATTGCCTAAAATTGTTATGGAATGGATCCCAATGGAAAGGAGGAAGAGAGGAAGACCGAAGAAAACTTGGATAGAAGGGGTACAAGCAGCTATGAATATCAGAGGAATGGAGGAAGATCAATGGATGGATAGAGAGGAATGGCGTTTGGTTTCCGGAAGACGGCGGCAGCTGCCATGATACCGGATGATGATGATTAATATTATTATTATTATTATTATTATTATTATTATTATTATTATTATTATTATTATTATCAGAGAAATGATAACGAAAATTGAAGATACAGTAATACTCAATACTTAACGAACAACGAAGAAATTATTTGAGGAAATTGGTTTCAATCAAATCCTACTTAGGCGCTATTTTATTAATTACTATAGCCCTGTTAGTGAATAAAATATATTATTTTAATGTAACTTATTTCAGCATAATGTAACAATATAATAGCTCGAGAAACCATAGTTTATGCCTCACCATGAATTTTTCTGTCCTGCAAAATAAGTGAGCATGCGCAAATGTAATGAACTTGCTCAATAAATGGCAGGACTATTTGTGCAATCGGAATGACCGAGCCGCGCAATAAATTCGCAAACATGCTTTTAAAAATCGATATACACTAACTTCACTAAATTGAAAACTTGTAAGATAACAAAGTAACCAATTTACATATTATTACCATAAACTAATTGGGTTTACATTAACGTACCCCTCCTTCACCTGACAAAAAAAATATTAGTCCAATTTCTTATTTTGTTGATTGGTCATAACGGTAGCACAAATTATCCTGCCATCTTTTGATAAAGCCTTGTGCATGTGCATTACGATTCTATAGAAATTACAATAAATGCTTGTGGAATTTTACGTGGATAGATAAATATTTAAGAATTGTAAAAAAAAATAAGAATTGTTAGAAAATGTTAAAATAGTGGGTAATGTTAGAAACGGAAAAAGTAAATAGTGCAACAGTGCCATATGAATATTGCATTGTGTAGCATTGTGAGAATTAATCTGTATCTGAGTCTGAAAGCTTAATAATACTTTTAAGGGTTTTCTTTTTACAGTCTACATTCACACAGACAGAGACTTTGTCTTACCATAAGAAATATGATAAAAATGCGGAAGCTGCTGTACCATTATTATCCCTTTATATTGTTTACACTCATGTATCAGTTGGTGCATTTGATATTGAAATAAAATATTAGAATGTTATATAACTATTAATAAACACCCAATATATAGAACATTTCTCCAAGGAGATTCACGAGACAGACAGAAAAATTATTTCTTCGACCGCTTTCAGCATCACGATGGCTTTTGAGACTTTTTATTTGTTTTCTAAAGTCGGGCAAAGTAATAAAATGGAAATGATAATGCTTATGCCATGACTTGAGTAACCGAGGAAATACTTTTTAAGACATTTGAACCCATGACAATGAATTTAAATTTCATCATTCACGAAACTAGGCATATTTACCCTATTGGCTGGATCATACCCACCTCTGTAAATGCCACACGTGAATGTGGAAACAACAACCGACTGTTAGGGCAAGGGTCTTCTATGCTGTCGTTCCGTGGAGTTTTTTTTTATATAGTTCAATGCGATCAATTATTTATTTAATTAGTACTCATTCACAGAATTAATTAGGTGATTTGAAATTGGCCCTAGTTGTATAAAATTTTATTTCGTGTTAAATAAATTCTGACATTTTACTTTGAATTGTCTCTATTTTTATAAATGTAAAAGAAATTATTATATTCTCACTGAATCACAAAAGCAGGAAATTTTTGTACTAACCACAACTACTGCAGGGCACAAGCTGAGAATGTTTGCTCTTTTATTACCAAAACTATTCTATCTAAATATTTCCAAAGAATGTTTAAGAAAAAAAATCTCACCATTGAAACTGAAAAGAGGAAAATGGCAACCGTAACCTCATGTTCCCCCTCTAAAAATTCATTGTCGACTCTCAACCATTGTCCGCTTTCCAAGTGAACAAATACCTGGTTCTCCATTTTATTGCTAGAATACGAAGTTACTAACCGATATATTTATGAAGTCCTTCCCTTTTTTTTTCTCTCTCTCTCTCTCTCTCTCTCTCTCTCTCTCTCTCTCTCTCTCTCTCTCTCTCTTTTTTTTTTTTTTTTGTGAATGATGATCTTTTTCAGCTTTAGAAGGACTGTCGTTTTCCCACATTGTAAAACCCTCTCCAAAACAAGATAGGCCGGCTGTTTTGTGAAATAGGTAAGTCACTTAGAAAAGGAACGAATATTCAAAAGGCCGTGTCTAATTCTATGACACTGGTACATAGTTGCCAAACAATAAAGGAGTGTTACCTGAGTGACCTCTGGCTATCATGCAGAGATATACAAAAGAAGATGGAAATCTCTTGGAGTGTGGAAACGCATATGCAGCAGACAATCACACTTCGGTACACATTATTTCAATCTCTCCATCACTTTACAATGAAAGATGATGTCGAGTTTGGCATTAAAAACTCGCATGCCAGCACTTTACTTGTATTGAGAGAGCAGGGCTTAATTATTAATACTGTATGGAAGAGGCTAAAAAAGTTAATGGATAATTTAATTTTAATATAATTATTTTAAGGGTTGTAACAGCAACATTGATAAAGATAATAAACAATAATAATAATCCGTCACGAATTAGGCCTTTGTAGACATGTTTCGGCCCCACCTATCAGACTTTAAGAAGTCTTCCTGATCTTCGATGTACTTTGTGTTTATATTACATCATCATTTTTTTCGGATTCTTGAATTATCCATTCCATTTACATGGCCTACCCAGTTTAAATAATATTAATAACAATAATAATATTAATATTAATAACAATAAAAATAATGAAAATAATAAAAATATTAATGACATTAATAGTAATAATAATAATAATAATAATAATGATAATGATGATACCAAACTCATTGGCTACTTTCAGAGATTCTGACTACAGTACATGGGATCCCGGGTTCTATTCCCGGTTAGACCATAGGGATATTTTTTCTTAAAAGGAATTATTCTTCAGGTCGCCATGGTCTTGATTAAGGTTACGTTTGTGTTCAAGGATTCTCCTGATAATCAATTGTGCCAACTTTTCAAAATATTGAAACTTTTAACTGAATTCACACACTATTAAGAGCAGAGAAAATAAATATTTGTAAAAACAAAATTAATTTGACTATCCGACGCAAATAATGTAAATTTAAACCTAATTCTTCTTCTTCTTCATCCAACCAAGTCTTAGGCCCATAGGAGTAAACCTAATTAACGTAGAGAAATTATTACAACTTAATTATTAATTTAAGGTTTAGGGCCTACTGAATAATGTTCCGCCCCATAGCTGAGTTTTTTAATGCATCGTCTATTGACGCAGATCTAAGAGACATCCACTTAATCGAGTCTCCACGGTGGAAGAAATATTGTCCTGGAATTTTGGGCCAGTAGGGGACCAGTGACCTACCAGAATCGTGAGAAATTTGGGTAGCTGCCATAAATAGGGGTTCCAAGTTGAGAAGACCAGTCATAACGGTTGAGAAAATCGACAAGATGGCCATATGTTACCCCTACATATTCTGGATAATCGTCCACCACTGTAAATAATGCATGTTGATGTGGGGCCAGCAGCCGACTGGTAGACGACTGGACTTCATAAACAATCCGAAACTTAAATCCTTTATACTTAGGTTAAAGCTAAATTTATTTTTTTACTTATATCTCGTATTTATCAAGTATCTATAAAGAAAGTCACACAGTTTATGGTGTATGTTCTCGGTCCACTCAAATTGTTGAACAATTCCATTGGTTTCTACTTTTGGAACATGCAATGGGAAAAATCTCGCAACACTTGAATGAATAATATTTCGCAGAAACATTCTGTGAACCATTAGTTAATAGCTGTAGGTATGTATGAAGTCTTCATAATAATTATTAAAAGTTTTTAGTTGCCTATTATTTATGTGTGGGAGCAGAAAGATCTTTGAAAATGCTGGCCATAAAATAATATTTACTGTATACTGACTAACCTATAGGTTCATGCTGGATTCTTTAAGGTCCTCTACTATTCGTTAACTTCAGCCCATATATCCATCCGAACAGTATCTTCCGATCTACGTCTAGGACTTCCTAGTAATCTATTCCCAAAGATTTTCTTGTTGAATAAAAGTTTGGAAAATTTTCTACCGTCATACATTCGAGCTACTTGGTATCAACATCTCTCTCCTTAATAATCATGACAATATTAGGATAACTACTTAAGTTATGGAATTCTTCATTGCGAATCTTTCTCCATTTTCTGTTCTCGTTAGTTATGGGACGAATATTTGTTCTAGGATAATATTTTGTCCAAATAAAAGGATCCATAGATTCCGATAAGTAAAATTCTTTTAACCATAGAATGTTTAGAAAAACAGGAGACTTTGGAGAGAGTAGTAACATACATTTCCTATTTTAGGGGTATTAAATTTCTTCTTTCGTATGATTTTGACCTCTTGTAATGATGGCTATTCGAGTGTTTTTAACTTTTCATAAGTATTCTGAAGTCAATTTACAAAACGTCGTATACACTTTATACCAAATAACAAACGATTATAATCTGAAGGTCTCCAAAAATAAATCTGAAATAATGGCATTTGAAGGAAAAAAAACACTAATGATCCAAAATTGTTAGTAATAGTCAGTGTATAGAAAGAATAAATTCAATTATCTTGGTTTTAATCTCTTATAAAATCTCCAGGGATGTTAATAATACTATTACTAATAATATTAATAATATTACTTATACTAATAATAATAATAATAATAATAATAATAATAATAACAGTAAACATTCTTTATTTAAGCTATCAGCGTTAAGGTCATAAGACCTTCTCTTCCTCTCAACCAGCGAATAATCAATTCATACAAAAATTAAAAACTTCTACGATTTAAAAATATTATTTAAATATAAATTAAAGAAGGACAATGTGGATGTTGTTTAATATTAGCTAATACTAACGAAATATGGAATATAAATAAAATAAATTAAAATAAGAAAAACTTCCTAGATGAATAATTATAGGTATATACAAAATGCTGAATATAGTTGTTACGCAGATACTGTAGTATTTTCATTGTGTGGAAATTAAGCTATCAGTTAATTTGGATTTAAATAATGGTAGTAATTGACAGTCCCTGACACGACTGGGAAACGAGTTCCATGCTCTAGTATTATATACTGTGTAAGGTTCAAAGTATAAACATATCCTGTGTAGTGGTATAGAAAGTAGAAAAGTTTCTTGTGATCTTGTTCCTAAATATTCATATAAATTTAACCAAATTCCAACAAAAAAAAAACAAGTACAATAAAATCAACACTACTGCGAAAGGTCAGACCAAAGACAATTTAAAAATTCCATAAAACAATGATAGTCCAAACATTGATTCATGGATCAGTGACATGTTTGACTTGTCATTTGCTGACATCTATGGGGAAATAAGAGTAACCAAATTAACTTGGATAAGTATCTTCAACAAGGGAGCACACTTTACCCATGTGGGGATTGTACGGTTATACTGTAGACAGACTTGTTTTTTTTTGTAGAAAAATCTCATTTTACATAAGACAATCAAGAATAAATAACGAGAAAAAATATAAAGTTGAGTATTACAAAATGTATTAGACCTTCAGATTTTATTTATGTGTTTCAATGAAAGTACGTTGTTTTATATTATTAAAAAAATTCACTGAATAAGTTTCTTCATCCTCGGTAAATGTTTTTATTTGTTTTGTAAAGATAATAAAATTATCACACATGATAATAATTTTATAACTGAAGGGTCTACGGAAAGAACATACTTAGTCACTTTTCTTAACCTTTTCAGGGGAGCAAATTTTAACCTTAAAACGCTCCCAAAAATGTATTAATTTTGTTACTAGTAATTTTATGACACACTATTTTTGAGAAATAAACATTAAATTCAGCATGTAATTACAACAAAAATATTTCCAATGGTTTTCATACAGTTTAAAAATAACTATGTACCGAAAGTACTATTTCGGTACTAACATCTAATGTACTGTTACCCTCCCTCTTCAATGAGATTTATGAACTGTGCCAATTTCCTTCTTTTTTGAGCTTACTCCCACTCACCTTCTTACCCCTTCCCTCTGCGCTGTCTGTAAGTGCGCAACTTTCCCTCTTCCTCGGAACACTCAAATATGTGAAGCAAGTTATAAACAGGGTCATTCATTAATTTATTCCTTCGTTCATCGTCTGGTCCCCGTCAGTCAGCTCGAGGAGAGCTGTGTTGTCTTATTTTGGTCCGGGAAGCCAGTATAGGGTATCAGGGGTATGGACCCTAACCCTCGGCTGGACTAAAAGGTATGCATGAGTGCTTGAGTGAGTAAATATTGTCATTTTTCTTATTATTTCTGTGTTGTCCACAAAACTGGATTCAAGTAATGACCAGGTTAATTGATTTATATTTATATTATTTATGTATTCATGTTTTTCTTTAAAGTTTTGTAATGGTTAAGAGTTATTTCTGTTTAAGCATTTTTTTTCATATTTCAACATCAGACTAATAATTAAAATATTAAATTCTATTTTAGAAAACAAGAATGTTTAATTACTGTGCTTGTTAGCTATGCTGTTGCTGCCTTATAGTTTTCCTATATACAAGCTTTCTCGAGGTTATATTAGCTCCCCTCTTCCTTCTAGCTTTCATGATTGTAAATATTATACTGAACTAAATACGAGTCATTATAAATTACTACAGTGTGTTTAAGAATTCTTGTTAATTAATATATGTTATACAAACAACATAAGAAAGATGAATCAATCTTTGCCTCTGATGGGCCCGGGCAAAGGAAAATAGATAGCACTTACATTTATGAATTGGGCACTACAATTAGTATAGCTAAATATATTAGTAGATTCTCTCTCTCTAGGCCAATAAAGATCCAAATATGGTAACGGACTCTACTGAGTTCAGGGAAGGGTCGACGGTTCAACTACAGACATGTCAATTATAAAGGAAGAGAGAAATTCTAATGAATCAAAATAACAACATGGCAATTCATATTATACTGTCAAAAATTACTCATATTCAATTTTTAAAAAAATCTTCATGTTATTGGTGGGATTGAGAGGAGAAGACGTCCTAAGCCAGAAGATTGAAGAAGCGCTTTAACACCTGCAAATCTTCGTACTTTGCACGGGATATTGATAACGTCCCTGTTTTGAATGTAAAAAAAAAGTCATTATTTTACAGTTTTACTGACTTTAAAAACAAAATATAAGAAATTTATTTTTTACCAGTATAAGCCACCCCTGGCATTAGGAACTCGTTTCTTGCAAGCAATGGTACTATTATTTTCCCTTCTGGCAAAAAAAATAGGGTCCTCTTCCCATGCCCCATTGTAGGTATTTCGATACTTACTTACAGACTGAAAGTGTATAAAACACTGGCTCTTCCAACTCTTTTGTATGGTAGCGAAGTATGGACGTTGAAACAGAAGGATATACAGAGACTTAGATCTGCTGAAATGAGATATCTTCGGAGGACTGCAGGATACACACTACTAGATCACAAAAAAAATGAAGACATCTTAGAAGAATTACACATGGAATCTTTAGAAAACAAAATTTCTGATTATAAGTCAAGATGGATACAACATGTTCATCGAATGGAAGATCACAGAATACCCAAACTAATGTTAAGATATCAACCTGCAGGAAGAAGAAGACCAGGACGTCCACTCAAAAGACTTCTGGATGGTGTTTCTCTTGAGGCCGAAACAGGTCAACAAATGGCCTAAATTCGTGAATGTAGTATGATGATGATGATGACTTACTTACTCACTGGCACTATCGAACTGGTAGGTTCATGGCCGCGCGGACAAACGCTCTACATAAAACCCTATCCTGAGCTAATGCTTTAAAATTATTACCTGTATAATCTACTTCCCTCAAATCATAGTTAATGTTACTCCCCCATCTCATTCTTGGTCTACCAACTGGGCGTCTTTCCTTCTGGCTGTCCAACAAGAAGCATCCACGCAAGTCTTTCATTCACCACATGTGCAACATGTCCTGCCCACCGAAGTCTACGAGACTTAACTCTTCTTATTATATCTGGCTCCCTACAAATACCATGTAGTTCATTGCTATGTAATCTTCTCCATTCACCTGTCTGCTCATCTCTCTCTGGTCCACAATTTTCCTAAATACTTTATTATCAAATACTTGTAATCTCCTTTCTTCCCTTAAACTAAGAGTCCATGTTTCGCACCCATATAATGTAACTGCTAGAATAATAGTTTTATATATTTTCAGTTTAACGTTTTTTGGAAGAAGTTGGGACATCAAGAGTCTCTGCAATGCATAATAGCATGCATTTCCAGAATTGAGCCTATGTTTAATTTCTTTGTGCATCTCATTCCTATTTATGATTATTGTTCCTAGGTATTTGAATTCAGCCACTTACTCAAAATTTCCCTAATTTGTCATTAGCTATCCATTTCCATAATATAATGTATTTCTACGTGTGAACATATATTTAGTTTTATTGATATTTACTTCTCAGTCCTAAGTTCTTTAGTGTTACTCAATAGTGTGTGCGTGTTGTCCTTTAGTATCTCCTCGCTATCGGCCAACAATACTACATCATCAGCATAAACTAACAGCTTATTAATACCATTCAGTTGTAAGCCTTCCTCATTCTCTAAAGATTTAATGGCATGCTCTAGTACAAAATTAAATAGTAGAGGAGATAGTGCATCTCCTTGCTTCAACCCATTCTGGATTTCAAAAGTGTCCGAAAACTCTTTGCCTACACGCACCCTACTCTTTGTGCCATTTAGACACATTCGTATAAGTCTAACTAACTTTTTAGGAATTCCGAACTCCAGCAGGATACTATATAACTTCTCCCTCTTAATTGAATCATATGCTTTTTTGAAGTCTACATATAGTTGATGTACAGTACCACTATATTCCCATTTCTTTTCTAAAATCTGTCTTATACTAAAAATCTGATCTGTTGTAGACCTGTTTCTTCTAAATCCACATTGATGATCTCCTAGAATGTCATCAATATAGGGAGTAAGTCTGCTTACTAATATATTTGTTAGAATTTTGTACGAAGTTGAAAGTAATGAGATGCCCCTGTAGTTGTTGCAATCAGTTTTATCTCCTTTCTTATAAATTGGTACGATAATTGATTCTTTCCATTCATCTGGAAGAGCTTCTTTTTCCCAAATCATACTAAGCAACCAGCGTATCTTGTCCATCAATTTTTCTCCCCCTGATTTTATCAGTTCTGCTGGGATCTCATCTGAACCTGATGCTTTATACATCTTCAATTTTTCAATTGTCATTTCAACCTCTAATGCACTTGGTTCTGTGACTAGCATTTCTGCTGTCTGTAAATTATCCTCCTCGATGTCCTGTTCTGTATGTACATTTAATAGCTGATTAAAGTAACTTTTCCATCTATTTAATATACTCCTGGAATCTGCAATCATATCCCCATTCTCATTCCGAATTATGTTTGTTCTAGTCTGAAACCCTTTCTTCTCTATACTAATTCCCTGATATAATTCTCTAATGTTCCTATTTTTTGCGTTCATTTCAAGATCATTAATCTTCTCTCTCAAATATTCCCTCTTTTTACTCTTTAGTAACTTGGTGGTTTCCCGTCTAATACTACCCAATTGCTCTAAATTTACCTCATTTGGCTCGTGTAACCATTTCATTTTTGCTAGCTTTCTTTTCTTTACAATGTCGGCACATTCCTCATCAAACCATTTCTTGTTTTGCCTCTTTTTTAAACAACCAATGCTTTCTGATGCTGACAATTTAATAGTATCTCTTATAGCCTCCCATTCTTTATTTATATCAGTTTCTTCTTCGTTTGCCACATTGTCATCTGAAGATTCCAGTACTTCAAATCTATTAGCAATTTTGATTTGGTATTCTTGCCGCATTTAATCATTTTTCAAGTTTTTTAATTCAAATTTTACAGAATCATCTTTAGCGTTTGTTCCTCTCATAAGCGATAGCCGTTTGTCTGATTTTCACCCTGACCAGATGATGATCCGAATTGCAGTCTGTCCCTCTAACTGATCTAACATCGATGATGCTACTGTGCCAGCGTTTGTCCACTAATACATGATCTATCTGGTTCCGAGTTTCTCCATCTGGAGACGTCCAGGTGTATTTATGAATATCCTTATGCTGAAATGTTGTGCTCTTAACAATGAGATTCTTTGATGTGGCAAAGGTGACTAATCTAACCCCGTTGTCGTTACTATCTTCATGAAGACTGAATTTGCCTATTGTTGGTTTGAATATATCTTCCCGCCCCACTTTTGCATTAAAATCTCCTAAGACAATTTTCATATGATATCGTGAAAGGCTATCAAATAAGCATTCTAATTCTTCATAGAACTCATCCTTGATCTTGTCATCTTTATCTTCTGTGGGGGCATGTACATTTACAATTATAAAATCATGTCGTTTACCCTTTAGAATTATGTATGATATCCTATCACTAACAAACTTAATATCTCGGATAGCGGATAGGATCCTCCTTCTGACTAAAAAACCCGTTCCAAATGCAGGTCTTTCTGCACCCCCGTAGTATAATGCAAAGCTTCCTGATTCCTGACTACCTTCTCCTGGCCACCTAACTTCCTGTAAAGCGACTATATCCAAGGGCGATTTATCTAATTCCCGCGTTAATATCTCTAGTGCTCCGCTATTGTATAAAGTCCTAACATTCCATGTTCCTAGGAACATGTCCCTGTGTTTGAGCCTTTGACATGGGTTCCCTGAAGTAGTCCCCGCCCGGAGAACCGAATGGGGGACTATTTGACCTCCGGAAAATTTTACCCCAGTTGAACCCATGTCCGCATTTCTTGACGGTTGTATTTTTACGGTGAAAGATCGTCACTCTTTCGACCAAGGTACTTTTTTCGTCTGTCTTATCACCTTCAACCAGTCCGGCATGGGTGACCCTATCGGCAGCAATGCTACCGCCGGCATAGCTCTGAGGATCATTTAAGCACGCAAGCCACTCCACCACGACAAGGTAAAGATACCATGGAGGGTGTTGGTTTTTCGATAGCGCACTAAATTAGTGTGCTGGTTTGATACTACAAATTCTCTGATAGGCAAATTACATTTTTGACACATACTGCTTCCTCAATACAGCAGTCCATCCCTTTATAATAAATGGCTCTTGATCAACTTCTACTATATCAAATGGCATAGGTTTCTGACGAGCACTTCTGAATATTTCTACCCAGTCAGCAGGAAGTTCAGCTTAAGTTTTGTACTTTATTAGGCCAACCTGCTTAATGCACTCTAGGTAAGAATGTCCTCTTATTGAAAAAATTAAAAAAAACACCTAACCATTCTGAATCATTGTTGAACATTTACTAAGTGATGGAAATATCTCGAAACTGTAGCATTGTTGTTTTGACCTCATGCTTAGTCACAAGGTAATCAACTTCATCAACTTCAACATCAAAATAATGTTTAATAAAATGTTGCAGAAAAGAACATACTTCATCACCAATAGTTTCTGGATACATGTAAAAATACACTCTTTCCGGTAGATATCACATGTATATTTAAAATATGTTGTGAGAGTTGTCTCTTATAATACACATCATTAGTTGTAATGTTGAGGCGCACAGCATTTTTGCAGTAATCAAAGCAAATAGCTTCTTTCTTTACATTTCTCTAGTTCTCCGCCTTTGTTGATATTTTCCTTTGATAAAATGTTCCACTTTTTCTTAAATGGACCACATTTTCTGTTCAAATTTAAGTTCCTTCTCTATTACTTTTTTTACCGTTTTCATCTTCTCTGTTATTAATGATGATTCCACGCCTTTTTTCTAGCCGTGAACTCGTCACATGTACTACAAATATCGGTTCTAGGATACCGAATATATATTAATATCCTTGTTGAAAACTGTCCTATATGTTTCATAAGAAATGGATGAATATTTTGGAGCATTCTAAACAATTTATTCATATTAAGTTTTTCTGGCTTTCATCTAGACTGTAGTGGCTGGTTCTGTACTGTAACGAGTTTATATGATTATGAATAATTTAATGTTTTTCTGAGTAAAGTTTGTGATGATGATTTGAGGGTTTCCACCTATCATCACGTGGTGCCTTACCTTTATACCTTAAGGACTTCAAAATGTAATAAATTTTAGCTTTCCCAATACCATATAAGGGGATGAGTCCTTTTTGGCACACACTGTATTCCTCTACTTTTCCATTAATAGTAAACGCGAATTCTAATATTATATGAAGCACCTCTAAATTGAGCCTGGTCACCTTTTCGTGGCATTCTATTCTGAACTCGGAAAATAGTAATCTGTCCACTAATATATAAATTAATCTCATTATGCGAATGAATTTCATTCATCCTCTTAATTATTTCTTTCTTATGATCTACACCAACTAACTCAAAACATTTTCTTCTGCACTTATATTCATTTCCTGCCTCGTGGCTTTGAAGTTTCAATTTCTTTTGAACTGCACTCATCCTTCCATAACGTTTCCTCTTCTATGTGCTTGGTGGTGTGGACGTTTCTTTATCAGATTCTGACATATTTAACAAACACTAATTAAAAAACATTAAACTTCTCATCTAATCATATCCAAACAAATAACGTCTTCTAATGACAACAATGTTAAAATTGGAGGGAAACAATATTATAAGCAGTGTAACCACATCTCCAGTATGAAACTAGCATGGTTTTTATTTATTTTTTTCCCACATTCACATTGACTTAGAAGTTTCTTTCCCTATGCACAAATTCTTTGCTCCTCTGTACTGTATTCAGTGATTGAGCAGGGTTCTTCCCTGTGTTTTACTAGAAAGATAGAAGATCCTGTTAGCTACAAGATGGGAGCATAAACAGAATTTTGAAAAAAAAAGTGACTTCATGTTCTTTCCGTGGACCCTTCAATTGTTATTATGTTATATTTTATACATTACATCTTCAAGTTTGTGTCAGTTTATGTAGATCGAATGGCTGACAGTAGGAAAGGTTCCTCAATTTTAAATTCTGATGACCATTGGATGGGAGGATAATATTAGAATTGAGTTCACGGAACCGAATAAGGGAGATATAAAATTGATTCTGTAGGCTGAGGATAGGGACATGTGGATGTGGCATTGAACTTTCATATTCCATAGATGATAATAATAGTAAAGCAATTATTATTAGTCTGTCATTGTAATTATAATTGTAATAATAATATCAGTGCATGTAGTCTTGTGTTTTCCATATATACGTATCTGCCCCCATGTTTACCGGTTGAAACTCGGCCGTATTCAGTGGATTTATTCAGGATGTGCAAAATCTTGAGTAAGGCTACCTTCGGGAGGGAAGTAAAGCCGTATAATTACCTCATGTAAAAGAACCTCAATCATGTAATAAGAGCACTTTGATCGATTTTTTGGTGTTTTTCACGTTCAAATTTTAATTGCGATGTTAATTAATTACCTAATATATTAAATAATGTCACTAATAAAATGTATCAGTCTACCACTCTTAATAGGGATCACAATATATTAGTTTATGAATACTAAGTATTTAAAAATTCTATATGATCTCTAGTTTACAGGAATAAATGTAAACGTTTCGAACATAGTCTGTGGAATGAACATAAAAGAGCATTTCATCCATTGTATCAGAGAAGGAAGTTGAATAATCGATTTACGGCACTTAGTGATACATGTCATGTGCTTTTGTTGTTGGGTGTTAAAGCCCAACAATGCATAAAATGTAAGCCTATATTAACTTGCTTATAGAAGAGTGACATTCTTGTTACAAGTTCTTTCTCCACGGAAAAAAAAAGATAAAGAACAATGTGTCAGACATAAAGAGGATGATGCACTTTTAACGTCACCCTCCAGAATATGTTACATGGTTATGTAAAATTATAAATTGATCAAGCGAATCAATTCATAGGACACCGTTAATCCATCATAACTGGACGGATATTTAAGTGTAATAGTTATTTATATAATGGCTATTTACCGAGGATTTGAGGTAATTTGGTAAAAAATCTGTAAAAAATTGAATTATTGTAATGTTATACAGGCTTCTATATAGGCCTATATATTCATTTTAATAAATATTAACATGCAAGTCTTCTTCCTTTTTTGCCGTACAGCTATTTAACGGCTAACTTCTTCCACGGACCACTTACATATATCTGTAACTAATGGAGTTTGTTCGCAGTCCCATATATTATCCGTCGCCAGATCCTGATGTACACTATCTGAGACTAAATATATAACATTTCGTGTTATATATTACTGTTTATTAACGCAGCATGCAATAAAAAATAACTTCGAGTTTGACAGACAATGAAAGTCAGAAGAGGCTAGGAGCAGTATAATAAAATTAAGACCTTTATTGTAAACCTTATACTTTATTTTTTTAAGCGGATAGAATTCCTCAACATAGAAGGGTAAAGTAGTAAATGTATTGTTTTATTCTGTAGTAAATTTGTATAGACAAGGGTTAATGATACGATTCTGGTCCGCGAGTGATGATTATTTCAAAAGGTTAGCTTGAAGATAAATTATTCTATGTATACATGTATATAACGTTCACCGCTGCGGTCACTAGGTAGCGTGCTGCCTTGTCATGCAGCGGGCTCGGGTTCGATTCCCGGTCGGGACAGGCCCCTGGGTGAGGTTCTTCGAGGTTTTTCCTCACCTGTAAGACAAATGTCAGGCAGCTTAGGGCCCAATGGTCCTCGAAAATCATCCGGCAATCATCATCATCCTTATCATTGTCATCATCATCCTTCATCGGTGTGGAAAGCAACGGGAAGCTATCACACCTAAAATTCCCTAGTAAAGCTGAAAAGGATAGCATGAAAATGTTATGATTGCAGTGAAAGACCTGCCTTCGGGCAGAATTACTATGGATGGATGAATGTTAGATATTCATGAAATTTGTATATTCTCATTTATCTTAAACTTTATTTTTCTCCAAACTAATTTATTGTCACTTGTGCCCCTCGTCCTCTGACCGCCTCAAATAATAAACGCTTTATTTTCCGCATGTAACTCATTTCATAAGTCAGCTTCGTAGGGCAAGCGGTTAGACGCTCGCCTCTCATCGCTGGGATCCAGAGATCCAGTCTCGATCACTCCATGTGAGTTTCGTGGTGGACGAAACGGAGCTTGGGCAGTTTATTCTCGGGGTTCCTCCGGTTTTCCCCTGCCACAATTTCATTCCACAATTTCTCCATACTCATCTCATCCATTTCGTTTCATTTCATTCATCTGCCCCTGTGATGGTGCGTCAGGCTTGGTCGGTCGTCATCCTTGTCATTCACAGACCTCTACTATACGGACTCGACCCAACTCTGCGTTGGACACGAGTAGAGGATATAAACTCATTTCATAAATGCCCTTCACCTGGTATAATTTCCTACATTACCACACCTGCGAATCGAAAAAAATATATTAACATGACCCTAAGAAGGTCATACTTCCAAAGAGCTGCTGCAAATTCCTCAATAAATTTTAGATCTTCCTCTAGGACTAATTCCTTTTAGATGTAGGCCTATGTAAAATATTTTTTTAACTTTCTATCCGTACTTATCATGTTTATATGTTTATATGATTAATCAAATTCATTTTTTATTTTAATTAGCGTTATTTCTACATGTCTTGATATAACCCCACTAATTCTTGATCGTGTCATCTTCTCCAATATGAACATATATTGAAAAACAGTACAAAATAATTTCGTTGAAGTATTGTCATTAAGAACTGGCTGGTTTTTAGCCTTTATTTTTTTTTTACTGTTACAATAATTTTTTTCTTACAGGTATTTTTTTATATTACCTCAATTTCAGATTTAAAATATTTTCTATTTTATGAATTACTTCTAATTCTGCCAGTAGGCTACTATATTATTAATTGACACATTAAAGTGACTCTTGGCATCAAAAATTTTTAAGATGATAATAATAATAATAATAAATAATAATAATAATAATAAATGTATAAAACAATATATTATCCAATTATGTTATATGGATGCGAAATATGTTATATAAAGACGCAAAAATATTAAGAGTATTTCAGAATAAAGGGCTTATGAACATTTTTAGATACAGAAAGACGAACAGACAATAAGAAACTACTTAACATGAGCTCCATGGTGTTCATAGAAAACCAGATGTATTAAGTAGAGCAAAGATTCATAAACCGGGGAATGCAAAACATATGGCACAAATGGAGAATGAAAGAAGGGCACGGAAACTTCTTGTAGGAAAATTTAATGGACAAGGCATAAAAGATATTCCAGGATTCAGGTTTAGCATTATAAATACGTTAAATTTTAATTACTTAGTTAATATAGTATTGATTTTAATCTTTATTTTAAAATGCGAACTGGTTGTTATTTATGTTTATATTTTGGTTGGTTTTGTGATTGCTTTTAAAATTTTATAAGCAGGTCAGTGTTAATGACTTATTAATTTTTGGAGTTGCCGTTTCATTTCAATCAAAAGTACATGTTTTATGGTCAACAGTAAAAGCAGCTTTGATTGAGAAAAGTTTTAATGGGAAAATGTTATCATCAGAGAAGAGCGAAAATTTGTAAGAAGTATGAGATGGTGATGTTGCTATCTAAACATCTCGGCAGACATCATTAGGCTTACATCCCTATGATTCTATTTGTAACTTTGTGATAATAATGTCAGCTTTTAAATGTTTTTGAAAGTTTAGGCATTCCTTTAAAATGTGTTTGAAAAAATAGGCATTCCTTTAAAATGTCTTCGAAAGTTCAAGAATTTCTTTAAAATGCGTTATTTTCTTACTTTTAGGGTGTAACTTGTGTATATAATTGATCGTTATTGTAATTATTATTTCCTTCTTTCATGTCTCATTTCTTTACCTCAGATAAAACTCTCCCTTTGTAGGTAACTTTACTTCTCCCATATCACCCGGGCCTTAGACGAAGACAATCTGTTGGGAGAGGATTTTAAACTCTTGGTCGCACACATACTAGTTTACCTCACAAGGACACGGAGTCCCTCCCTGGATGAGTGGTCAGCTCGTGACATCTCCGAGACAACACGAACAATTAAGTATTCACTCAAATAATCATTCTCAACGAAGGGAATATGAAATGGATGATTTTAATGGCCAGATGGCGTTCGGGGACTATTTGAACCTTAATGTTTCCTGATATTTGTCCTACAGGTGAGGCAAACCCCAAAACGAATCACTCAGGAAATTTGCTACGACCGGAGTTCAAATCCGGCCCCACTGATTCTGTGATAACGACGTTTCTACTAGACTACAGCAGTGGTCGTTATTATTATTATTATTATTATTATTATTATTATTATTATTATTATTATTATTATTATTATTATGTCCACTCCTGTGGTCTCGATATAGCGTGCTGCCTTGTCACGCAGCGGGCCCGGGTTCGATCCCCGGTCGGGGCAGCTTTTCTGGGTGAGGTTTTTATCGGGATTTTTCCTCTCCTGTAAGACAATTGTCAGGAAAATTTTAAGGCCAAACGGTCCCCGAAATCATATGGCCATCATCATCCTTATCATTATCATCATCATCCTTCACCGGTGTGGAAAACAACGGGAAGCTACCACACCTACAATTCCCTAGTAAAGCTGAAAACATAGCATGAAAATGCTATGATTGCCGACTCTCTAGATAAGATTTGATCCTATAATCTTCACAGTACACCAAGGATTTCCTAAGGCATATATAATGGTTTCACTTTACCACATTATTATTGTTGTTATTATTATTATTATTATTATTATCATTATTATTATTACTATTACTATTATTATATTATTATTAGTATTAGTATTATTCTCAGCCTCTAACGGAAATGAGTCCCAGATGCTTCTTATGGTGATAAAGGCGGTCGTCAGGCATGGCTGACTACCCGGCTGATATCTAAGTGCCGATTCTCTAGAAAATATGTGATCCTAAAACCTTCACAGTACACCAAGGGTATCCTAAGGCATATATAATGGTTTCACTTTACCACATTATTATTATTATTATTATTATTATTATATTATTATTATTATTATTATTATTATTATTATTATTATTATATTATTATTGACATATGTTTACTCACTTTTTTACTTTCATATTTTATGTATTAATTTATACGAAATTGTACTTTAAAATTTAAATTGTACACACACACACACACGTATATATACACTGTATTTTACGGAGTATAAGACTTTACTGACTATAAGAAGCACCTATATTTTTAAGCAATTAAAAAAAAATAACATTTTTACCGTTTTTATTATTCAATTGCAAAGTCAGACTAAAAAAAAAATCCTAGTTTATAAAACCATTCTGATCTTTAAAAATTCTTGAAAATCGTCATGTGAACTTCCTTCTGCTTCTTCTTCTTATTCATTGTTGTCCTCTTCATATATAAGATGGTCTTCACTGCCATCGAGATCATTACTTACGAACGCACTTCTTAAAAGATTTAATAATAATCTCTCCTCTTACTCTACACCACGACTGTTTTATCCACTGACACACATGTTTGATTGTATGTCGTTTTAAAGCTCCCTTCGACTCGAATTCATATATATATATATATATATATATACTCATTATAATATACAGTTTGATGTCTTTAATTTCTTCACAACTAGGGTGCATTCTTACAATATTGCGATACTATTTTAAATTTCCCACGCCAGATGGCAATAAAAAATATATGATCAAGTTTCAGTGGATGACAAATTAAACATACTTACTTACTCACTGGCACTATCGAACCCGTAGGTTCATGACAGCGCGGACGCAAGCTCTCCATACATCCCTATCCTGAGCTAATGCTTTCCAATCATTCCCTGTATAATCTACTTCCCTCAAATCATAGTTAATGTTATTCTCCCACCTCATTCTTGGTCGACCAACTGGGCGTTTTCCCTCTGGCTTTTCTACAAGAAGCTTTCATGCACGTCTTTCATTCCCCATACGCGCAACATGTCCTGCCTATCGCAGTCTACGAGACTTAACTGTTCTTATTATATCTGGCTTCCTATAGAGACGATGTAGTTCATTGTTATGTAGTCTTCTCCATTCTCATGTCTGTTCATCTATCTTTGGTCCAAAAATTTTCATAAGTACTTTATTCTCAAATACTCGTAATCTCCTTTCCTCCCTTATTCAATGTTTCGCACCCATATAATATAACTGGTAGAATAATAGTTTTATATATTTTCAGTTTAACGTTTTTTGAAAGGAGTTGGGACATCAAAAGTCTCTGCAATGCATAATAGCATGCATTTCCAGATTTGAGCCAATGTTCAATTTCCTTATGTATCTCATTCCTCTTTGTGATTATTGTTCCTAGGTGTTTGAATTCATCTACTTCCTCAAATTTCCCTCATTTGTCATTAACTGTTCCGACAAATGAAACATATCGACACGATTCTGATTTGTTATAAAATATCGCCGTTTACATTAAATATGTGAGTATTTTAAAATACCGACAACTATATTTAAAAAATGGTTTTAGAATAAACACCTTAATTTTATTTGTTAAATATTAATATAAAATTATAGAATATTCACCTGAAAGGTCCGTCTCCTCAACTTAATTATCATTTAACTGTAGCGCTTTCGGGACTTGTCCCATCATCGGCAGGATTCAATTTTGAATAAACCTCAACGGAACACATCATGAATCTTATAAAAGTTGATTTGTTAAATAGTTCTAACAAATGCAACTCTTGATTTCCAAATCATCTAGATAAATTGGAAATCACTCGTGGTATGATAGTATTGATGAATTACTACAGAAAAGAAGAAAGAAATTGTGCATTAATATTTTTCTTTAAAGTAACTTAATCGTTCTTATTTTATATACTATTCACAAACATACACTTTTGTATCATCTTATACCCAAGTAAATATGTTTTTGATTCAACACTTCTATGTAAACACCCTTTAGTTAGATTAGTCACACAATTTTTTAAATTCAGCTTCTTTAAAATGTGTTATTGTAGTGTTTCGGCGCCTCTAGAGTAATCAAAATTAATCTAGTGGAACTATCATTAACTACTGCAGAAATAAGTTTCTGTGCATATAGGATTGTAATTTCTGTCCTTAATCCGTTGACTCGTAAAGTCGTGTTGCCTTTGTTTTCAAATGCCACAGATTTTAATGGAGGCCAGTTTAATTGTTGGTTTATGAATAGTATTTAAAGATGTTGGTTATAGAACCACGGTTCTAATTGAATAGAAGAAGAATGGTGAAGCGAGGAATCGTACGGTAATAAAACACACCCATCAATATATAATAATGGAACATCAAACCGGTAACTTGTGTACTACCATACCATACATGTAGTTGGGAGGTCCGTAACTCGAATGTCTTTTGACTTTGCGCGACTGTGCGTCTTCTAAAATCCAACCATAACTTGAAATTTCACATTCGGATTTGTTATTTTTTTGTATTAATAATTTTAACATACGTCTTGTATTTGTAGATTGTACAGAATCTCTGCACTCACTTACTAAAGTAGAATATACAATGGTGATGAGTCTGTGAAAACGCCAGTGATTTATTGTTATCTCTTATCGAAGGAAAAGAGAAAATAATTTTAAAACGATATATCTGTATTTACTTTATTTTTCTTCCGCAAAGAGAGAAAAAATGTTTCCATAATTGCAAAATTAAATGTTTGTATTTACTTATTTTTCTTCAGCGAAGATGGAAATAGTTTCTTACTCTGGTTTTCAACAAAATTAGTAGATATTATTATTTTTATTGTTATTATTATTATTATTATTATTATTATTATTGTTACTATTTTTGCAGATAGTTACAACTGGCGTTGTTTTTATGTTCCAAATTTCCGTTTGTTTCTGTATATCAGCCATTTTCTTCCAATCTCCTTCATTTCATGGATTTTCCATCTATACTGGTGGCGTGGGCTCGGCTCGGACCAGTGCAGAGGGGAGCAACTCTACTGGTTCCTGGCTCGGCCTACGGGCCCGTCGACAAACTGTGCGGTCGCCAGGAGATGAGCACCTCGATGTCTCACACTGTTGGGCTTGTAGCCCTAGCCGGTCTCACAACGGCTGCAGGACACGTCCCTGGAGGCAGAACAGGGGAATGGTCGGTGGATCTGCGACAGCAGTCCTCCCGTCTAGGCTCATGGAGCCCGTGGACCAACTGTGGGGTCATCAGGAATGAGCGACCTGATGTAATATGTAGCTCAGCAATTCCCAGAACTGCTAACTCCAACACCCTCTCCCTGGGGTGTTGGTTTAAGGACCGTGAACTTGAACGTGGACGTGAACATAGGATAGGGAGGACTAGAACTAGGACTTGGGAGTATGGTCATGACGACCGAGGAATCCCAAGGGGTGGTGGAAGAGCCTAGATGTACTGGTGGCGTAGTGGGGAAAAGGTCGGTGGATCTGCTAGTCAGTCCTCCCTTCCAAGTCCGATGGACTCGCGGACCATGAGTGGGGTCAGCAGGAAAAAAATTGAATGAGGGCCCTGCTGTCAAACCTGACGATACCGGCCCACAAGCGGGAGTATGAGCCGCTGTTGGCGTGGCGGTGGGAGAGTAGGAGATCTGTCGCTCCTTCTCTCTTGGTTCATTGAACGCGAGACCATCTGTGGGGGCACCATGGGAGATGAGCACCCTGGATGCCTACATTGCTCAGTGGGCTGCCTCACAGCAGCTACACGACTAGGCTTAGTCTTGCGAACGGGCTGGTTGGGACAATACCGGGCGTAATGCTGGGAATTACCACCATGTCAATAAGCTCGGGAAAGGAGGAAGCGCGGTCCTATGGCTGCGGGGACTTAGCGCCAACTCTGGAACCGAGTGTCCCAAGGACAATCTGTGAGGTCGTCAGGAGTTGAGCGACCTGACGTACTAATGCTCAGGCTGGACCCACTTCAGCAACCAAACACGTCCCCAGCTGGTGCACTGGAGGAAAGGTCGGTGGATCTGGTAGAGAGTCCTCCCAGTCAAGTCCAAGGGACTCGTGAACCATTAGTGGGGTAGGCAAGAGTTGAGCGCCTTGTCGTACTATTTGCTCATCTGTTGGAGCTTGCGAGCTCCGTGCTGGACCACAACTGCAGCAGAAGGCGTCCCTAGCGGCAGACCAGGGCTCGGCTCGGACTAATGCAGAGGGGAGCAATTGTACTGGTTCCTGGCTCGGCCTACGGGCCCGTCGACAAACTGTGGGGTCGCCAGGAGATGAGCACCTGAATGTACTAACAGTCTCACACTGTTGGGCTTGTAGCCCTAGCCGGTCTCACAACGGCTGCAGGACACGTCCCTGGAGGTAGAACAGGGGAATGGTCGGTGGATCTGCGAGAGCTGTCCTCCCGGCTGGGCTCATGGAGCCCGTGGACCAACTGTGGGGTCGTCAGGAATGAGCGACCTGATGTACTATGTAGCTCAGCAATTCCCAGAAGTTGCAACTCCAACACCCTCTCCCTAGGGGTGTTGGTTTAAGGACCGTGAACTTGAACGTGGACGTGAACATAGGATAGGGAGGATAAGCACCTAGGACTTGGGAATATGGTCATGACGACCGAGGTATCCCAAGGGGTGGTGGGAAGGGCCTAGGTTGTATCCACTGTAAGATATTCCTTAGCCATATTGCGTTATATATCCTGACTGTGTACCTTTACCTACCAGGTTAACCGTCGTTTCATTAGTGATGTTTTGTACCTCCTTCCATCCTATGGGAGAATACATGTATATTAAATCAGGTTCTGGAGTCACTAAAAGTTTAAGACAAGGATTTTGTTTATCGCCGACCGTATTAAAAATATATGTACAAAACGCCTTAACAGAGTGGAAAAACAAAATGGTCACCCGTGGGAATACAGGTAGAAGGAGATACAGTTTATTCTTTGCCATTTACTGATGATTAGCTATTGATGGTAGAAGATTAGGATTTAGATTACCGTTACGTGGGGAAACGTTGGTCCTTTAGGTAC
The DNA here is from genome assembly GCA_030220185.1 of Diploptera punctata. Lineage (NCBI taxonomy): Eukaryota > Metazoa > Arthropoda > Insecta > Blattodea > Blaberidae > Diploptera > Diploptera punctata. Next base: position 341,075 of record JASPKZ010007973.1, on the reverse strand, counting down.
AACTTTCTCCCAAATAAAATATGAGATTTGAATTTTTATATCCGCCACTAGAGTTCAGATACTATAGTAGTTCTTTCATTCGCCGATGGAACGAAGCATTAAGCACATACTGTACAATGGGCATTGTAAGTATATCTTATTTGATGTAATAGCACTGCATAATCATTACTAAACTTCATTTATAACTTATTTAATTATTTTTAGGTATTCTCTAAATTAAGAGTAATGTGAGGACATTAGGGGTCCGTACATAAAAAATTACACAAAAGAGCATATTCTACAATGTCTACAGGACATCAGGACAGGACTAAGAACACAGAGGGCGACTTCAAAACATTATGGTATTCCAGGAGTACGTTAGAAGTAAAATTGAAAGGCAAACATGATAAGAGTCCTGGTGATTTACCAGTATTCAGTCCAGAAGAAGAAAAAGTGTTTATTGCACATTTGCTGAAAATGTTAGAATCGGTTTTCATGTTGATGAAGAGGATGTCTGCCAGTCATATTTAGACAAACAAGGAAGGATCGTTAAACAATTTCAATGACTTATTGGGATATGATTGGGTCAAATGTGTTTTGAAAATAAATCGAGAACTGACAGTTAGATTATGCAGCAACATAAAAAAATCCCATACTGTCGTTAATGAGGAAATATTACATTTATATTATGATAATCTGAAGGACCTATTGGAAAGCGTTCCACAGAAAACTTATGGACATATGACAAGACAGTTCTGAGCGATGATTTTGGTCATTCTAAAGTTATTTGCGGGAGAGGCACCAAATTCATGGAACGGGTGATGGATTGGATTCATCGAAGTCATCAATATCAATATATATGGTAACGCCAAAGGAGAAACTTTACCACTACATATGGTGTAAAATCTCAACATCTTTTAGACGTTCTGTACAGGGAATGGTCCCCGTGACTGCAGATATAACCGAACTAAGAGTGCATGGTTTGATTCTTAAACTTTCGAAGACTGGATTTTTCAAGATCTTTACCCAGGATGAAAAAATATTCGGCACCTAAAGTTGTAATCGGGGATAACCTAATATCACATATCAATATACATATATATATATATATATATATATATATATTCTTACAGCATGCCAGGAGAATGGGAGTCGATTTGCATGTCTTTCTCCTAAATCAACTCACCCCACGCAACCACTTGGCGTTGCATATTTCCATACTCTGAAGGTGCCATGGAGACGAATTTTGGAAAGAGATTTGGAACACTGACAAAGGATGTATTTCCATCCATCCTCAATCAATTGATGGCTGATATTTCAGAACCAAGCAACAAAACTAACTTGGTGTCTCGTTCTCGAAATCTGGTATTCACCCATTTAATATGCAACAAGTTTTATGGTGTTTTCCAAACACAAAAGTAGACATAGAAGCTGTTAGGAACGCTTTTATCCAGCATCTGTCCCAACGAAGAGAGGAATGTGACAAAAGGAGCAAATGTGCAACGCAAGAAGTAGAATGTCCCTCAAGGAAAGATCATTTTGCCTTAAGATATTAACTAATCTGAGTTCTCTATTATGCAACGAGTTAAGAGCAAACGAGGTAGATCTAGAGAAGTTTCAGAAGTGGAGATCAGTATACATTATGGGAGCGCTGAATATTTTCAATTTGTGAGTACATCTGATAAATCAAAAGGGACAGATATAGGATATCAGAATGTGCCTGAGAATCGAAAACAGACACTACAAGAATGGGATTTTGTAATTATAGGACACGAGAAGGAATTGCATCCTAGACTTGTGGTAAAACTGCTCCCAAATGAAAAATCCGGCCCAACAATGGACTGCATGAAGAAGCTGGAGAAATCGTGGAAGCGGCTAAATGGAGAATAAAATTTAACTTAAAATTTGTGTGACATAAAACAAAAAAATCTAAAACAGGCACTACAAGTAGGGGATTTTGTAATTGTACGATATGAGAAGGAATGTTATCGTAACCTTATCGTAAAACTGCCATCATATAAGATATCCGGCCCAACAGTGGACTGCGTGATGAAGCTCGAGTGGCCAAATGAAAAGACATTTTAACTTACAGTAGGTGTAACATAAAAAAATGATCTACCAAAAATGATGAATAAAAGGGTATGTTTTCTCTCCCTCAATTGCCATTATATATATGTATTTAATCGACGTGTCAATATAGACAAAATATTAATCTCATATTCAGTTTTGTTCTCAATGTTTGTAATATTATTATGTCATCTTATAAATAACAGACAAAGTAATCGCAATATTCTTATCATTCATGTAGATTTCTGTGACATGTTCATACTGACAACTTGATGTTGTATTGGCCCAAAATGAGCCAAAGCCTTGATTATTGTGAGAACTGACGATTGAGTTAAATTTACCCAATAATAGGATATCATTAGCCCTAATATTAAAAACAACAACATTTAAAACTTTGTATGTAATTGCGCTGTAGTGTTACTTGGCGTGTGAAGAACCAAGTGAGAAATTAACGAAATTCAAAATAGAGTTTTAAAACAAATACATGACTTTATATAAAAATGCACGATAAAAGTGCGCCAATTTTACCCCATTTGACGATACATGACAACAAAATTGAAGGAGGAATGAGAAAAATGGTGATTAAAGATAAACTTGGACAAAACGAAGTATATGGTAAAAGGAGATAGATCAAAACATCTGCTTTAGAAGACGGACATGAAAGTAATAAAAACATGTAACGAATATGTATATTTAGGGTCAAAAATAAATGCAGATATAGGTTATGATGCTGAAATTAATGAGAGGATAAATAAAAGTATACTTGCGATATCAAAATCAAATGCTGTTTTAGAGGATCAGAATATAAGTTGTAAAACAAAAAAGAAAAGAAAAGAAAATAATATGGAGTACAAATACATAGAGTGCAGAAACATTGTAATTAAAATCTAGAACTATAAGTCAAATAAATTCGGAAGAAATGGACTTTCGGAGGTGCTCCGCTGGAATTTAGAGAAGAGATAAAATAAAAAAACGGTGTGTAATTAAACGAAAGAAGAATGCCGAAATTTCAATTGTGGATTTCATAAAACAAAAAAAAACTATTAGGAAGGTACGGTCATGTCACAAAAATGACAGAAGGCGGATTCCCAGGAAGAATACGTGAATGGGTGGCACATGGTAGAAGAATAAGAGGACGATCGAAAATAGCATGGATTGATGGTGCTTTGAGCAAAACGAGGGGACAATTTTTGGACGATGGAGATTAGAATGACAGAGAGATGTGGAGAAGAATGGCTGTAGATTAATTGATCGCAGGAAGATGTGAAATATTGAGAAACCTGCTAATAAGGTATATACAGGGTGCTCTAAAATTCCTCTTACAAACTTCTAGGACTTGAAGAAGAGACTGGTTTGATAATACTTGGAATTGGAAACCATCTCCGGAAACTTACCGTTTCCGTGCTACAGCCGTTTGAAAACATGTTTTTAACGCTACCACTTTTACAAGCAATTTATTGTGAGGCGTGACACAGTTCACCACTTGTTTCACAATTCAACTCATTAATAACCAAAGAAACAAAATGAAAACTGAATCATTTTTCAGGAACACTTTTGTTTACAGTTAAACTTAAACTGTTTTTTGTCCTTTTGAAATTATGGTTAACATTCGGATCCCCTAGAAGTGCGGTTCGATGTGACGACCAGCAACTTCGTTGCACACATTGTACCTACGAATGATGTGCCACCAGATCTTCTTCTGTCTCTACAGGAGTGTCATAAATCAAAGCCTACATACGACTCCAGAGGAAAAAGTCCAACGGAGTCAAATCCGGTGATCGTGGAGGCCTTGCAATTGGACCACGTCGACCAATCCATCTTTGTTCGAATCATCGGTCTAGATGTTCCCGAACTTTAAGCGAAAAGTGAGGGGGTGCGCCGTCATGCTGAAACCACGTATCTTGACGGGCGTTCAATGGCACGGTATCCAAAAATACATCCAATACTTGTTGTAGGAAGATCAAGTAGATGGGACCTGTTAGCCTGGATGGAAGCATGTACGGTCCAATCACATGACCATCCAGATTACCTGCCCACACATTAATTTGAAAATCTGTGTTGGAATTGTGCGGCATGGGGGTTTTCCTCTGCCCAGATATGGCTGTTTCGTGAATTGTGTACACAATCCCTAGTAAATGTACTTTCATCTGTGAAGAGAATGTGCCGTGGAAATAGGGGTTCGTTGATGCAGCGATGCAGAAACCATGTATAGAACTCAACGCGTGGAGCAAAATCGGCTGACAGTAGTGAATGCACCCTTTGGAGGTGGTATGCATGTAGTTGTTGTTCATTAAAAACATTCCATACGGTGCTAGGAGCAACATCCATTACACGCGAAATCGCTCGTGTACTCGTTGACGGGTTCGCTTCAACCTGATGCAGTACGGCCTCTTCCAATTCGGGAGTGCGGCGTCTCCTTGGAGCACAACAGTCATTCCTGCTGGCGGTGAAGGTACTCCTTTCTCGAAGCCGTTGCGTAATTATGGCGAAAAGGGTATGCGATGGAGTCGGACGTTGTGGAAATCGATCTTGATAAAGGCGACGAGCAGCTCTTCCATTACCTCGAGTATCGCCATACAGAAGGACCGTGTCGGTGTATTCAGCAAAAGTGTACTCAACCATGTTGCTCTAACACTGAAAGACTCGTGATATGAGACTCGAGCCAGCTCCGAGAGGTAGGATAAACGTCAATTGACATCACGTGATCCGACGTAAGCGCCCCTCATCATGTAACTCTGCAGGCGGAAGAATCGCGAAGCTATTACTTGTTGAGCCACGTGACATACGTTGAGGCAATGCTTGTTTTCAAGCAGCTGTAGCACGGTAATGGTAAGTTACCGGGCGTGGTTTTCAATTCTAAATATTATCAACTCAGTCCCCTCTACAAGTTCTAGAAGTTTGTAAGGGGACATTTAGAGCACTCTGCATAGTAGATTGTACATACTAATATTAATTGTAAGTCCGGGTGGACTAGTTAGTTGCCATGCTCACGTCTCGTTCCGATGAACCTAGGTTCAAAAACGACCTGGGTCAATGTACTTTAAAGGTATCAATCCAGAGAATGGGTTCATTTGGAGTAGAAACAAAAGTCCCGTGTTTCATATTCACGGCACATAAAACACCTTAAGTCTGAAATAAAATACTTCTGAGCAAAATGTATGAGCCTTTTCAAGACCAGATTTAAATTGCGACGTTATCGACCTGACAAAGAGCGGCGTATATTATCTTGACAATATAAAGTGTACAAGGAAATAAAGAATTAGTTCAATTTTGTGAAATTTGATATTTCACCTGCTTGTGAATTAATTATACAGGCCTGATTTTTACACTACTATGTAAATCGACCTCGGAGTTCCCTGGCATCGAGGCATCGATGATTGTGTGTTAAAATACGGCTGGGATTGATTTTTTTTAGGATAGAAAAATCCAAGCGAAAACTCCTCCTGGAAGGATTTTAATCTGTGGACCCCGAGTCAGAAGATTTTTAGCTGGTATAAGAATCTACAACCTAAATTAGTGCTTCTGAGCAAAATTTTGTCTGCATTTCCCATTCAAATAATTCTTTGGTTAATACAACTAAAGAGAAAAATTATGTCTTAATCGGGTAATGAACATAATATCTCCACGTTTACGCGCTGATGTTCTTGCCACTTGAACTACTCAGGATATACAGGAGCAGACACAATTTTTATTTATTTGAAATCCCCGTGAACCCATCGTAGTGAACTTCTATTCATATTTCAAGAGGATTGCTTCTACTAAAATGATATATTGATTAAATTCATTCCGTGCTATATCAGCTAATTACGAACGTAATATTGAAATTAATGTACTCAGACAGGCCATTCATTTGATATAGTTAACACAACTTTAGTCGCCTACTATGAGTCATTTTGATACCATAAGCTAACCACTTGTCACTCGCTGGCATAAGTAGGGAGATAATCGTTACTAATTTATTTTGGTAAACTAACAACTATGAAAAAAGGGTATAAAGTTCTGTCGTTAAAAAACTGTAATGTGTTAAAAAAAATTGTGTGAAATATTTACGTAAAGAAATGTTTTCCTGCTAAATGTATTAATATCCACACTTAACTTTTACGTTCCCTTAACTCATTCGCTTCAGATTTAAATGCTCAATGGATTTTCCCTGAAACCGAATTTAAGTTACCGTAAATTATATTGTCTATTTTCAGACATCCAAAACAAATAAAATATAACGGTAGTTGAGATCACGATAAGGATGAAGGCAAAAACACATTCCTCTACTATTCATAAATGTTAACAAAAGATTACCCTGCCAAGGAATGTACAAAATATTACAAAATATGTAACAGCAGAATTAAGCGATTGTACCTCGCCTTCTGAGTTGACGGCCATATAACAGCCGGCGAGTTTACCTGGTCTTATGATGCAAATGGGTTAATTATTCATGTAGAATCAATTTACACTTCAACTTATTTCAAACGCATTTATTTTCATTGTATTTATCAATTTCGAAAGGAAACTCCATCGGACGATTTCCTGTTAATATACAGATTGGAATACATCTCTGGCGACAAATCTCACGTGTTAATAAATGTTTTATATATTGTAAAGTAATTTTGTTTATGATACTTTAGGCATGTAGCACGTCCACTGGGCTGTGATTATAAATATGGGTTCTTATAAATTAAAAATATACATTTTAAATTAACTAATTAATCACCACCTGAATTATGTATTGAAAAGATCATGAACTACAATACAAGCAATACAGTTTGTCATGACAATTGTGGTCGACATTTTGAACAGCTGCTTTGAATTTGCAGTTTATGATTTTTACAGATTCCAGTTCAGATGGTAATCAATTGTTTAACACATCAGCAACACATTACTTTTCAATAAGTCATCGGAGACCATGGTTCCTTATATAAATGCACTATGCCAATATCTTTGTTCAAACTGTGAACAAGTGTCGATGTAGTTCTGTTTCACCCAATACAATAGTATTGTTGATGCCAGAGTGCATTATTCTGTTGTTTGAAGGGTTTAATATTAACATTTCTAAAATTTCAGAGAAATGAATACCCGCGGTTTTTTTAAGGTGTACATGCACACATGATATAAATGAGACAATAATAGGAACATTATTTATTGTACATGTATAGAGTTATGTGCCACACATTTCATATTTTCATGAAAGATCAAGAATGTGCTAGGCCTAGTACATTATATCATATTAACATTTAAAATTTGATTAATTCATTCGAGTATCGTTTAACAATATAATTTCCCTTTCCATAATTTTGCAACAGTTTCACATTTTCCATTTTACTTCATCTTATAACTAGGCTGTCACTTGCGTTGTGTAAAATTATTCTCTATTAATTTTTCCCTGCCATACGAAACATAAAACTGCCTACCATTTTATTTCTACTGTATGATTAATCATGCCATTATATGCACACGTAGTGTATAATTTAATTGAAAGAGAATCTCCAGATAGATGTTCCGCATATGCCTAGGCCTAATGTGAATAGTGTAACTTGCGTAACGATACTTTAGGTAATTCATGGGCTCTGCCTTGATCCAAACAAAATTAAGCGAGAGTTCTATAGAGTTTTTTATCTGTTGCTAATGTTATATGTGGTTCGATAAGAAGATAGTTGAGAAATAAGACCACAAGGGAAACTCAGTTGAAATTTTACAAAACAGTAGCCGTTCCAACGTTGACATACGGGTCTGAGACTTGGCCTTTAACGATCTCTGATAAACGTAAATTTGAGACAATAGATATGACATTTCTGAGATCCGTTACAGGTGTATCTTCAAGAGATCAAAAGAGAAGTCAAGATATCAGAGATGAATTACAAAAATATAATATAAACGAGGAAATAAATGTAAATGGTTTGAACATGTACAATGAATGCCAAACAATCGTTTATCAAAACAGATGCTTTATTATGGACCTCAAGTCCGAAGAAATGTAGGAAGACCGAAACGACGTTGGAAGGACGACCTGTAGCATATTATACAGCGGGGAGGCCCATACCTTGAAGAAGAAGAAGGAGAAGATAATGATAATAATTTTATTCTATTCGATTTCATAGACACTGGTATTGCAAAATTCTGTTTTATTTCTGGGTTATAACTATTTACTCTTCCATAGACTGAGCATTGTAAGTACAAATGAGGCGTTTACTAAAATATTTTCTGTAGTTCAAACACTCGATGGTGCGTCAGGCCTAGAAGGCCCTTGGCCTACAAGACGGCAGCTGGCCTCATATCATCATGTGTTAATCACAGAGGTAGACGATTTTCTGGTCAATGTAGGGGTGACATGCCGTCAACAAGTCGAATCTCCCAACGTTTATACCTGGTTTTCTCAACCTGAAGCGCTACTTACTGTAGCTATTCACATTCCTCACGATGCTGTGTGGGCTCCGAAACCATATTAGCCGAAATTCCAGGAGAAAATTTCTTCACCTTTGGGGACTCGAATCAGCGAAATTCTTGTAGCTCTGCTCTAAGACGTGCTGTCTTAAACCACTCGGATACAGCGAGGTTATTCGAGCGAATTGCTAAGATTAACAACCAGTGTTTTATATTTATATTTTATTTAAAAAAAGTAACAAACTAAGTAAAATAAATCCGATATTCGGTAAAAAATATATCTATGTCACAAAATTTAGAAATATTTGATGCATTCTATTGTTATAGCTTTTTGGCCTTACGTTTTACGAGTTAGTGTAGGCGTATGAAGACATACGTCAACTGGACACATACATATTTTCGTCTTGAAAAGAAAAAAAAGCTTAATTAACTAGGGACAAAAATAGCATAGATGAAATTTAAATCAACGATTCCCATGTGCCGCATCGATGGGACCTGTCTTCACGCAGAGTTACAGGACGCGTAGGCCTACTAGTTCGATTCCTTATGGAGAAAGAAATGTTTCATGGAATTTCGACCATCGAATGGGACCAGTCCCCATCCACCATACTAACAAATTTGCGTAGCTGTGACAAGTAGTGGCTCCAGGTTGAGGAAACCTGCTATAATGGCTGGACGATATCAGCACTGGCCATATGTCCCCTTGCATTGCTGGAAGATAGTCCACCTCTGACTGACACAAGTGCATTTAAGACTGTATCCAGCTGATAGGGTAGGGCTTTCTAGGTCTGTCGCGCCAAGGAGTTTTAACAATTCCCATAAGCCTACATTGTTATTTAGTGTACCCTGCATGAAGAGAAACTTCCTTCATACAAATAAAAAAGCCCGTCACGCGAGAAGTGCGTAAACTGAGAGAATTCGGCAGCAAATCTAATTTATATTCCTATTTTGCTCGTTTACGGAATACAACCTTATTTTGGTTATCAAATCGTACATACCAAGTTTCATTACAGAAAGAAAATTACAGCCGCCGCGGTGGAGAGTTGAAAGTGTTCCCATTAAAATCTCAGCTTCCAGGTTAACTCCTAACCTTAATTGTCCGATTTTGTTGATAAACGAACTCAATATTATATTTTTTAAATAACATGTTACATGAGTGTTTAGTTGCGAGAAATATAATATGGCGATCGTTGAAGCAATCTTTAAATTTAGGTTTTCAATTGTACCGGATTTTAATGTGAGTTTATCTTCAGGGTCGGGCTGAACTTATGATTTTAACCGGTGATAGATAAGGAACTATTTAAGGCAAATAGTTATCAGACAAATTTTAGGTGACGTGATAGAAGGATTTTATTAATTTTCTTTTCCCCTCAATAGTAAATTATACACTTTTCTCTTATAACTTGGCTAAGAAAAGGTCAAAACCCACGACTCAATTTTAATAATGATTATCGCGGATCTTTCTTTTGTGCGTTCTCCTAATGGGAACCCTCGCCCTACTTACTCGACTACTGACTATAAGGGAGCACTCGTCCCTCTCACCCTGTTTGGTCTACGGATAGGGAACTCGCCCTACTTACTTTGACTATCGGGGAGCACTCGCTCCACTTACTTGATTTTTAACTTACATAACATTTTATATTAAATATTTAAGAAAGTCATGGATTTGACTTACTTTTCCGTTGCCATTACAATTTTTATACGAAATTTTCATTGGATAAATAAATCTTTTGACAAAATTTTCATTGGATAATATAAATCTTTTGACACACCTCTATAGTCTACATGTGCAAGACGATATAGGCCTACTAAATTTTGGGGCGTGAACATTTACAGGACTATATTCATTTCCAAGTTATTCGAGGTCAATAATCTCTCTAGCTGCCCGCTATGTTTTTGGAGGCTACATCATTTTTTTTTTAGTTTGAAGGTTTTTAAAAGCAATAAACCAAACTTTCATCCCCCTAACCGAATGAACTTTGAGGATTTGCGTAAAGTCTAAGACCGCAATAAAACTTGTCCTCCAAATACGTAACATATGACCAGGCTATAAACTTAAGTTATTTATATTACTTCAGACACCTTCAAATAAATTAAAACGCCGCTGTCGGCAATTACTTGTTTACCAGAACATATTATTTTATTATTACTTTATTTTTACAATCAAAAAGCCCTCCAATTATACCGGTTGATATTGCCTACTGGATTAAAATAAACAATTTGCACGTAATTTTTTATTTTTAATTCAGTGTCCACTTTGCTCATTAACCGTACTAAATTGAACCTCTTGCACATGTATTTTTTTTGACAAGAAACTTGCTTTCTAGTCCACTTTAAATTCTTTATTTCATCTTACCTACAACTGTTGGCAACTTCCCTTAATCATTTACCTATTAGAGAAGAAGTATTGCCATAAATTCTTACTTTTTATACATTTCAAGAACAAAATTTAAAATGAATAACACTCAAACTTTTTTTATACATAAATTGTAATGGTGTCCATATTCACAGTCTTTAGGCTACTTATATAACTTCGGTTTGTTTTATTTTATTTCTATTTTATTAAGCACTTGTTTGATTCAAACACTGAAATCACTGAATCACACGATATCATTTGACACACGTTCTCAAAACATATCACATAGCCCATACATAAATTAAACATTCTGTAAGTAATGATTTCCTTGCACGGACGTAGTTTTTGGATATGTTATGTCCCAATTTCCTTATCAGGATCCAGTATGTTGCTGATTTTAAACGTGTGGGTACCAAATTGTTTAATAATCACACCTGGACCTTTCCATAGTGTGGTCATTTTGTTACTTTTGCGTCTGAGTTTATCAGACAAAGTGTTGTTTCTTATTAGTACTTTGTCGCCTATTGAAGGTCGCCAAATACGTTTATATCTTTTGGTTCTTTTCTTCCTCTTTTCAGCGAGTTTCTGTATCCGCTGGAATGCTTTTAGGCAGAGCTCCTCAATTGTTAGATTAGAGTCATTAACGGGAATCGAATCTGGGACCCCTGATACTAATTTTTCAGGCTCCCTGCCACACATCAATACTACTGGGGCGTAGCCGGAGGTATTGTTTGTTGAATGGTTTAACACCTTCTCAATGTGCGGTATGTATTGTACCCAGCTATTATGTCGTTTATGACATAAAATTCTAAAACATGTTGTTATTTATTTTTTCATCCTTTCAGTCGGAATACAGGATGGCATATAAACAGATGAATGTATTAGCTTTATCTGGCGGTCCTGTAGTGCTTTTTCGAATTTTGCACTTCTCTAAATTAAAGCGTTGTCAGTAAGGATAGCCTGGAAATTACCGTAATGACGCTCATAGTCGTTAAAGAGTTTGTCTAGACAACCCCTTGTGTTCATTTTACGCATGGGATATATCTTAGTAAATTTTGAAAATACGTCCACCACAACCAGGATATGTTTATAGCCAAATTGTCCTCCAGGCATGGGTCCGTGTGAATCTATTGTTATTAAGCTGTTGACTTTATCTCTTATGATACTTTGTGGTGTTACATCGTACCTCGTGTTTAAAGATTTGCACTTTTGGCAGATTACGCAAGTAGAAATTATTTGTCTTATTTTCTTACACATTTTCTTACAGTAAAAGTATTGAGACATGTTGATCGCGACCCGTTCGCATCCAGCGTGTGCTAGAGCTGTGTGAAAATCTTTAATGATTTGCGTTTCCAACTCTTTGGGGATTACGGTTTTCCAGGCTATTACAGGGCTTCCAATATAAAACCGGACACGCCTCACGGGGTTTCACCCGTCAGGCTGCGCTCTCTCCTCGTCCGCATTTCACTCTGCCAGCCGCAGAGTGTCCGGTTTTATACTGGAAACCCTATATATCCTTACCGCACCTCTTATATAGGATATTATTAAGGATTCCGTATGTGTCCACGTCGCTCGCTGAGTGTATGTCCTTAGCCTCTTCTCTTATTTTAGAGAGGCTTGGGTCCATCTCTTGATATTTCCCTATGTCATGAATTTTCTTAGCTAATGCTTTATTTACGTGGGCGGCTATTTCCATGATTCTGACATCATTATTAGGAGTTTTTGAGTTTTCTGGTATGCCTGTCACGTAATCTAACCTTGACAGCAAATCGGCGAACGTATTATTCCCGCCAGAAATGTATTCAATGGTAATATCGTAACTTAATATCTCCGATATGTACCTGCTGATTTTGTTAGATCCCAGCTTACATCGATTTAAGAATGATAAGCTGATGTGATCTGAGTGAACAATAGCCTTATGGCCGAACACATATGACCGGAATTTCTGAAGTGCAAAATAAATGGCTGCTAACTCCAGTTTCGTTACCATCGATTGTTTCTCTACAGTAGTAGTCGCCCGAGACGCAGTCGCTATCGTAGTGATATGACCCTCGTCGTCAACCTGAGTCAATACAGCACCCAAACCAATTCGAGAGGCGTCTGTGTAAATATGATAGGGCCGTGGGGTATCAGGTCTTTGCAAAAGAATACAATGTGCGAAAAGCGCTTTTACTCTTTCGAAAGTTTCCTGATGTTGGGTAGTCCAGCACCAACGGTTTCCTTTCTTTAACAATTCACGCAGAGGACTCACCTCACGCGAATAGTTTACTACAAACTTTGTGTAGTACATTAAAATGCCAAGAAATCGTCTTAAGTTGCTTGAGAGTTTTCGGGGGCGGTATAGCGAGGATTGATTCAATTTTAGACTTACTAGGGCTCATTCCCGAAGAATTTATCATAAAACCTAAGAATTCTACTTCATTTCGAATAAATTGAGATTTCTAAGTTTACTGTCATTCCGTTTTGTCTGAGCGTTGAAAGAATGTAATCAATCTGCGCTATATGCTCTTCGAAATTCTCATTTATTATCAAGAGATCGTCACAGAATTGTATGATTGAATCATTCATATTTCCATGGAATATGTGGTCCATCGCCCTTAGTAAAGAACACAATGAATTACGCATGCCGAAGGGGTTTCTTTTAAACTGAAATACTTTACCCCCGTGGATAAAGGCAGTGTATTTTCTTACTCCTTCCGCTAACGGTATCTGTAGAAAGCTTTCACACAAGTCTATAGTTGATATATACTTACCCTTTTTCATACGTGCAATAGCTACTTCTACAGATTCATTACGGAAGTTATCGGGTACGATGTGTTTATATAATTTGCCATGCATCAATGGTAACTCTTAATGAACCGATCTTCTTAAACAACTCAATGTAAATTCGATAGAATAGGCCCGAACGTCGAAAGGTTCTATGATATCGATTATCTAAAATCCATCTGTATGACCTCGTCAGCCTGTGCTCTAAGGTTTATACGAGTACGAATGGGGCGCCCTTTAAGCTAAATAGAGGCATGATTCACTACTTCGAAACCATGTGAAGCCTACAGTTAGGTGCATTTACCGGCGCGGTCACTAAACGCATATTTATTTTTATATTAGGATTCGGAATAATTCCTCACTTTGGTGTCTATCAAGTGGTCTCGGCGCTCTTGACTTTCAGATTAATTAATTCATTCACATTATATTGACGACCACTCATTCTTTGGGGATCACTATTTTCATTGATATTTACATTATTTAACCCTATTTTCCTATCCTCGTAGGAGTCCTCATTACCCTCAAATTCATTATTATACGGACCTTGGCTACGTACCACGTTTATCATTTCATTATTCATAACAACTTTTTCAATAAAAAACAGTTCGCCCTCAAGTGTATCCTCGGGTGACAATTCCCTTTGCGGAGTGAATTCGTCAATAATCGGGACTCTGAGATTGAACTCAGAACCCTTTAATATAACAACCCTGTGTTCGAAGTCAATATGCGCTTTCAACGCTTCAAATAACTCACAGGCAAGAATGATATCCGAAGTCAGAGATGGTATTACTAAAAATATAATGTCGAAGTCTACTCCTCCTATCTTAACCGATACCATCGTTTGGAGTTTTACTCTTTGTCTCTTTTTCCCAATCGCGGTAGATGCAGATACATCGGTAACAGGTATGCTAATTAGTTTACATTTTTCTGCGCACAAAGAATTATAAAACCTTTCGCTAATTACAGACGATGAGCAGCCTGTATCGATTAAACAAGCGTAATCGTTGCCATCAATGTTCACTTGTATATAAGGCAATTTTGGTATGGGTTGAGTACTTATGCTAACATTTAAAATTTCGACCGCATTGTCTGAGGTTGGGGCGCGAGATATATTCGTGACATCAACAATTGACCCAGGCTTTAGTTGCAATTCATTGTGCATAGTTGGCGGTCTTGGACTACATATTTCATGCAGGCTAAGGACTCCGTTCCGACCGGCTGTGAACGGGCCCTCTAATAGTTTAATGCATGATTACTTACAGCAGGTACGTTAGTTGACTCACTGATTGCATTATGCGGGATATATTGTGTCGCTTGTGCATTCAGTTCTAACTTACCTCCGTTTTCTACATAATTTAGTACCTGTGCCGACTTTGTGATGGGTCCACATTCCACTCTATTCGTTTGATTAACATGGGTCTCGGTACGATACTCGGAGATGTAACAATTGTCTTCAACTCTACCACGTTGGTATTCTGTGCCTGGGGTACGATGCTCGATTCTCATTTTATTTATCTGGTAATTATTACCATTGTTCCTATCCCCATTGTGATTTCTTTGATTGGGACGTTGATTGTTGTTAGAGTAATTATTCCTATAATTTCTCCAATCATTTCCCGGCTTTTCTATGTATCGCCTTGGTCTCTCTTCCCCTTGAAAATCTCTATGATCTCTTTGATAAAAATTGTTAAATTTTCTTCCCTTCTCTGTAAAATTTTCATGATTATCACGCTTATCTTCTCTTTTGTCCCCCACTTCTAGCATAGTCAGTAATTCTAGCATGTGATTGTAGTCTCTAACGCGAGCAATTAATAAACTATGCCTTACGGAAGTTGGATAGTGATTAATAACGGCTTGTATTAATTCATTTTCCGTATAAGGTGGATTTATCAATTTGGCCTTTTTTGCCAATGCGAGAAAATATTCCGCGTATGTTAATCTTGTGCCTTTATCGTAGGTCCCATTACGAATCTCGTCGCGGATTGCCATTTGCCTCTATTGATTAAAGAATTTGTTTTTAAAAATTTTCTTAAATGTTTCGTACGAGGTGTCGCTAGAAAGCGTAGCCTCGTACCATGTTAGACATTTTCCTTTCACCAAACTGTCTTCGCGATAAACATGTATAGTGGAGACCAAGGGATACATTTTAATTTTGAGATATTGGTCCCAGTTCGCTAAGAACTTGTACAGGGTTTGTATCCCTCGTGTCCTCATCGCCATGTCGGTAATGGGGATCTCTAATAAGTGTGAATAGAGTGGAAGGTTACCCTCTAATACATCTCTGTTTTCGTTTACATTTTCATTATTTGTAACTGAATTGCCAGCGATACTGGTAGTCGCTGGCCACTTCAGTTACTTCACTTGCACCATACATATTTTCAGAACAAGAAGCAAGTGTTTACTACTTTCCACGAAATTACTACTTACCACGTGTTCATTTCAACTTTCTCTTTACGGGGAATTTACACTCCTTTCTCATTTATTACCCTTTCCACTCCCTTCGTGATTTTGAAATGGTTTTTTCGTTCAATTGCCTTCTCAATTATTTTTGTCACGTCCCCAAAATTTTTTCTTTATCACGCGGTCTTCTACATTCATGTGATCCTTTTTTCTTGTTCCGCGATTTTCAGCTAACCACTAATCTTTAAATGATTCTTGTTCTGTGATAATATCCCCGAACAATATTTTTGTTTCCCCCGATTTTTAATTCTCGTTTTCCCCCCACTTTCCTCGTAGTTTTATCAATTGTTTTATCTATCCTTTCTAGTGATATCTATTTCTTTCTTTCCTAAGTGTTTCAATTTCATTTCTGACTTCCTTTGTTTCCCCTTTGAACTCTGATCTTAATGATTTAATCATATCATCTGTTTCTGCTCTAAATTTGCTAATCTTCCTCTAATCTCCGTTCTCAACGTATCAATAATTTCTGACTTTAGATTTTGAGTTAATTTCTCCATATTCATTTGAATTGCTTTAGTAAATATGATGAAAATATTTATTAGATCATTCCTAGAAATATTCTCTTCTCCATTGCCTGCAATTTCATGTGTTCTAAGCCCTTTTTCTCTACCAACTAGCTCTATTTCTTCCTCCCTTGTGTTTATCTGTTTTGGCATACACTTTCAACAGTTTTTAAGTTTGTTGCACTTTCATGATTAGGCGTAACTATTTCACTCACTTCCACTCCATTCTGTTCTTGCGCGTCTGATGAATTCCCAGGCAGTCGATCCGTTTTGTTATTTTCTGAATCAACACCTAAAATTGTTCCACTGCGTAATCGCATAAGATGAAAAAGTTTTACCTTTGTTTGTTGATTTCTCCTTACTTAGCTGGGGAGTCGTGTTGTCTCTGCTTTCCAGATTTTCTTCCCTGCACTTTCTCCTCGTATTCTGGCGTCGGCAGCTAGTTCTCCTTTCCTCTTATTTATGTTGTAGCTCCGTTGCTGGCGTCGATGATCAGCGGTCACCTGATTTCCTCGTTCAATTTGGTCACTGTTCATCTATCACACGGCACTTGAAATCTATTGTTCAGTACTGTTCAGGTCACATCGTTGGCGCGACATTTGTACCGGATTTTAATGTGAGTTTATCTTCAGGGTCGGGCTGAACTTATGATTTTAACCGGTGATAGACAAGGAACTATTTAAGGCAAATAGTGATCAGACAAATTTTAGGTGACGCGATAGAAGGATTTTATTAATTTTCTTTTCCCCTCAATAGTAAATTATACACTTTTCTCTTATAACTTGGCTAAGAAAAGGTCAAAACCCACGACTCAATTTTAATAATGCTTATCGCGGATCTTTCTTTTGTACGTTCTCCTAATGGGAACCCTCGCCCTACTTACTCGACTACTGACTATAAGAGAGCACTCGTCCCTCTCACCCTGTTTGGTCTACGGATAGGGAACTCGCCCTACTTACTTTGACTATCGGGGAGCACTCGCTCCACTTACTTGATTTTAACTTACATAACATTTTATTTAATACACAATTGATCTTCTTGGTGATACAATATTAAAATATATATACAGTCAATATGCCCATTTCACCAATAAATGTTTAAAATGGTCAACAAGTTTCTACAGCCAAGCTGTCATTCTCAAGACCAGATATTGACTGAAGACAATATAGATAGAAAATAAAGATACAAATTCAGTTAAAAACAAACTACGTCACATGACGCAATCATTCACAAGTGAAAGTAAAACATAATAAAACTAATCCTCTTTTTTATCAATTAGAGAAAAACAAAGACAAAGGCCCTATTCCGTACAGCCCCCTCTTTTCTCTAATTGATAAAAAAGAGGATTAGTTTTATTATGTTTTACTTTCACTTGTGAATGATTGCGTCATGTGACGTAGTTTGTTTTTAACTGAATTTGTATCTTTATTTTTTATCTATATTGTCTTCAGTCAATATCTGGTCTTGAGAATGACAGCTTGGCTGTAGAAACTTGTTGACCATTTTAAACATTTATTGGTGAAATGGGCATATTGACTGTATATATATTTTACATAACATTTTATATTAAATATTTAAGAATGTCGTGGATTTGACTTATTTTTCCGTCGCCAATCCAATATTTATACAAAATTTTCATTGGATAAATAAATCATTTGACAAAATTTTCATTGGATAATATAAATCTTTTGACACACCTCTATAGTCTACATGTGCAAGACGATATAGGCCTACTAAATTTTGGGGCGTGAACATTTACAGGACTATATTCATTTCCAAGTTATTCGAGGTCAATAATCTCTCTAGCTGCCCGTTATGTTTTTGGAGGCTACATCATTTTTTTTTAGTTTGAAGGTTCTTAAAAGCAATAAACCAACCTTTCATCCCCCTAACCGTATAAACTTTGAGGATTTGCGTAAAGTCTAAGACCGCAATAAAACTCGTCCTCCAAAATACGTAACATATGACCAGGCAATAAACTTAAGTTATTTATATTACTTCAGACACCTTCAAATAAATTAAAACGCCGCTGTCGGCAATTACTTCTTTACTAGAACATATTACTTTATATTTACAATAAAAAGAGCCCTCCAATTATATCGGTTCACAATCTGTACCCACTTTTATTGGTCAGATTTCCCTGATGTAGTTGAAAATATAGTTCTCGTTTTATATTAATTGCATATATCAAGTTTCCATTCGAAAAAATTGGCCGGTAGAGCGATTTTTAAGTTTTCTCTTTAGGTTAACCTCTATTCCAATGGTTTGATTTTGGTTGATAAGAACTCGACCTTACTTATTTTAATTAAGTACTAGATCCCGATTTTGGTTCCAAAAAATTACGACCTCTAGACTAATGATATATATATATATATATATATATATATATATATATATATATATATCCATCCATAGTAATTCTGCCCGAAGGCAGGTCCTTCACTGCAATCATGGCATTTTCATGCTATGCTTGCAGCTTTACTAGGGAATTGTGTAGGTGTGGTAGCTTCCCGTTGCTTTTCACACCGGTGAGGTGAAAGATGATGGTGATGATGATGATAATTATAAGGATGATGATGGCCATATGATTTCGGGGACCGTTTGGGCCTTAAAGTTTTTCTGACATTTGTCTTACAGGTGAGAAAAAACCCCGATAATAACCTCACCCAGAAAAACTGAACCCGGGCCCGCTGCGTGACAAGGCAACACGCTACCTCGCGACCACAGCGGTGGACTATATATATATATATTTGGGTGTCCCAAAAATCGAAGTCTTTTATTCTTAACGCATACCCCCTTAATTTATTTGTATAATGTTAAAGAAATTGTAAGTATAATTAGTGGTAATATACGTAGACCTATGGCAACCCATACCGATTTGCTTCGAAACGTGTCAGTATTTGCTCACTAAGGCGAATGAAATTTGAATAATGTTTTTTTTTATTGTAAAATAGTAAACAGTTATACGTTTTGGGCATATTTATTTTTTATTCTCTAAATAAACTTTTAGTTCTAGAATCCTTCTATAGGCCTACTAACCCAGTACAAATTTTCATGTCTTATGTTTGGAATGAAGTCGGCACGAGTTGTCATGATCCTATCGCAATAATAAGCCTATTTGTTATTCGAGTTATTAAGGTCAAACAGAAACAAAATAGAAGGTACGCGTACTTTATTTTGCGAAAAAAGCCTCCTTTGTGTCTTGGGAGTCTTGGGACATCCTAATATACTGAGGGTTTCAGAATAAGTAATAGAGATTTCTAGGGGTTGTAGACGGGACTTAAAAAATAAAGTTTTGATAAGGAACTCATGTCCGTAAACGTACCATTTCGATGTAAAATTTGTTTGTGCCTTGTGTTTCAGAACAAGAACGAGTTTTACAGATTTCTAGGGGTTGTACTACAAGTGTGGTTCCACGTGGCGACCATGTTCTTTGTTGCGCAAAGTGTACCTGCGATACATGTTTTCATACACAAGTCCCACAAGACCTTGTGTGTGCTTAATAAATTCTGCTGCCACCAGAATTCGTTCAAGAAGATCTTCCTCCGAATCGACATGTGTAGTACAGCCTCTAGAAGTCTGAAATGCTTTTTCTGAAACACAAGACACACGATATCAGCCCATTTTGTTTCGATATTCAAACTTATTTTACATCGAAACGGTACGTTTCCGGTCATGGAGTCCTTATCAAAACATTATCTACTAAGTCCCTTCTACTATCTCTAGAAGTCTGTAATGTTTATACTGAAACACCTTGACGTACATTGTTATGGTTATTTTGGTATCTGGTAAGTAGATCGATAAAGATCTGTAAAAGAGTTTAAAAATATTTTCATGATGACAGTCTCAAAAGCCATATTTATTTATAGTTCGCTTAATAGATTATTTTGAAATCCAGCTAATCTCGATTTCATGCGATCCATTTGTCGCAATGGACATAACATTTGTGTTTAATACGAGCGCTCACGAGATTTTCTAAGTTTATGGGAATTTTAATTTGAAAATGTCCTCCTCTTCATTCAATCCCGTATCCTCTTTCCGAGTGTTCCGGACCCGTGACCCAAACGAGTCTTTTATTTGCTTCTCAGTCACTCAATGTAAGGTTAGTTGTAGATGAATCGGAGCCAGGGAGGTTTCTTCGGGGTTTGTCCCATTTTTCCCCTGCCAAAATCTCAAATACGCCACTTCTCCTTACTTGTGTCATCCATTTAGTTTCATTTCTTTCATCTGCCCCTGTGGTGTTGGGACAGGCCTAATAAGCGGCATTCTCGTATATCACAGACTGTCAATGATAAGAGCTTGTTCTCATCTCAGCCCTCTATCTGCAGTTACGCCGGAAACGAGTAAAAGTCTTCTTTGTTTTAAGATTGTAATAAAATGTTTAAATTAATCCCTTTTCATTACGTTATTGATTGAATTCTGAACAGATGTCTTTACCCTCTACGGACCAAGCTTTTTTCGTAACGGGGTTGATCAAGGAAGGATTAAGGAAAAAGTCCACAATGAAGTTAATGTACTTATTTATATTAACATTTTATTTTGTATTGTAAATTACCTTTGAAAAATACAATTATTATCATACCAAATATTATATGAAAGCAGTTGTCATGTTTATCACTACTTTTTTCACAAAATGTATGAACAAATACTTTCAATGTATTATCACTTTTATTCGCTATCATCCACTTCATTCAAACACACGTAGCATATATTTGTCTTCTGACTATGCTTACGTATAACTCACATTTATTGCACATAATTGTTGTTTTTGGCAGATTGTACAGTTTATCCTTCTTGGAGCAAAATTCGTTGATGGCGATTTTAAATTCTGTGATTTATGGTTTATTTTCTTTCCATAGATGGGTTCCATTGACCTGAACATTGTTGTTCTGTAGTCTTGCTAAATTTCCGAACGGCGTTTCACATTTGGTTTTATGAGTTGAAGTCCCAGATGCTGAAGATAAAGACGTCTTCTTTTAGTTTTCATTCTGTTCCGCCTTGGGAATTCAAAATATACAGAGTGTATGCATTTATGCATATAACTTCAATGAGAGTAAAAAACATTGTGATTGACCAACGTTGGGTGCTTCTTTTTGTTATGTAGTTTTTTAGTTTCTGACCATTTGTCGATAGTACCTTTTTGTTGTGTTTTAATACAAATTTATATGAAACTTCTTTTTTCCTCCTTCCCTAATATTGGCATCGTGATGTTGCGATGACAGCATTATGAGATTAATTTTAAGTTTTGGGATGTAGCAAACTAATATCACAGGCGGTAAAAAAAAAAAAACTTAACAGTCGAATAGTGTAACAATTGTGTGTTTCCTGTGAAAACGACTATTACAAGTTGGATAAGTGAGGGCAAATTTGAGTCCGCCTGATGCATATGCCTTTATATTGCTGTTGTGAATGTTACTAACATAATAGTTATAATTGAACAATTAAATGTCTCTTTTTCTGACACAAAATCGGAATCTAGTAGATTGAATCGAATTACTCTAATTGTTGTAACAATTTAAAAAAATTCATGGACAAAAAATGTGCCTCTCTTGATCAGTGGACAGTTGAAATAACATCATATGCAGATTCAGGTAGCGTAAGCCCTAAAAACTTGAGCAATAAATTAAAGTCACTTTGGGTTGTAAAAAAAAACGAGATGAGAAAGAAAACTTAAGTTGGAAGAGAACTTACAAGTTAGTCGACTTTTTTATATTCTCGCGGGTAATATACGCTTTTATCAGACACTTTATTTCTATTCCTCCTTCCTATCTTCATTACATTTTTTTTACTACCGGGAGCTATTACAATATTTTTAAAAGTCGTTAATAATTACCTATTTATCCGTTTACACACAGTTGTAACTCATGTAATATTATGGTTAATGTAACAGTGTGATAGATGTAGAATGGGACTATTTCATGAAGAGTACGGAACTGTCGGGCGTTGTCCCAACACCGCCGCTATTATCTTCATACAATTTAAAATGTATATCATCTCAGAACGAAGTATTCTCTCTTTTTCTCATGTATCCAATTAAAATTTAAATTATTGGTCTCTCTGCGAGTACAACATTAGCTTTATTGTTATGTCAACGTGTGTCTTCAATTAATCTTATATATGAAATAGGCAGCAATCAGATTACACCGCCCTCTGGGAGCAGCCTTTCTATAAGCTAAAAATCACAATGTTAGTCAAAGTTTAAATTTAATAGTTTTACTAGAAGGCACGAAGAAGTAACTGACTTATGCCTAATGTATAGATCTAGGCATATACAATATACCGATTTAGACACTTAAATATTCTTTAAATCTGTAAAATAGATTCACGTAATACCGCTTTAGTCTTTGAAAAATGTGCAAATCCACATAATATCAATAACATTGACGCAAAATGGATGTATGAATAATGCAATTAGTAGAATAAGGGTCAGTTTCACCAACAGAGGTAACTGTATTACGCCAGATTAAGCTATGTATTATATATATGGTGAAACTGCCCTAAGTAATGTAAATGAACTATAGTAAATTTATTTACTGACCACGAAGGAAAAACTGTCATTTTTTTTACATTAATTCTGTGCACCGAATGTGCACCCCACTGTTCTGATAAATGCCGAAGTTATACGGAAATTTCCGGCTAATTTGGGATTAATTGTGTAATTAAAAAAGCAATTTTAGGCCAAAGAAACACAACATAAGTTCCAGTGGGCAAAATAGGCATTTATAGTCACAGTTAAACCCTTCCAGATTGTGAAACGTTTCATGAAACTTTTATTTACATATTTCTTTTATTATTTACGGTATTCTTTTAGCGAAAAAATTGTATTATCCCAGAATCCGAGGTCTACTAATGTAGGCCTAATAAAAACAAAGACAATTAGATACTAATTAAAGGGATGAGATATGTTTATCAGGAGAACAAAATGAGTTTCGAATATTGTAGAGAACGCTTCGAAGGATAGAATAGCCAACTGGAAACAGAGATCTTACAGAAATATCAAGTACCGGTATTAAAATAATCATAGTAAAATTGCAAGATAAAAATCTAAAAATATCACCGTGGTATGGTCGTTAAAGTCCCTATCTTTACGTTCGGTGGCTCGGTTTCGATATCTGGCGGATTAGGTTATTTTAAATCTCCGCTGTAAGAGATCTATTCAGGACCACATAACAAGATAGTGACTTTGGAATCTAAGATTTATAGTTTAGAACAATACCAAAGGGGTCAGTGTGTGCGTATTTTTTGCATTGCGGAGGAAGAAAACGAAGACACAGATGCCATCGCCTTGCAGGTAGCAGAGAGAGTTGGTGTTTGTCTCCAGGTCAGTGACATTGATCGTAGTCATCGTGTAGGAATAAAAACAGATGATGGACGACCTAGGGCTGTCATTGTTAAATTTGTGTCCTACTGTAAGCGAAGTGAGGTGTTTCGTATTAAAAAGAATTTGAAAGGCAGTGGAATTACGAATCGTAAGGACCTTACTAGTGATAGGCATCAGTTACTTCACGAAGATATCAATATTCATGGCGTAACCAATGTCTGGACCCAAGATGTCTCTGTCATTGTTAAGGTAGGGGACAGAAAAAAGCGAATAAATCATCTGTCAGATCTCAGGTCAGAGTGATAATTATCAACTCAGAAACTTGTGTAACTCGTTATTTTATGTAATTTTTTGCTATTAGTATTTAATTATTTACTGTGTTCATTTTTTTAAATATATTTTTTATTATTTTTTATTAATTTACACTACGCTACTAACTAATTTTAATTTAATTTTGTACTTCATATACTAAACACCAATTGATATTTAATATTTACGGTTTTCTTGTTTTAGTTAGTTTCTATTTAGGTAACTAACATTTCAACCATAGATTTAAGTAATGCACCTGCAGCCCCTTTTCGGTCTTTGACAGTACCATTGTCCCATTCTCAACACACCCTTTCCACCTCAGACCTTTTAAAATCACGTTTCTCTTTGAACAGCAATACGCTCAAAATAACACTGTAATGCACAGTCACTCCTGTCCCACTTCTCAGAATTCCAAGGTATATTTTCAACACTAAATCTGCATGCCATTTTAATTTCTGAAACATGGCTGAAAAATACCCTTCCCTCTTCTCTTGTAAACATGCAAAATTACACCTTGATAAGGAATGACACAATAGGGAAAAATGGAGGTGGAGTGGCGATGTATATACGTTCCGATCTACAGCCGAAAATTGTATCCCATTCGCCTAGTGAATACTCGTCTCGACCCGAATACCTATTTATAGAAATTAGAGCAAAAATGTTTATTAGGAGTAGTTTATAAGCCCCCAAATGTCGGTCACTTGCATGACATTGAAACAGTTCTCCAAAATCTGATACCATCTTATGAACATGTAATTGTACTAGGAGACTGCAACACTAACCTATTAGCCACAAATTCTTACAACACTATACAACTATAGACAATATTCCAGACTTGCTATATCACAATACTGCCTTCAGAACCAACCCATCATACTACCTACTCTGACACACTACTAGACTTAATTATAACAAATAATCCTCAAAAAGTTATAACTAGTGGACAGATAGAAGCTCCAGGCATCTCTGCACATGACTTAATATACATTGAATATTCACTTCTTTGCTCTAAACGTAGACCTAGACTTGTAACATACAGAGACTTGAAACATATAAATAATGCACAATTAATCGATGACGCTGCAAAACTACCTTGGAACAACATATGGACACTTAGGACTGTAGACGAGAAAGTTGAAAATTTTAATGACATGATTTTACAATTGTATGATAAACACGCACATATCAAGATTAGACGTATAAACAGACCACCTGCAACCTGGATGTTTGATAATATCCGCTTGCTTATGACTGAGAGAGACGCAGCATACAGGAAATACAGGAGGAATAAAGAACTGACAGACTTACAGACATACAAACATCTGAGGAATAAAGTCAACCAGACTGTCAGGAATGCAAAACTAAGATATGCCCATAGTTTTATTACACAATCTGTGTCCAACTCATCTGACATGTGGAAAAATTTAAAATCAATAGGCCTCTGTCAAAATAAACTACAGGTAGAAACAGCTGACCTGCCACTAGATGAGTTGAATGACCATTTTACCAGCCTCCATACTGACAACAACTCACAACACAAACAACAGACAATAGATGAACTATAGTCGGTTCCAGATGTCTACGGAGCAGATGTAAACAGTGGCTGTAATGTCGAAAAAGCGCGCTTCACACGCGGATAAAACTTACGAGTACATCGACACGCAATTACGGTTTCAGAAAATAGTTGTTTATCAATAATGAAATGCAATATTGACAATAATAATAAAATTAATAGTAATAATATTAATAATAATAATATTAATAATAATATAGTAATACTAATAATAAATAAATAATACTAATACTACTAATGAATACCAATAATAAAAATATATTAATAAATACCAATAATAATATAATAATAATAGTAATACTAATAATAATATAATAATAGATAATACTAATATTAATAATAAATACCAATATTATTAATAATAATACTAATCTCTAATCGCCGCGTGTGGGTACCCTTTCAATAACGTTTTATAAACGTTTATAATTGTCTGTTTTTCTCCCGACATGCGGACATAAGCTCTCCATACATCCCTATCCTGATCTAATGTTTTCCAGTCATTCCCTGTATTATCTACTTTCCTCAAATTATAGTTAATGTTACTCTCCCACCTCATTCTTGGTCTACCAACTGGGCGTTTTACCTCTGGCCTTCTTACAAGAAGTTTCCATGCACCTCTTTTATTCCCCACTCGTTCCACGTGTCCTGCCGATCGCAGTGTACGATACTTAACTGTCTTATTATATCTGGCTTCTTATAAAGACCATGTAGTTCACTATTATGTAGTGTTCTCCATTCAGCTGTCTGTTCATCTCTCTTTGGTCCAAAAAAAGTCTTAAGAACTTTATTCTCAAATACTCGTAATCTCCTTTCTTCCCTTAAAGTAAGAATCCATGTTTTGCATCCATATAATATAACTGGTAGAATAATAGTTATATGTATTGTCATTTTACGTTTTTTTAAAGGAGTTGGGACGACAAGAGTCTCTTACATTTATTGTAATATTGTGAATAATGCTGATGTGGGATTTCCCACCAGACACGTGCAACGCAACAAATGACGCGCCACCATTTTAAGTGAAGCGGAGGGCTGGCTTACTGCTTTGCTCGGAAGACATCTGGAATTTGGTATAGTGTCATATTCCCAACCGACCCGAGACAAATTCTTTTTTTTCCTATATCTCACCTGATGACGCCAAAAGAGCAGTATTACGTATTGAATCTAAAGCACAAGGAATAGACAATATAACAATAACTCTCCTTCAAAAAATAATTGACATTATTCTCCCAACAATAACCCACATTTTTAATGCCTCTATAATGACCGGGACTATCCCAGACTCTGGAAAATTGGCTCTAGTTCGTCCTACACCGAAATAAAACACTCCCACAACACTCGATGATTATAGACCAATTACTATTCTTCCCTGTTTATCTAAAGCACTGGAACACATAATACACTCACAGTTAACAGACTACCTCACCACACACGACTTACTTGATGTGCATCAGTCTGGTTTTAGAACAGGACATCATACAAGTATGACATTGTAGAGGACATAAGAGGCTCAATTGACAAAAGCAAACTCACCACAATAGTCCTACTCGACTACAGCAAAGCCTTTGACACAGTAGATATATACTTAATGCTAGCGAGACTAAAGACACTACATCTGTCGGAAAACTGCCTTTATTGGTTTAGATCTTACCTCACTAATCGTCAACAATTAGTTTCTGTTAATAATCGCATTTCTTC
The DNA here is from genome assembly GCA_030220185.1 of Diploptera punctata. NCBI lineage: Eukaryota > Metazoa > Arthropoda > Insecta > Blattodea > Blaberidae > Diploptera > Diploptera punctata. The sequence goes on along the minus strand of JASPKZ010007973.1, from coordinate 313,671 downwards.
CTGGCGCTTGGTGAGGAAAGGGGTACCTCAAGGCGGCGTCCTCGCTCCTCTTCTCTTCTCGATTTATATTAATAACGTGGCCAAGATACTACAAAACTGCAAGCATCATCTTTACGCCGACGACTTACAGATTTACATACTTTAGGCCTGACGAAATTAATGAATATATTGACAAAGTAAACACTGTCCTCAGGCATATATCTTTATGGTCCAGACAATATGGGCTAAAATTAAATATAAACAAAACGCAAGCAATAATTATCGCACATCCAAGACTATTACACTCCATAAACAATGGCAATATGCCGGCTGTCATATTAGATAATGAACAAATTCCATATACCGACGTCGTTAAAAACTTGGGACTTTCCTTAGATTCTAATTTAAATTGGCACGTGCAAGTAAAACAAACATATAAAAGGATCTTCTCCATAATGCATTCCCTAAAGCGACTTAAACATATTCTTCCTACAGCTCTTAAAAGAATTTTAATCCAAACCTTAGTGATGCCGCATTATGACTACTGAGACGTTCTACTAACTGACGTAAATTACGGATTGTCGGACAAACTGCAGCGTGTCCATAATATGTGTATCAGATTCATATTTAATGTTCGAAAATACGATCACATTTCTCCATTATTCCACAAATTGTCATTGCTACATCTAAAAGAGAGAAGAAAATCGCACTGTTCAATTCTCTTATTTAAGATCCTACATACCTCGATTCCAATTATTTATCATCCCGTTTCCAGTATCTATCCTCAAACCATAACTTGAACACAAGGTCACATCACAGTCTCTTGCTTAATATACCGAAACATAGGACATCACATCACTCCATGTCATATACCATCTTCACTTCTCGCAACTGGAATTCCCTACCAAAAGAAATAAGGGGCTGCCGGACATTGGCGTCTTTTAAACTTACTTACTTACTTACTCACTGGCACTATCGAACCCGTAGGTTCATGGCCGCGCGGACATAAGCTCTCCATACATCCCTATCCTGAACTAATGCTTTCCAATCATTCCCTGTATAATCTACTTCCCTCAAATCGTAGTTAATGTTATTCTCCCACCTCATTCTTGGTCTACCAACTGGACGTTTTTCCTCTGGCTTTCCTACAAGAAGCTTCCATGCACATCTTTCATTCCCCATACGTGCAACATGTCCTGCCCATTGCAGTCTACGAGACTTAACTGTTCTTATTATATCTGGCTTCCTATAAAGACCATGTAGTTCATTGTTATGTAGTCTTCTCCATTCACCTGTCTGTTCATCTATCTTTGGTCCAAAAATTTTCCTAAGTACTTTATTCTCAAATACTTGTAATCTCCTTTCCTCTCTTAAAGTAAGAGTCCATGTTTCGCACCCATATAATATAACTGGTAGAATAATAGTTTTATATATTTTCAGTTTAACGTTTTTTTTGAAAGGAGTTGGGACATCAAGAGTCTCTGCAATGAATAATAGCATGCATTTCCAGAATTGAGCCTATGTTTAATTTCTTTGTGCATCTCATTCCTATTTGTGATCATTGTTCCTAGGTATTTGAATTTCAGCCACTTCCTCAAAATTTCCCTCATTTGTCATTAGCTGTCCATTTCCATTATATAATGAATTCCTACGTGTGACCATATATTTAGTTTTATTGATATTTACTTCCAGTCCTAATTTCTTAGTGTTACTCAATAGTGTGTGCGTGTTGTCCTTTAGTATCTCCTCGCTATCGGCCAACAATACTACATCATCAGTATAAACTAACAGCTTATTAATACCATTGAGTTGTAATTCTTCCTCATTCTCTAAAGACTTAATGGCATGCTCTAGTACAAAATTAAATAGTAGAGGAGATAGTGCATCTCCTTGCTTCAACCCATTCTGGATTTCAAAAGTGTCCGAAAACTGTTTGCCTACACGCACCCTACTCTTTGTGCCATTTAGACACATTCGTATAAGTCTAACTAACTTTTTAGGAATTCCGAACTCCACGATACTATATAATTTCCTCATTAATTTCTCCCTCTTAATTGAATCATATGCTTTTTTGAAGTCTACATACAGTTGATATACAGTACCATTATATTCCCGTTTCTTTCCTAAAGTCTGTCTTATACTAAAAATCTGATCTGTTGTAGACCTGTTTCTTCTAAATGCACATTGATGATCTCCTAGAATGTCATCAATATAGGGAGTAAGTCTGCTTACTAATATATTTGTTAAAATTTTGTACGAAGTTGAAAGTAACGAGATGCCCCTGTAGTTGTTGCAATCAGTTTTATCTCCTTTCTTATAAATTGGTACGATAATTGACTCCTTCCATTCATCTGGAAGAGCTTCTTTTTCCCAAATCATACTAAGCAACCAGCGTACCTTGTCCATCAATTTTTCTCCCCCTGATTTTATCAGTTCTGCTGGGATCTCATCTGAACCTGATGCTTTATACATCTTCAATTTTTCAATTGCCATTTCAACCTCTAATGCACTTGGCTCTGCGACTAGCATTTCTGCTGTCTGTAAATTATCCTCCTCAATGTCCTGTTCTGTATGTACATTTAATAGCTGATTTAAAGTAACTTTTCCATCTATTTAATATACTCCTGGAATCTGCAATCATATCCCCATTTTCATTCCGAATTATGTTTGTTCTAGCCTGAAACCCTTTCTTCTCTATACTAATTCCCTGATATAATTCTCTAAATGTTCCTATTTTTTGCATTCATTTCAAGATCATTAATCTTCTCTCTCAAATGTTCCCTCTTTTTACTCTTTAGTAGCTTGGTGGTTTCCCGTCTAATACTACTACCCAATTGCTCTAAATTTACCTCATTTGGCTCATGTAACCATTTCATTTTTGCTAGCTTTCTTTTTCTTTACAATGTCGGCACATTCCTCATCAAACCATTTCTTGTTTTGCCTCTTTTTTAAACAACCAATGCTTTCTGATGCTGACAATTTAATAGTATATCTTATTAGCCTCCCATTCTTTATTTATATCAGTTTCTTCTTCGCTTGCCACATTGTCATCGGAAGATCCCAGTACTTCAAATCTATTAGCAATTTTGATTTGGTATTCTTGCCGCATTTCATCATTTTTCAAGTTTTTTAATTCAAATTTTACAGAATCATCTTTAGCGTTTGTTCCTCTCATAAGCGATAGCCGTTGTCTGATTTTCACTCTGACCAGATGATCATCCGAATTGCAGTCTGTCCCTCTAACTGATTTAACATCAATGATGCTACTGTGCCAGCGTTTATCCACTAATACATGATCTATCTGGTTACGAGTTTCTCTATCTGGGGATGTCCAGGTGTATTTATGTATATCCTTATGCTGAAATGTTGTGCTCTTAACAATGAGATTCTTTGATGTGGCAAATGTGACTAATCTAACCCCGTTGTCATTACTATCTTCATGAAGACTGAATTTGCCTATTGTTGGTTTGAATATATCTTCCTGCCCCACTTTTGCATTAAAATCTCCTAATACAATTTTCATATGATATCGTGAAAGGCTATCAAATACGCATTCTAATTCTTCATAGAACTCATCCTTGATCTTGTCATCTTTATCTTCTGTGGGGGCATGTACATTTACAATTATAAAATCATGTTGTTTACCCTTTAGAATTATCTATGATATCCTATCACTAACAAACTTAATATCTCGGATAGCAGATAGTATCCTCCTGACTAAAAAACCCGTTCCAAATGCAGGTCTTTCTGCGCCCCCGTAGTATAATGCAAAGCTTCCTGATTCCTGACTACCTTCTCCTGGCCACCTAACTTCCTGTAAAGCGACTATATCCAAGGGCGATTTATCTAGTTCCTGCGTTAATATGTCTAGTGCCCCGTTATTGTGTAAAGTCCTAACATTCCATGTTCCTAGGAACATGTCCCTGTGTTTGAGCCTTTGGCATGGGTTCCCTTAAGTAGTCCCCGCCCAGAGAACCGAATGGGGGACTATTTGACCTCCGGAAAATTTTACCCCAGTTGAACCGATGTCCGCATTTCTTGACGGTTGTATTTTTACGGTGAAAGATCGTCACTCTTTCGCCCAAGGTACTTTTTTCGTCTGGCTTTTCACCTTCGACCAGTCCGGCATGGGTAACCCTATCGGCAGCAATCCTACCGCCGGCATTGCTCTCAGGATCATTTAAGCACGCAAGCCACTCCATCACGACAAGGTCAAGATAACATGGAGGGTTGGCATCTTTTAAAAGAAATCTAAATTTATATTTGCTCTACCTCGACTTCATTATTACCCAGTATAAGGTACTCGTATATATATTTATTGGTGTTTCTCGTATAATTTATCATATTTATATTATTATTATTATTATTATTATTATTATTATTATTATTATTATTATCGTATCATTATAGTTATTATCCTATAAAATATTGTTTGTACATGAAATGTACATTGCTACTTTTATTGTATCTTTAACTATTTATAATTAGTATAGTGTATATCTATATTTGTCAAATATTTATTTGTATTTGTGCTGGTTGAGTGGAAGAGAGGGCCTTATGGCCTTAACTCTGCCAGAATAAATAAAGTACCATTTTTATTATTATTATTATTATTATTATTATTATTATTATTATTATTATTATTATTATTACTGTTGTTATTTTATATATATAAGTCCCTATTGAAGATCTGATTGAAAATTTTATTGGGAAATAAATTTAAAACAGACAGTCTAAACGTGTAGTGATTTGTTTTAAATTTGTAATAATATAAGATATTATTATAAAATGTTTAAAATAAAGTTCTGTTAAAATATTCACCTATATAAAAATTGTTCAAATATATATAATTTTTCTTCTCTTAGCTTGTAGGCCTAATCCAATTCTCGGAAGAAAATACACAATCACATAATTTTTAAAGCAGGTGTATTTGAATTGTACATAATTATAACCACATACAATTCAATAATTACCTCTGCTGTCTTCTGAGAAAATCGAGGAGTATGATACAAAGTAAAAGCACAAAAAATAATAAAATTTTTATAAGTTGAAAAAAAAAAACATACAGTATTATTTAGCTGTAAATATATCTAGAAAAAACGGTAAAGTGATCCCACTGTTTGGTATTCTTTAAACCAAACTTCTATTCATCAAAAGTTAGTTGATGACTTTTACCACACCTGCAGTGCGTGGGTAGATTGAAAACATCTGATGTGCTTGGTTACATCCGCACACGACGAAATCACTGTATCAGTATAATTCCGGCTGATGTAATTTTTATCCAGCTTGCGAAATTAGGCATTTAAAATTAAGTTGGTAATTTAATGAATGGTTTCTATCTTGTCGTAGCGCCAAATATTGCAATTGGCTTAAGGAATAATTCTCCACATTTTTCTCGGAGATAGTTGACTTCTCCTATATCCCATGATGACTCAATGCTGTGAACACAAGAATGAAATGTCTTTTCGGGTTTATCCGGATTGTGTCGGGTTCAAGCCACACGTCTTTGAACCAAGCAAGGAAAATTACTCTTGGATTATTTATTAGTAGCAGGAAGCAGACCTGTTTTCGGGATGCACTGTCTTGAGGACAATATATTTCGAACCAACTATATAGAAATTAGAATGCATATAACATTAAGATAATTTATGTTATTTATTTATACATCATAATTATGTAATCTAATCAGTGAAGTGTTGTTGAAAGTGTTAATCAAAATATATAGAGTTACAATTATCCGACGTATTTATTAATAAAAAACACTCCTATGGAAATTGGTTGGGAAATTAAACTACAATCCACAAGTAAGAATCCACCTTTTAGGGTGGTAAGAGGTTAAGGCTTCCACCTTTCTAGACAATTAACACGAGATGTCAGCCAGATTGTCAGCCCTGCGTGATCGAACCTTTACCACCAGAATAAGCGTCTGGTACTCATTTTAGTTAGAGGCTGAATCTACGCCAGGGTCTTGGTACCGCTAGAAAGTATAAGTCAGTTTAAACATTCTGACTCCATAGGGAATTGAATTCCACACCTCCGAGCTTTAGCGTATTGATTTAACCAACTAGGCTACGGCGTTTCTCCAAATGTACCTGCTCTGGGATATATTTTTAAATCCACAATTTAAATAGGTTTTTATTTAATATTTTTGACAAATCATTCCATTTACACAGTATATTATATAGGGTCTATTATATTGTTTTGTTATAACTCAAACTAACTCACTGACACTATTGAATCCGGAGGTTCGTGGCCACGCGAACACAATCACCCCATACATACCAATTCTGAGCCATTTTAATCATTCCTTGTGTAATATACCTCTTTCAAATCATGGTTTATATCATTTACTCTTCCTTCCCATTATTCGTCTCCCTATTGGGCAATTTCCCTCTAGCTTCCCTACAATAAGTTTCTATCCCTCTCTTTTGTTCTCCATTCCTGCCACTTGTCCTTTCAATACACTCCACAAGAGTTAACTTTTTTCTTACTCTGGCTGGTTTGCCATGAAGGTCATGCAGCATACTGTTACGAACTTCTGTCAATTCACCTACCTGTGCGTCGATAGTTATAAAAGGGCTGAAAAAGGTGCGCTTACATGCGTTGCAAGGTAGGGTCTTATGGCGTATAGATACGTCACATGTATATCCGGATTAACAAAAATGTCCTATTTTAAATTGCATATTTTAGAGTTTTTTGTGGAGAAATAATCACAGCAAATATATACAACAAGAGTCTACAATTCGTAAAGAATTAAATGATCCATAACTATGTTGTAATTTCATTCCAATATTTATAGATTATGGTTTTGAGTTAGGTAGAGAAATTTAAATATCTAGGCTCACTTTTCACTAGTGATTATAAAAAGAAATTAAAGCAAAACCTTCGGTAGCAAACAAATATTACTATACAGTGAAACACACATTGAATAATATATATATATATCCATCCATAGTAATTCTGCCCGAAGGCAGGTCCTTCACTGCAATCATAGCATTTTCATGCTATGCTTGCAGCTTTACTAGGAATTGTAGGTGTGGTAACTTCCCGTTGCTTTCCACACCGGTGAAGGATGGTGATGATGATAATGATAAGGATGATGATGATGGCCATATGATTTCGGGGACCGTTTGGGCCTTAACGTTTTCCTGACATTTGTCTTACAGGTGAGGAAAGATCCCGATAAAAACTTTACCCAGAAAAACTGCCCCGATCGGGGATCGAACCCGGGCCCGCTGCGTGACAAGGCAGCACGCTACCTCGAGACCACAGCGGTGGACATATATATATATATATATATATATATATATATATATATATATGACATGATAAGAAAAATAAATACTCGGACGAGACTTGAACCCGGACCTCTGGCTTATTATCCCAGTGCGCTACCGATTACGCTAACGAGCAAGTCAAGTACAAACCATAATTTTTCTTATATATATATATTCTCATTATTACTAGATGTAGTGGAAACTCGGTTTCCACTGCCATATGGTAGCTCCTATCACAAGTAAACAAATTATAGAGAATATGTATATACCGGTATGTATGTATATATATATATATATATATATATATATATATATATATATATATATATATATATATAATATGGACCCTTATGCGAGAATGGAAGATGGATAATTAGAGTATGTGATGAGTTTGAAAATAATGTGATTTGCTAATATTCTAACAGTTAGTATTGCTTATAGATTGGTATAGCTGGGACGTATGATGGGAGACTTGATAATAGAACGGTTATAAATATTCTAGAAACAAAGCCTGTAGAAAAGAGAGAAATAAAAAAGCCCAGATTAAGATGGATGGATGGCATGGAAGTTGTCAGAAAATTAGGAATGAAAAGATGGAGACATAATCCATAGAAAGAGCTGTTTGGGCATTAATCATTAAGGAAGCTACGATCAACTCTAAGGGCCGTTACGCCAAATGAAGAAGAAGGGATTTGAGATTGAATGAAGTAATGAGGTTCTCATTATCAGTTTGTGCTCTCATTGTGCTTTTAAGGTGTTAGTCCATTGATATTCCACCTACGGAATTACGAACTTTACCCGCCCTTCAGTTGTAACCCTGCGACCCAGTGGCGCAAGCGGTTAGACATTCGTCTTTCACCGCTGGGGTATCGATTTCGCTTCTCTGTCATTTGATGTTGGTTTCGTGGTGGATTAAACGGAGTCTGGGTAGCCTTTTCTCGGGGTTTCCCCAGTTTTCCATTGCCACAAATTCAATTCCTTCATTTCTCCACACTCTTCTCATTCATTTTATATTATACTTGGTGATTGTACGTCAGGAGCGGTCGGCCGTTGTCATTCACAGATTTCCAATGTATCCCTCGACTCGCCTTTGGGTTGGCCACGAGTCGAGGATGAGGAGGAGGATATTGAATTGCATTAAAATTTTAAATATAGTAAATTAATTTCATAATGTATCTTATTATATAAAAGTATTCTTTAGTCACCCCAAGAAGTTTAATTTACATATGTTAAATAGATTTTTCGTTTTTTAAATACATATAATATGGATATTGTGACCCAGATGCAGGAAAAATATCTGCAAAGTAAAGTAAAAGTAAAGTGATCCCACAACAGGCCCGGAGGCCCTTGGGGTGGTAGGAGGTTAAGGCTCCCACTTTTTCTAAACAATCGGCACTTTTTGTCAGCCGGGGTGTCAACCCTGCGTGACGGCCGCCTTTACCCCCAGAACAAGAGTCTGGTACTCATTTCCGTTAGAGGCTGAGTCGACCCCAGGGCCATAGTGCCGCCAGAGGGTTTGGGTCAGTTTAAAAATCCTTACCCCAACGGGACTTGAACCCTCGACCCCCCGGCTTGTAGCTCAGTGTCTTAACCACTACGCTACGGCGTGCCCCTGCAGAAAATTTAAAATTTAACTTAAATTTATAATATAATAATTCGTACTGTGTTGTGTACAGATGAAAATCTGGGTTCAGCTTGAATCAAATTAAATTTTAATCCTTAATCTCAGTTTAATCTCTCTGTAAAATCTAGTTTTCCTACATTAACAAACAACTTTGGAAATATGGAATTTAAATGTCTTACATCAGAATACATGTTCATGCATTCTTCACCATTCCTTATAATCTGTAAAAGTATTTTCCCTCATCTTATACAAAAACTTAGTAATTTTTAACGTTCGTTTCTATGATGTATTTTCAACTGTTATCTACCTTTCTCCATCTGTCTCCCTAATTGTTATTGCATTCATCTAGCTTCTTTCCTTTTAGATATGCTTTTATTTCCTTAATTTGTGATTTCCAATAAACATGCGATGTCTCAGGGCGGGTTGGAAGAAGCATCACGCAACTTTTCCTCGTGTCCACTTACTGACTTCCAGTTCGCTTTCTGTGCTTATAGGGCTACATCCAAAAATTGCTTTATTATTATGTAGACAGAATATTTGTATGTACAGTCTTAGACACGGAATTTGACCGGTCGTCAAAAGCTCAGTTCCAGTTTGTATTATTTTCGTAGAGCGGTATGGACACGCGAAATGATTTGGCATGTGTTAATGTTTCCGACACATTTGTTTCAAGCTGTATTCTGTTTTTTCGAAAGCGTGTGTATCAGACGCTCGCATGAACGGTACTTCCGTTATTATTTTATGCCGTCGGAATTCAAATCTGGGCCTGAAAGTATCAACACATTTTTATCAGAGGTCTCTTCTTTTTTAGGTTTGAGGTTATTCTACGTGTCTTAAATCTTCGACACGTGACCCGTAGTTTTACCTGAATTCCGACCTAACACATAAACAGTATTGTTAAACTCTGATCGACAACGGATAGATGTTAACTGCCAAACTTTGGAACCGTTGGCGAGCATTTTACATATAAATCCACTGGGAATTTCGAAAATTTTTCCGTAAGGAGACAGGTTTAAATTCCGTGCCTAAGCAGTAATTTAATGTGAATGTGTGAAAATGGTACTACGAAGAAAACTGGTAACTTCGATTTAAATTTTTGTTTTCATTCAATTAATGATATGTCATTTATTTCAATGTGGTAGACGCATACGTCGTTACATTTTTAATTGAAGTAATTGATTGCCCATTACAATTTTCTCATTCTGCTACAATTTAACGTGTTTTCTTTTAGATACCGATGAAAAAAATTAGGTACCAACCTGAAGTATATCGAAAAAAGGAAGAATACCAAAGTGATGATGGACGAAGCAAATTTTCTTCGGACTTGGAAATGAGTTCAGATAAAATTAAACATAATTTGTTAATAATGAATAAGCTTTTTGTTATTTTTCTTAGATATAAGTCTACTAAAAAGGATAAAACATATATGAAATATGAGTTTTGGTTGAATTAATTAAAAATGTAATACATAACATTTTTTGTTGTGCCATACTCAGGGCACACAATGAAGGCCTCAACCCTGGTCTCTGAGAGGGTGGCTCTTTCTCTCGCTCGCTTGCTAAGCTAAGCTAGCCCCTTTAACTCAGCTGCTATCATTAACCCCAGCCTAATTGCGTTAGTTATGTTCATGTTAATGATGTGGAAATGGCAAGAGGGTGCACTGTGCAGTTCAGCTTTTTACTCGCTCCATCTTCTACCTTACAGAATTATTCTCCGTCCAAAACTATTCTTACGCCGATGTTTCTGTACTTACACATCCTATAAAATTCCACAGTCAATACTCCATATTACATACAATTCATTATTAGATACATTTGATTACGTCCTTTTGAAATTTTACCTTCTCCTGGATGTGCTGACCTCGAGTTCAAGAAACATCCAATAACCTTAAATGTTGGAATGTATATGTTGGTATACATTAATGACAGTAGGCGAAAAACGGCACACATTAGTAATAATAACCTAATATAATGTCACAAGCAAAAATTAGTAAGGATAAATTGATTTCCAAAAACGCAAAACTAATGTTATATAGAATAATAACATGATCAATGGTGACATATGCATGTGAGTCATGGGTATTGAAAGATTCCAGCTAGCAAATGTTATTAGTACACGAAAGGAAATTTTTTTACAACTTTTTGGCTTACCAAAAATATTGATGGCTCTTGGAGAATTAAAAATAATAAGGAACCAACTAATTTAATTTAAAATGAAACCGTTGTTATTTTTTATACATCAGATAGTAGCGTGGTTTGGACATACTAAGAGAATGACAAGTGAAAAATCGGTCAAAAGAATCTTTAAAGGGCAACCAATCTCCAAAAGATTAAGTGGTAACCTAAAAACAGATGAGGAGGTGACTTCATAAAGATATCAAACGAATGGATACCAAGAATTGGCCAACCTACGTCCAAGGTCATGCATGGTGGAGACATCTTGTTTAGAAGGCAAAAACCTTCAGGTAGAGAGTTATAGTCATATAGGAGGAGGAGGAGGAGAATAAAAAGAAGATGAAGCAGAAAAAGATAAAATATGAAGATCTCAATAAAATCAAGTGAACATACGAATAAAAACATCATTATTTCTTTGCTGTGGGTCGTCATATTTCAATTCCTTCTGGCTTTTTTCGTGTTGAGACTTGAAAGTAGTTTTGAAGTTCCTTAGGACAGGTTACTGGCCCGACGCTAAGTAGTCCAGTGGTAGGGCTGCTACCTTTTAGTCTCTGGACAGACATTAGGATACCGCATTTACTCAGTACCTGATGGAACGGTTATACCGCCGTGACTCGGTCCTCAGAGCCTCGTTTGTGAAAACGGGTTGTACCACGAGAAGGTGAGGATGAGAATTGGGTAGGAGAGGTTATACACACGTCACTACCCCTTACAACCCATCATTATAGGACTAATATTAAAACGAACAACAATTCTACAAAGAATTATGCAAAAAACCTTTGATAAACTTACTCCAAAGTAAAATTATAATATAAAAGTATCAAATTATTTACCTTGTAGGTATGTCTCAACTTTTGAAATATTGACTGTAGGCATTTCGGGACTAGTTTCCTCATCAGCAGAAGGTAGATATGTTTCCGCTGGTCCAGAATGTAATACTCCAAAGACTCTAAACATAAATAAAAGTTCGCAAACTTTGCTGTTGTCTCATTTGGTCCTGAATTCGGTTATTTAGTTAATTTCAAGGACAAATGAATGGAACTATTTTGGGAATGTATTATGAAACCATTGTTTATGATAGACAACAAGCGAGGAAAGAATGTATAAAAACTCTTTAAGTTTATTTCTGTTGTTCTATTAATTGTTGCACATTCATTACACATGCTCTTGCAAAATAATAGATTAGTAAGCAGGAGAAAGTGTGTTTTTTGGATCTAGGAAAAACTAATTCACTTATACTGGTAGAGTTTTAAGAATTATAAAACAGTACCTGATATAATTTGCAGTGTTGTTTTACAGGAGGCAACACTGCTAATTATTGAGGACGACATAGATCTCAGGTACTGTTTTATAATTCTTAAAACTTTAACACAGTGACCTCAACGGAGTTTCGTAATGTATCTTAAAAATCTTGATTTATACTGGTACAACGGCATTTCTGCACAAGTTTAGATAAAAATCTTCCACAACGAATTCCCGCAGTGTAGCCAAGCGGTTCAAGGCTTGATGTGGAATTTGGGTAGCTAGTAGTAGTGCATCCAGGTTGAAGAAACAATTTATAACGGCTGGATGACCCGACATGCTGATTTATTATCATCCCAATACTCGCTAAATAATCGTTCACTTTTGTGATTAACACATGTGAACGTAAAGACAGCAGCATGTTGATGGACCAAAGGTCCTCTAAGCCTGCAGCGGGATGGAGCTTGTTTTTTCACCGCGATAATTATTTTAATGTCGGTAACATCAGTTCTAAGAGATTAGTTATGCGATTAAAAAGAAATAGGCCGGCCACGTGCAATAGACGAATTATTTTTCAACAATTGTGATTTTAAGAATACACACCAATAAACAAAACAATTGAAGTAAACTATGAGGGTTTTTATACTTTATTTTCTCGCACTTTTTCTGTAATAAATATTGATAACAACTATGGGGTTTATCAATAGCTGTTTCAATTGTTTCGATAATTCACGACCGAAGGGTTGCGATGGAAGTGATTTGTCCAAAAAGAAAAATTGTATATGTAATAAAAAGACAAATTAGTGAATGAATTATTTGTAGTAATAATGAAATGGAAATAAGTTACGCATTTTATATAATATTAATAAATTGAATTTAGTGTGTAACAATGTTTTGATTGAAAAGCCTTTAGTGTTTTGTTATATGCATATCAGAAATATTTGCGAGTCGGGTTGGTCAAGTTCCAAACAATTGTGTATCAGATCTGACAATTTATTTTCGACGATATTGGTTCAAACTGACACGGACTGGAAATCAGATTTGTCAATATACAATGCCTAACGTATGAACAAAATAATGTGCACAATAAATACACAAAATAGTTAAATTCATTTTTAATTGTCTTGTATATAGCAGTAAAACAGAGAATGCACCTGCTTAGCGTGGAAGAAATGAGGCAGATCTGCAAGGTTGCTAAGAGACTTTACTGAATTCAGCTTTACATTTTAGGAGAAAACTCAATATTAAAAACGGTCCCACGAGTATAAATCAAAATTCTTCCTTGTTACGCGGTAGAATCGCAAATTAATTGTTATTAGACTCTGCAAACAAAATCTTGTTTCTTATAATGTATCAAGTAACACTACACACGTGAGACTAACAATAAATTGGGAAAATGCAGAGAAGTACTAAGCTCATAGAACGGGAGGTAGCTGGTACTATATAGAGTGTCACCAAACTTTAGGGTAAAAATTATACAGACGATAGAGGACTCTATTTGGAGCATTTTGACATGAGGGACCAGTGGTCGAAAATGAATATACTGGACGCAACGCCATATTGAAAATATACGAGGGCCGTTTCTGTAAACTGTTATAACTGTGATAACGAACTGCCTAGCACTTTCATTTGCCTAAAGTGCATGATTGACTGTCAAAGATGGAGCATTACTCGTCACAGAAACTTGCAGTGATGCATTTAATGTACGGTGCAGCAGAATGTAGAGCCCGGAGAGCGGAACGAATGTTCTGAGAGAAGTTTCCTAACAGGCGTAATCCAAATTGGAAGACATTTATTGCCGTAGATAGGAACTTACGAGAGATTAGCTCATTCAAGATACAAAGAGCTGGCCAGGGAGCAAAACGTAGAACTGTTCGGGCACCAGATATGGAGATGATGATGTTGGATCGTCTGGCAGACAAACCATCAATAAGTACACATCAACTTCCCCGTAAACTTAATGTTTCCAAAACGTCTGTGTGGAAAATGCTAAAGGAGCAGCAATTACACCCCTATCATAGCCTATGGGTGCAGGTATTGGGGCCACATGATTTTTAATCCGGATTTTAGTTCTACGAATGGATTATTCAGCGCTGTAATACAGTACCGAACTTTCTACAGTGTATATTGCTCATTGATGATGACTTTTTCACCCGTGATGATATATTCAACTGCCAGAATAGCCATATCTGGAATGACAACTATCCACATGACATCCACATGTCTGGCCACCAGCAGAGATTTACTGGTATTAACATTTGAGCTGGAATTGTAGAGGATCATCTCATAGGACCTTATTTCCTTCCAACCCTTTCGAATGGTCAGCGCTACCCCGTATTTCTACGAGATGTGCTGCCACAGTTGTTGGACACTGAACCACTTGTCTTTGAGAGGATGTGGTTTCAACACGACGGGGCTTCTACCTACTTCAATGATGACGTCCATACTCATCTGAACAATACATTTCCTAATCGTTGGATTGGAAGCGAGGTCCTGTACCATGGTTAATGCGATCGTCGGTCTCACTCCTCTGGATTTTTTCTCATGGGGCACATGCAGACGTTGGTGTATGAAATTCCAGTAAAAATTGATGAGGAACTGCTAGCTAGGGTCCTAGCTGCCGCTTTAATTGTTCAACAGACACCAGGGATTTTGCAGAGGGTGCGAAAAAAACTCCATGCATCGTTGTAATGCATGTATTGAGACAGGTTGTCGCCACTTTCAACAGCTTCTGTGAACTCTAAGTTGGCGATGAGTGTAAAGTAAAAGCTGCTTACAAATGATATTCAAGATGGCATAGCATCCAAAATAATAATTTACGTCCACTGGTCCTTTATATCAAAATGTTCCGAATAGAGTCCTCTGTCGTGTGTATAATTCTGAGCCTAAAGGTTGGGTTACTCTGTATATTCAATCAATAAACTTAATTTAAAAAATGAAGTCCTCCTCCACGACTCCACCTCTCTTAAACTTAAATTTTCAATAGATTTCAATATTTTTAGCAGCAGTAGATTCGCATCAACAAGAACGCAAAATGCCATCTTATTTATGCGCATCCATCTCCAGTCATATTTAATTTCTTTATTCAGTGTAATTTTGGAGTAGCATATAGTGTCCTCGAAAATGAAATTTTACCGCATGAAACGAATTAAACAACTAGCGCCGTCGTGTTTATTATCTGTATATAAATAGGTAAAGGCAAAACAGTTAAGTATTCTTTTCTCCTCTGTCTGCCAAACGATTTTTTTAGTAGCCATTGACGAGCTTTAGTGTTATCATAAGTAATGACACGAGTGATTTCCAAATTTTCTAGAGAATTTTGAAATCAAGAGTGGTATTTGTTAAGACTATTCAACGAATAAAATTAAGCTGTTTACTCAAAAATAACTTTTTAAATATAGTTACATGTATTTTTAAATAGTTACATATTCAATGTAAACGACGACGTTTGAAAACAAATAAAAAATGTGTGGTTATGTTTATCACTGCAACTTGATCATATTATTTATTGACAAATAGGATCGCAATTAGTGATAATCCACTAAGATCGCAGTGCACCCTAGTGGAGAAAAAATTAAACACATCAAACTGTATATTATAACGAACATTATAGGTTAATAATTATTTCTTAGGAAATAACTCAGTTAAATCAGTATTTAAGAACACAATTATTGAACACACAATTATCAAATGTGTAGTTCGAAGGAATCTGATCATTATTTGCTATATTCAACGTATTTGTTGGAGAGTCAGTCACTGCAAAATAATGCTGTGACCTGTTCAGAATATTAAAAAGGAGGAACTTTCCTTATTTTGGGAAACAGAATTCGATAAATATCGAGGTCAAACACAACTGCCATCGGTTGTAAAATAAAATTAATTGAACCGTCATTGACTCCCGTTTGGGGCATGAATTAAATAGTCAATAAATATTTTGCAAACAGTTTTTTTTCCTACCTTCAAGGTAGAGTCGAAGCCTTTATTTAGAAGTCCCTATTCGTCCTACTTCACACTCGTTACGTCTACGATCTGCAATATTTCTACAAATACTCAATACAGTTTTTACTATTTAGAAAAATTAATATGTTTTCCTCAAATTTTCTGTAATGTTTATGGTTGAATTTCGACCTTTTAGGCGAAGACTAGTTATTTTTATTAGGCCTATTAAAATGTAGCAGTATTTCGTGATTTTCGATAATTTGGAGGAATTATATAAATGTTAAATATAAATTTTAATTGTACTTTTTTCTTTATATTGTGTGATGATGAATCATATTGTGGAGTGCTGAATATGTGGCTGCAATGTTTTAATTGTAGTAATACTTGATACATTCTATCATACGTAATGCCACGAGTGATTTCCAAATTATCGATAAATTCACGACTAACGAAGTGAGGAATGAATTTATCTCAAGAATTTGGAAATGAAGAGTGCCATTTGTTACGACTATTTAACGAACAAAATTAAGCTGTTTACTCAAAAATCATTGTTTAAATATCCATCCTTCCATTGTAATTCTGCCCGCGGGCATGTTTTTCACTGCAATCATATCATTTTCATGCTCGCTTTGCAGCTTTACTAGGGAATTATAGGCGTTGTAGCTTCCCCTTTCTTCCCATACCGGAAGGATGATGATGATGGCCGGATGATTTTTCGGGGACCGTTGGGCCCTAAGCTTCCTGACATTTGTCTTACAGATGAGGAAAACCCCGAAAAAACCTCACCCAGGAGCCTGTCCCGACCGGAAATCGAACACGGACCCGCTGTGTGAAAAGGCAGCACGCTACCTCGAGACCACAGCGGTGGACTAATTAAATATAGTTATTTTAAAATATGTATATGTTTAATGTAAACGGCCATGTTTGAAAACAAATGAGAAACGTTTATTATGCTTAATTTGTTCATCACTGCAACCAGATCATATAATTTATTGTCAAAGGATGGCAATATTTTAACAATGCACCCAAGTGGAGTAAAAAAACACATCAAACTGTACATTATAACTAACATTATTAATTAATTTCTGATGTCCTATGATGTAAATATGTTAATTATATTTTTTTGGAACGTAAATTTGTGGGAAATAATACATTTATGAAAATGCAAAGACTGGTTTCTTTTTTTTTTGTATATTCAATTGCTACAAATAGTTTTATATATCCCACAAGCACTATCTGGTTACATTCGTGCACTATATATACACTGGTAGCTACATGCATTCTAAAATTCTTACATATTAATATATAAATTGTTATATTCAACGTATTTCTTAGAGAGTCAGTCGCTGCAAAATAATGCTCTGACCTATTCAGAAAGTTATAAAGGAGGAGCTTGATATTAAAGTGATAAAATTAAATTGTTAAAATCGAGGTGAAAAACGACTATTGGCTGTAAATCAAAATTCATTAAAATGTAATTGGCCATTGACTCCCATTTGGGGTATGAGCTAATAGTCATTAACAAAGCATTCTGTGCACATTTAGGGCAATAATAAGCTAACCTTTCTAGGGTAAAAGCTTCCACAACACCTTCCAGGTGTGTGATGATATTTTGCGTACTTATGTACACCCTTCGACAAAAAAAAAATGAGTCATCTCTTGAACGCACATTTCTTATAAGTCATAATCGGCACCGTTGAGGTTATAACAGTGTTAAATTATTTATTTTTACACGCTTTATATTAGCTTGACCTGTATCTGTCTATGTAACTAACCTGTATCTATGTAACGGAATCTTTGAACACGATTTTCATCCACTTAAAAACATTGGATCAACTTGAAACTTTGTATACTTATAAAGGACCCACGACAATACAATAATGTCATAATTTTTTTTCTAAAATCCTGGCCAGGATTATCGGAAAATCAAAAAAAATAAAAACCTGTCTTGCGGACTTATCGACTTTTTAGTCAATCGTTGTAAGACCTCAGTTAGTAGAGCTGTGGACTAAAGTGGTATATAATTTCAGCAATCAATAGGTCGCTGGTCCAAATCCGGGCCGGAGGTTTATTTAGAACAGTATTAAGCAATTAAATTTTCATGGGATTCCGGTTTATGACGTCAATTAAACTAAAAATAAAAAAAAATACATAATAGTTTAAAAAACTGAAACAACACGCTTTATTAGATAACCAAACTAAAAAATAAAAAATAAATAATAGTTTAAAAAACTAAAACTTATTAGAAAACCGAGCTAAAAAATTAAAAAAATAAATTAAATTTCCAACACGCTTGGGGAAAAAATTAAAGTGGTCAACAAAAAAATAATCTCTAACACATCTAGAATAAAACTAGAGTTATCTACAAAAAAAATAATTTTACCATCAAAAGCGTTGGGTGATTTTTATGGTTTTTACGTTTTCTTCTTAGAGACTTTACTTTTACCAATATCTGTTTATTATCAAATGTAAGTATTAATTGATATAGAGCACCCCACGCTTTTGAGATTAAAATTATTGCTTTTGTAGTTAACACCAGTTTTATTCTAGATGTGTTGGAGATTATTTTTTTGTTGACCACTTTAATTTTATCCCAAGCGTTTTGGAAAATAAAATTATTTTTAATTTTTTTAGTTGGGTTTTCTAATAAAGCGTGTTGTTTTAGTTTGTTTAAACTACTATTTATTTTTACCTTGTATACCACCGTCTTCCTCAACTATCTAAAATTTTCGTTGATTTCACTCTAGGCCTTTCGATGCATGCTTCATCTTCTGGAGTCGTTGTAGTAGTATTGAATTAACTGTATGTCTAATAGAGGGGTTTGCTTATTAGGCACATTTTCGTTGAGAATGTTTGTATTCTTGGCCTTCTTGATAATTTCAATTTCTTGTAAAATGTTAATTTTGTGTCTGTGTTTTCTATGTGTATAATTTACATTGTATTATCGATATTGTTGAAACTGTGGCCGCTTTCTGAAATATGTTTAGCGAAATTTGATTTCATTGTTAAAGGAGAAGGCAAATCAAATTTCGCTGTTCACCAGGTTGAATCCAATCGAAAATGTATGGGCTAAGATGAAAATAGAGATGAACTCTAATTGGCCTGCAGATGCACGAAAAACGAAAGATGGCTTTTGGGCACAAATTCAAGACGCCTGGGATGCTTTAGCAGATCGTCCACGTGCCTGTAGAAATTTTTTGTATCAATGCCCCGCAGATTGAGGGCGGCAATAGATACTGAGAATTCATACACCCGATATCGATTTTGTTTTTGTTAAAGTTTTTCATTTTAGAAGATATTATTTCCTTTCTTCATTTAATTATTAGAAGGTTTTCATTTATGTGTTTTGTGTGTGCATTAAAGCCATAAAACTCAAATATAAAATTAAATATGAAACTATATTACAGGCGAAATGCTATCCTAACATTCAGTAATAAAAAAAATGAAGTAGAAAGGGAATCGAACCTGTCAAGTTACGAACGCAGATGTCGTGTGTTAAACCGCTCGACCACGGAAACACACAAAAACAAACTATCTCTTTTATGTTACTTGAGTGTGCACTACGTTAACTAGCAAACACCACAGTACAATTACTGAAAACGTGTTAATGTGATTCTGCGAGTGCTCACGAAGTTCTCCGATCGGTTGATAGAATCAAGAGATGACTCATTTTTTTGTCAAAGGGTGTACATTACCTTGTTGGAACGTCGGTCTCTCCTCAAAAAATCTTCTTCTTCTTCATAATTTGTAGGATTTTCATCCTATTTATTTCCAAAATCACTCCTCGGATGAAGACGTATTGGATGTGCATCCACTGTCTATCAATCTCTTGGCTGGTCTTTCTCTTGTTCTTGTCCCGTCCACTGGTCTACTTTCTTTAGCTCTTTTAGCAAGTAGGTTGTCTTCCATTCTTTCTATATGACCTTTCCAATATTTTCGTCTATCTATAATAAATTTTGTTATGTCTTGAATATGACGGATCAAAGACGGAAACAAAATACCCTCAAAAAATGTTAAACTGGAAATATATAAAACTATTATTCTTTCAGTTATACTATATGGATACCAAACATGGTCATTTACTTTTAAGAGGACAGAAAATATTACGACATTTTGAGAATAAAGTATATAGATACATTTTTGGACCGAAGAGAGATGAGCAGACAGGTGAATGAAAAAAAATCATAACAGTGAGCTACATGATGTTTATGGAAAACCAGACATAATAAGAAGAAATATGTACCGTACACTGCGACGGGCAGGACATGTGTCACGAATGAGGAAATTAAATTATGAATGGTAACTTCTGTAGGAAAGTTAGAGGGAAACCGCAAGGACGATATCCCAAGAATTTGTGGTAGAAAATATTAACTATGATTTGAGGGAAGTAAATTATAGGCCTATAGGGAAAGGTTGGAAAATATTATCTTAGGATAGGGATATATGGTGAGCTGATATCAGGGCTGCCATGAACCTCCGGGTTCGATTGTGCAAATTAGTAGTTGAAGATGTGTTGTATATAGTGGAAGTAATGTAAGTATCCACGTTTTGATTATGAATTCCTGACGGTAAATACAATAAATATGTTTTATATATTTTGGATAATAAATATATGTTTTTTTTAAATAGTTTTGTGCACAAATTTGTTGGACCCAACATTGATCTGATTTCACACAGAACATATGAGACGTAAAAGCGTGAAACTTTTTCCTTTGGTATTTTTTTATCCCATGGTCGCTTCAACCCAAATTAAGTTAAGAGTCAGAATGAAATTAAATATTTTTATTAATGTTAGTCAAAGAGAATTACGAAGATTGGCATGGGCCAATTGAAAAATAACTGAAGGAAAAATGTGTTTCATTTCTCGTCTCCTATGAACTGCGTGAAAAATACAAGAATTCTCACAATCATTATGAAGTAATATACTGTTTTTTTCCTGCGAAAATCTACATTTCCGACACACAGCCCACTTGCCAAAAGAAGTTACAATTAACATATACGCATAATATTAGTTCCATTCTGTATATTAACGTTAATGTTTGTGGTTATATGTTTAAGTTTTCCTTGTAAGATACATTAATTTCAGAGTGTTTAGTTATGCTTTAATGTTTATATTAAAACATATAAAACTTTGCTCTTTCTCATCATCATAGTTTAATAACCACTATCATTGTAGGTACTTCTATTTGCCGCAAAGCTCCCGGGCCTCACAGGGACACGACCTGTCGGGAAACGATTTTAAATTTTGAATTACACACATACTTTTTTGACCACACAAGGACATAGAGGGCCTTTCTAGATGAGTGATCACATCAATGTAAGAGAACATTTAAGACACGATACACTATTCACTCGTTCATATCAAACAAGGCAAACATGATAGAGATGATTGTGGTGGCCAGATAATGTTCATTGGTCTTAAATTTTCCCGACATTTGTCTTAGAGGTAAGGAAACATCCCGAAAAAAACATACCTTTTAAACTTGACCCTATCGGGATCGAAATCGGACCCCTTTGCTAGGAGTGAACGACGTTACCCCGAAACCACAGCGGTTGACCGTCTTAAAACCTAGAAATACAAAATTGGAATTTAAAACTTTGCATATTTCCATATATCTATATACCCTAAAAGCTGAGAGTTTTATTGCGATTCTCATCAGGAAGTTGGCTTTCACCCCTTATGAATAGTTTTATCTTTATTTCATACAGCTAGAAGGACACGATTGATTATCATTTAATATAAGACAAACATTATTTACTAAATTTAAAACAGAGTTGCTACATTGTGAATTATAAGGATTTTAAGTCTGATGTGTATGCACAGGTCTATGTTTCTCTGAGAAAATGAAAAACCACGTTGTATGGCAAAGCTTTGGACCAAACATCGCTTTGTAGTGAGAACACCCATGAACATTTTGTCAAGGCGCGCAATAAAAAAACATGAGATACACGTAAAACGTTCTCATTACAGCAATCCCATGCCAGAGCTCTGTTTCAAAGTGTTTTCACTCAACACTCCCTATTCATCGCAGAACACAAATGATGTTCAAAAGAATACATTGGATTTTCCATGCACATTTGCTAAGCATACGACGCACCTCCTGCAGCATGCATATAAAAAACTAGAGCAGCCTATAATTAGGGAAACTTTTTTTTTCAATAAACAGAATATTTTTAGCAAATGCAGTAGTTATGTGATTTTAATTAAATTCAAATATATTCATTTAATTTTTACTAAACCAACCATGGGATCTAATTATAACAAAACAACAGATTGTTACATTTCAAGTCTCCTAAGTACTATGTGAAAATCAGACTAATATTCCCAACAATAAATGCCTGCGAAAAAATATTTATTTTTATAAATCCATAGATTTTTTGACCGAATATATGTATTGCTTTGTACTTTTTTACATTGTATATACCCTGTACACCCCGCATGTGGTCCATGGATGCTTCCTAGATTATCCTGACCAAGCTAATTTAGTTACACTTGTTTCCCTACAGGAGTCAGATAGTGACATGGTCAGCACATCGCCTCGATGAGACATCAAGTAGGCAACTAAGGTATTACTTGAATGGGGAAGTCCGATTAAATTTTCCTCAGAGGCATCAATTTAGGCTTCAGGTTCTCTTACTAGGCCGAAAATCTTCAGACTCGGTGCCCACGGCTTAATGTCCCTCCCGGAGAAATTTTCCCTTGAATATTTCCATCATAAAAAATCCATCGAACCCGGCCGGGTTTTAACCCTTGATCCTTGGGACTAGAGGGAAGGAACAAAACCACTAGACCACTGAGGCAGACACCCATTACTGTAAGAGAGTTTTATTGTATTTTCCACAAGAAATTCATACTCAAAACCTGGGAACTTATTACTTCCACACTGTACATCATATCCGAAGGAAGAATTAATCTATATAATTATCCAAAACTTAATATCACTCCTTGAAGTTATGTGGAATGATTTTACTACAGAATGGATTCTTTAGTCTGAACTTAAACCCGCATAAAGGTCTTCCCAATGATAAAAGCAACAAAACATATATTTTGGTTTATAACTTTCTCTCTCTCTCTCTCTCTCTCTCTCTCTCTCTCTCTCTCTCTCTCTCTCTCTTTGTCTTAGTTTAACTTTTCCTTTTTAGGTACTTTTACATACCCACGTCAACCGGCCCTTAAGGGACACGGCTTATCGGGAGAGGATTTTAGCGATCAGCTAAATGCCAATGTACACCTCCGAGTCAACACGAACATTAAAGACACGCCATCCACTTACTCACCCATATTAAACAAAGGCAAAAATGATATGGATGATGATTATGATCACCAGATAATGTCCGAGGAAAATTTACATCTTAAAGTTTTCCTACATCTGTCTTAGAGATGAGGAAAACTCCCGAAAATACCTCACCTAGGAAACGTTTCCCGACCGGGGATCGAACCCGGACCCTCTGCTTACGAAACGACGTTACTCCGAGATCACAGCGGTGGACATATTTTTGTTTATCGTTTTATTAAATCTACTCTTAATTAATTTTAACATAGTTATATACTTTATGAAGTAAAAATATCTTATTGTCTGTCTGGCTTAACTTTGTACCAGTGTTGTTGGTGTTTCTTCACCAGATGTTAATAGGGATAAAGGGGAAGACGATAACTGACAACAGGGTGGATTCTTTTTTTTGTAACTGAGTGTAAGCGGTCAAGGATCTACCCTTATATCTCCATCTCTCTCTTTGCCAAGTTAAGCCAGGTGTACAATAGTAGGCCGGTCAACTACGTACATGGTTTTCTTGTATTTTTTATACTGGCCTATAATTCATTAGGCTACAAATTTACTGACGATATGATTTAACGGCTAACATCCACTAAGTGAGATGTCTCCCATTCAAGTCATGTCATTTTTTAATTTGTTTCGATCTCAATTGAAATCCCATCCAACAATTTTTGAGTGCAAGTGCCAGTCTTCTTGGTGTAGGGTGATAGGTAAGCATCTGCTTCGGTAGCCTGTCATCTTCCATTCGAAGATCATACTGTAGGCTATCCGTCTCGATTTGTATTCTAATATATAGGCCCATATATATTTTTTTGAAGTTCCATGTTAAATTAATCTAAATTTTCTTAATTTATTTCATGTAATAATAATATATGAACATCAGCCCTCCGAAAAAATATAATTGTAGGAGATTTAAGTCTGTTTATATATTTTTACTTCAGTGTCCTTATCTCGCTGCCATATAAAAGGTTTGGAAGTGTTAATTTTTTATATAGGCTACTTCTATTCTTGAATGTTTTTGATCTGAGGTTTAATAATGGAATTTATTAGCCTTAAATTTAGTATTTCTTTTAATTATTAACTCACATCTATTCCTTCTTCATATGAGATATTGGAACCCAGGTATGTGAAGTTATTCACCTACACCAAAATTATGTTACCAAGTACAATTTTACTTCTGACTTATTTGATTGTGGAGTAAATATATTTTAAACAAAACAAAAATATTAATTAATGATATTAATTGTTTCAAAGTGAATCCTGGGCATAAGACAAGCAACACGATAATACGTTATTGGCTACGGAAATTTACTTTCAGAAAATCGAAAATATATTTAAAAAATGGAACAATAAAAGGATCTATGAAAGTGAAATATTCTGGAAATAATTGAAGGGAAAGAGATCAGAAGTGGTCAGCCTCTGTTAAAAGGGTGGGGGAAGGAATAATTTCTAAGATTAATCTAGAGTGGACTGCTGAAGGCAGAAGCGGAGGAAGAAAACTACGACAGAATTTGATGTACGGATTCAGGAGCAACATTGAGAGTAAAATGTGTAGAGTAGTTATAGGCCCTATGTAACCAGAATTGAGGAAAGCACATTTTAATAATGACTTCTGGCCCTAGAGTGTATCCAGGACTTTGCATCGAAAGAAAAATTGGATCATTGTCAACATAATTGTTATAATCTTCAAGCTTAAACTGTTAAACTAAACTATTGGTGTTTTTTTGCGACACTCTGAAAATAAACTGTTGCTGTCTTTCTGACCGGGATTAGTCACTTTAGTAGCTGCTGTTTGAAACGTTATCATGACTGTATTCTGAAATAGTAAGGACATCGCTGTTTTAATCACCATCCGGGAATGATTCTGTTGTGTCGCGGTAACCTACTTTTCTGCACCAGTTTTCCCGCTTTCTCTCAATCCTGGTCAACTCTTATGTCATGCAATACTTTCCAGATAGTATTAATTTGCAACGTCTTAAATCTTATGGAAAATAAAAGTATCATACATCAAGGATTTAGAGAATATACTTCAACAAGGAGTAGACATGGCATATGTTTTTAATATAACCACAAGTAACACAATAATTGCTTAGCAGTTGTGGATGGGAATGTTTGGTTCAGATGGAATGTAAAATCAATTTTAAATTCGTCGCAATACCTACAGTAAAAGTATATTAATTGATAATGGGATTTTGAAGTCATTTTTCTTTGATATGAAAACAAGGTGATGGCGATAATCACTTTTTATTTATTTTATTTAATTTGCCAATTATTTTTATACATAATAATAATAACAATAATAATAATAATAATAACAATAAAATATTTTTTATTACTATTCCGGCTTTTACAATAAATATACATTTTTCCGGTACCCATGTTCACAGTTAACTACACTTTTTTCAACACATTTTTCCATTCCTGTCTGTTCATCCATATATCTTCTTCTATTTCCCATTCCCTCTTAGCTTCATTGATTTCCTGAATCCACATAATAGTTGGTCTACCCTTCTTTATCCTTCCCTGTGGTTCCCAATCCATGATTATCTTAGGTAGTCTTCCTTCTTCCATTCTTCTAATGTGTCCGTACCAATTTAATTGTTTCTTCTTTACAAAATCTAATATTGAATATAGTACCTGCATTTTTTCTTTTATATATGAATTTCTGATTTTATCCTTCCTGGATATTCTTGCAGCATAATAATAATAATGATAATAATAATAATAATAATAATAATAATAATAATAATAATAATATCAACCTGCAGGAAGAAAAAGAACAGGACGTCCACTCAAAAGACTTCTGGATGGTGTTTCTCTTGAGGCCGAAACAGGTCATCAAATGGCCTAAATTCGTGAATGTACTATGATGATGATGATGATGTTGATGATAATAACAATAATAATAATAATAATGATAATAATAAAATAATATATTTAATCTGGTTGTATCTTCTACTCAACTAGCGTAAATATAAAAAATATATATATAGGTTACAATGCTATTATGAATACTTCAAATATGAAGGGAAAATACGCCGTCTCTTCATTTCTTAAAATAGTTATGAAGCCTGCTGTATAATGAAATTAGACAAAAAATACTATTTACAAACTAGTCCACCGCTGTGGTCTCGAGGTAGCGTGCTGACGTGTCACGCAGCGGGCCCGGGTTCAATACCCGGTCGGGGCAGTTTTTCTTGGTGAGGTTTTTATCGGGGTTTTTCCTCACCTATTAGACAAATGTCAGGAAAACTTTATGGCCCAAATGTTCCCCGAAATCATATGGCCATCATCAACATCCTTATCATTGTCATCATCATCCTTCACCGGTGTGGAAAGCAACGGGAAGCTACCACACCTACAGTTCCCTAGTAAAGCTGCAAGCATAGCTTGAAAATGCTATGATTGCAGTGAAGGACCTGCCTTCGGGCAGAATTGCTATGGATGGATTTACAAACTTTCTTCTTTTTTACGCACTTTATGTAACCTTCTTTCATAATTAGTTACATTGAAGTGATTAAATGAGTACTGCTTAATTAATGAAGGCAGAGGAGCGTGTACTTGTTTTGTAAGTGTGTATTTATAGGCGTACACACTAAAACATTTAGACTTAAATTATATAAATTTACGGCAGGCTACCGGTGTTATTTAGAACATCGCAAAATAAACTAGGAGAATTCCAATAATCGCTGTTTTTTATCGCCCGGTGAGAGGTTTGGTATAGCCTACGTGACATGTCATGCGAGCATTGGATGTCACACTCAATACTCAACTCAGAGTATTATTTAGATAGATAGATAGATAGATAGACAGATGCAAACCCGTGTTGTCGAAAGTTATAAAATGCATATTCAAAGTACAAAAACGAAATTCTGCATGATGATTAGATTATATTATAAGGCCTGATTGGGTTTCCTATAAACTGTAGGAATATCTGTACATTAAAATGGTACTAATTTTCTTGATAAATTATCGTATGTTATTAGCATCCTTCATATATATATATATATATATATATATATATATATTGCTTAAAGGTTATATATTTCCAAATTAGTAAGGCAATACTCAAGTTAATGTTATAGCGATTCGAGTAATATATTTTAATCAATACTAGTAAAATTCATATTTTAAGAATGGAAGTCTTTATTCCGATGATAATTAGACGCATTAATATGGACCAACTAATTTCCGTGTTAATATTTCTAGTGACCAGCCTCATGGGCTAGTGGTCAGCGTTTCTGAGTACTGTTTATGAGGTCCCGGGTTCGAGTGCCGGTGGAACCATAGGAATTTTTCCTTAAAGGGAATTATTCCTGTGGTTGCTCATGGTCTGGAATTTCGGTTAAGTTTAGGTTAAGAACTCCCCTGACGTTTCATTATCATTTATCACCCATCATATTATCGGGGTAACGTAACTCCGCCTTCTAGATGCCCGAATTTCAGAAGTGGGTTACAATTACGCCAGTGCCAGAAGAGAACACCGGAAATGTCGAAATGACAACCTGGGGCATTGAATAAAAATATTTCTAGTTTCCTACTATTATATAATGTCGTAACATCTCATGTACCTGGGAACGTATCCCTGTGTTTCAGTCCTTTCCATGGATTCCCTGAAGCAGTCTCCGCCTGGTGATTCGAATGGGGACTATTACACTAAGATTCAACCCAGGAAGTTACTGTGTTTGGAATAGGACTGGGTTGCCATTTTAACAGTATTTTCTTGAGAGAAATCCTTAAATAAAACTGAAGTATGCAACACAGCAAGTACAGTGTTGTAAGTTGTAGTCGTCCAAGCCACCCCTTCTTAACCCTTAAATTCGTAATGTATCCTTTTGGATACATCAGTTGGCTCAATTAATTTAAAATTTTAAATAAATCAGAAGAAAACGAACGAAAATAAACCACTTAAATGTGTGTATAATTATATAATATACCTAATAATAACAGTTATACAAGATTCCGTTTTCACTGCGGTCCGCCACATTCAAATAACTAACAGAAGAAATGTTCTGTTTTGCCAATTTAAGGGTTAAAGAAAAAAACAGTTACCACTTGTCACTGAGCTCGTGCAGGCCTGTACTATCCTGAGTAAAAGTGTCGACTCGCTTGTGTCTTCTGCTTTTAAATATTTTATCTATTTTTTTAATAGATAGTTTTATTTTATTCTACAATAATAATAAAATCATCATCATCATCATGAACAAATTCGTTTTAGGCCATGTGGCCTGTACGGTAAACCTAGCGAAGATGGTCTTGATCTTTCCACCGATGTTTTGGTCTTCCTTGGTCCCTATGTCCAGTTGGGGTATATTGGAATGCCAATTTTGGAAGTCTATTTCTTGCCATTCTTCTCAGATGATTTTTCCATTCTTGTTGGTATCTTCTGTATATCTTCATTTAAACTTGTTACTCCAAGTTTTCCTCTGATAGTAGTGTTCCTTTGGTGATCCAGTCTATTAACTCCTAACAATGATCGTAAGAAGCGCATTTGGCTTACTTGAAGTTTATGAGTGTTTCTTTTATTTTAAAATCCAAATTTCACTTCCATATTTTAGGGCAGCTTTTGATGTGATGTTATGTAATCTTAGTTTTGTCTCTGTCCTCATCTGTTTACCAAAATGTATTCGTATTACCCCATTCATTTTATTATATTTTTGTAATTTTGAATCAATGTCACTCTTATACTCTGCAAATAAATAATAATAAATCTGTAACAATATTGTATCCTTCGTTATAGTTTATTGTTGGCTGAAACAATGTAGAAGTCACTGGAATGCCACAAAAATTTGAGTAACCGGAAAAGAATTTTGACTTCGGTGAAAGAACGATGGTTTTGAATGTGTATTTGCATTCGGTGTAACTGAAGCTGCTAAGCAATCCGCAGCAGCCCCTAAATTTTTTTATAAGCTAGTGTTGACAATAAGGAAAGAACCTAAAGTGAAGGGGGAAAGTTTGAACAGCCGTAAAAAAGAAGTGACCTGGAATACAGAAGACGAGACTGCAAAAATACGATTCTCTTACACAGGCTGTAATAAGGCATCGTATTCATATGTTTTGTAAACGAAACACTCTTCCGACGTTGAAAAATGTGAAATCAGTCCTTGATGAAGACTCTGATGTGCCTAGTATATCTATTTCAAGATTAAGAAGAATACTACTGGATTAAGGCTTCCAGTTCACGAAAAGATAGAAGAACTCTATGCTAATTGATAGAGATGACATTATTGCTTGGAGACATCGGTACTTAAATGGACTATAAGACGCCACAGAGCAAACAATAGAAGCATTGTTTATACCGATGAACCTGGATAAATTCAGGCTGCACCACTTCTAAATCTTGAGTGGACACAACAATTACCTCTGCATCGCAAGCCCGGAAGGAAAATATGACAACAGGAAATAAGATGCCCTCATTCAAAAGTGGACGTATACTATTAGTCCACGCAGGCAATGAAAATGATTTTATTCCTGAAGCTAAGCTGATTCATCATGAAAAGAAAGATGACTACCATCATGAAATGACTGGATCATTCTATAAAAAGTATTTTCATAAGTAATGCCACGAGTGATTTTCAATTTATCTAGGGACTTTGGAAATCAAGAGTGGCATTTGTTAAGACTATTTAACGAATAAAATTAAGCTGTTTACTCACAAATTATTATTTAAATATAGTTATTTTAAAATATTTATATATTTAATGTAAACGGCGATGTTTGAAAACAATTGAGAAACGTTTGTTGTTTCACTTGTTCATCACTGCAATCAGATCATATTATTTATTGCCAAAGGATCGCAATATTGTAAGAATGCACCCTAGTGGAGAAATTTATAACAAACATTATAAAGTAATGGAATGCAGGCTTTCACGGCCGGTAATCATGGTAATAAAAGATTCCGGGCTATGTGGCCGTGGTCTATAACTGGCGTTTCTTCCAGACGTTTCTCCCTCAACTGCGGAGGGCATCTTCAGTGGCGAGCGCTTCCAGCTGTTGTTTCCCTGTCGTAGACTCGACTGCGCAGTCGAGTCTACGACAGGGAAACAACAGCTGGAAGCGCTCGCCACTGAAGATGCCCTCCGCAGTTGAGGGAGAAACGTCTGGAAGAAACGCCAGTTATAGACCACGGCCACATAGCCCGGAATCTTTTATTACCATTATAAAGTAAAGTAAAAGTAAAGTGATCCCACAAGAGGCCTCAGGAGGCCCTTGGGGTAGTAGGAGGTTAAGGCTCCCACTTTTTCTAGACAATCGGCACTTGATGTCAGCCGGGTTGTCAGCCCTGCGTGACGGCCGCCTTTACCCCAGAACAAGCGTCTGGTACTCATTTCCGTTAGAGGCTGAATCGACCCCAGGGCCATAGTGCCGCCAGAGGGTTTGGGTCAGTTTAAAAATCCTGACCCTAACGGGACTTGAACCTTCGACCCTCCGGCTTGTAGCTCAGTGCCTTAACTACTATGCTACGGCGTGCCCCATTTATAACAAACATTATACGTATTAATTAATTTCTGATGTACTCTGATGTAAATTTGTCAATTATATTTTTCTGCGACGTCATTTCCTGGGAAATAATTCGTTTAAGAAATTGGAAACAGTGGTTTCATTTCTTAATGGTATAAGCAATTGCTACAATTTTTTTTATGTTATCTCCCACAATCTCTATCAGCTGACATTCGTGCACTATGTATACAATCTGGTAGGCGTATTTCTTGGAGAGTCAGTCACTGCAAAATACTGCTATGACTTATTCAGAATGCAAAAAAAGAGCAGCTTTCTTTAATATGATAAACTTCGGTTGATAAATTCGAGACGACACACGGCTGTGATTGGTTGTAAATAAATTTTATTGAAATGTGATTGGTCATTGACTCCCATTTGGGGCATGAGTTAAATAGAAAAACTGCTTCCCAATATACCAGCGAACAGCGTCATTGTATTGGACAATTTTTTTATTCATTCCAGGAATGACGAAAAATTACCTACAAAGGGTAACAGGAGGGCAGTAATCAAATCATCGCTAAATCTCCAAAGGTTCCCTGTCGATGATGAAATGCATAAGGCGGAGCTTGTGGAGATATTGGAATCAGTTCGGGCTCGATACAATCCTAAATGCATTTTCGACGAAATGGCTCGACAACATGGACATGAATTATTGCGGCTCCCAGCTTATTACTGTCAATTAAATCCAATTGAAGAGGTGTGGAGTCAAATTAAGAGGAAAGTGTCACATGAAAACAGTGTATTTATTACAAACATGGTTCGGAAACTGCCGGAATCGAGCATTAGTAAGTAACACAACAACAGTGGACTAATTAGGTTCGACATATACAAGATGTTGAACAACATATGTGGGAAACTAATGGCCTCCTGTATATGATGCGAATTAATGTTGTCATCAATCTTGTAGAATCTGACGACAGTTGTTCCAGCAGTGGTGAAAGCAGTAACGAATATGACGATCTAGGAGTAGCTCCTTTACCTGATCAATGGCGAGTTTTCCATTTACTTAAATGCCTTGTTTTATTTGCATGTCCTCATATTTAATATAAAACTAGTTTGCATGCCGTTAAAGGAAAGCTACGCTTTTAAAATGTATAGTACATAGATTTGGAGAAAGTACTGCTAACCTTGCCCCTATACCCCTCCCTAAACAAACAAATACCGTTATTATGAGTTTGGCAACATCTACCCCCAATGACGTAGGGGACACTGGCGCATCCCGTAAGGTCTGTAATAACTTCCTGGGTTGAATTAGAGTGTATACTTCCGGATAATTTTACCCCAGTATAACCGGTGTCCGCGTTTCTTGATTGTTGCTCTGTTCCGCGAAATATGGACTCTTAGTTGAAGGGATCAGAAAAATACCGATGAGAAAATATTATAAGTAATTGAGTGTAAAGTTCTTAAGAAAAATTTTTGGACTAAAGAGAAACGAATTGACACGTGAATGGAGAATACTGCATATCAGTGAGCTACATAGTCTTTATGGAAAACTAGATGTAATAAGAGCAGTTATGTCTCGCAGACTCCTATGGACAGGACTTACGGCACGAATGGGAAATGAAAGAGGTACCAGGAAACTCCTTTTAGGATAATGAGAGCGAAAGCGCCCAATAGGTAGAACAATGATGGGGTGGGAGAATAATATTAACCATAATTTGAGGGAGGTAAATTATACAGAGAATGACTGGATGGCGTTGGCACAGGATAGGGATGAATGGAGAGCTTATATCATACCGGTTCGATAGTGTAAGTGAGTTTGTGATATAGATAGTGTGAACCAACTATAACAATTTTAAGATATTAAGTACAGTTACGTCTCGTAGAATGCGATGGTGGGGACATGTGGCAGAATTGGTATGAAAGAAAAAGTTTTGCAGGAAAACCAGACGTGGGCTAAGAATGAGATGGAAGAATAACACTAACGATTATTTTAGGGAAGTGAATTATATAGGGATTGAATGTAAAATATTACCCGAGGATTGTGATGAATGAAGAGCTTATGTCCTCACGGCCAGGAACTCCCGAGTGCGATAGTGTCGGTTGGTTAGTTGGTCTGTTCTATACACAGTTAAAACATGAAGTTGTAACTTTTATTTTACGCATTACATTGCCGATAATAAAAATATTTCTAGCGATAAGTTTCTCGAACAGAAAAAAAAATCAGTACTAAGTAGGGTTCCAGATCTCCAAAACAATATTGTATGAAAGCACTGGTTGTAGTAAAATTGTAACAAAATATATAACTCATTTATTCTTCTTTCTCAGTTTAGTTGGCTTTGACTTCCTAAACAATCATCCTGCAATCATTTATCATTATTTATTTTCCTTTTCCTAACTTTCATTTTATCAAGGCCACTCTCTAATTCTTGTATTTTTATTAAATCGTTATTTATTTAGTCCTTAAAATTCGTATATGTTATCAAAGGCTTTAGAATTTATAAATTTAACTAGTGCAGTTTGGTCTGCAAGAACTATTTGATATTTGTGATAGGTGTATAAATGGGTTCGTTGGGTAGTAGGTCAGGAAGTTTGATGAGTTTAGTCGCATAAAAAAGTGAAGTTGAGAATTATCATAAATAATTCCACGAGTGATTTCCAATTTATCTAGAGAATTTGGAAATCAAGAGTGGCATTTGTTAGGACTACTTAACGAATAAAATTAAACTGTTTACTTTCAAATCATTATTTAAATATAGTTATTTTAAAATACTTCTATATTTAATGTAAACGGCGATGTTTTATTATTTTTTATCGAATATCCAATAATATGAACCCTATTTCACCATCCTGTATGTTAGGATTTTAGTTACAACACAATTAATTTATTTACAATAAGTTAGAGTATGGTTACTTTCTAGCGTTACATAATAAGGTAATATGAACAAATAAATAAACTGATTAACAAACTAGAAAAAACTAACTCAAAGTCTCTTAAAAATGATGATTGATTAAAGTCACACTGCTTTATATAACAACACTTCTTACAATAACTATTTGACAAAGGCAGTTGAAGAGTGAAATCTATTTTGGAATTGTAATAACTTAATTTTTAAATAAATTCATGTATTTTGGAATCAAATGCGGGACACTCAAATA
This sequence comes from Diploptera punctata, assembly GCA_030220185.1. NCBI lineage: Eukaryota > Metazoa > Arthropoda > Insecta > Blattodea > Blaberidae > Diploptera > Diploptera punctata. The sequence goes on along the minus strand of JASPKZ010007973.1, from coordinate 279,563 downwards.
ACAGGCGTGAGATACTCTGGCGAAGTTTATGCAAATACAGGTATCTGTATCTATTTTAAATCGTTCCAAATAATGTCCAAATTTACCGTGTCCAGTCATAAACTGTGTTAATACAATTTTTGGTTCTACGTATTTGCACTTTCTTCGGTCAAAACAGTTGGGAAAAATAATGTTCTTGTCAAAGCACCATTAATACTGTTTAATCACTCAGCATTCCAATTTTGTAAGAGATCACTTTTTAGTACTTCTTTAATGTATGATAGAGGACAGAAGGAGTAAAAGTAATCCATATTTGAATTAACAGCTGATTTGGCAAGAAAATCTGCACATTCATTTCCTGTAGTTCCAGTATGTCCTTTAATCCAGCCTAGGCAAATATGTCCAAGATGTTGGTTTAAATTTGTTCTTATGGAGGTTGCAATCGGGTGACTGTTGAATCTGTCATTGATAGCGGAAAGTGCTGCCTGGGAGTCACTATATATCAAGAAGACTTGTTGGTGTTTATAACCCATTCCACAGCTTGCAGTAGAGCTAAAAGCTCTGCTTGAAAAATCGTACATTTGGAAGCAAGCTTGTATTCTTGGTGAAAGATCTCAACTTCATTATCAAATACCACAGAAGCACATCCAACTAGTTAGTTGTGGTCCTCCATTCCAGAGATACGAGAGCCATCGGTATAAATGAAATAATCATGATGACTGTTGCTGCAATCATTTATCATGAGTGGCCTCCGATAAGTGCTAGGATGACCAGATGACAAGAAATGTTCCTGTCTTTCGATTTCAGAGATGGGAATTTGGTTTAGATGTACACGACATTTCTTAATATTAGTTAGTCTGGCTCTGTATATGAAAGACAAATATAAGGGTTCAATACCAGTTACCATGTAAGCAGCATCATTAGATAATGTACGATATGCTCTAACCATGCGTAGTATAAAGCCCCTTTGAATTTGAGCAAACTTTTTAGCCCATTTTTTATTTACACAATCCTGAAAAGCAGAAGCACAATATAATATCATTGGCTCAAATGCTCCATGGTAAATAATCTTCAGTATTGAGCTATTAAGACCCCAAAAAGGTCTTGTTGCGATAGAGAGACCAGTCAGAAATTTGCTAGCTTTTGTGGCTAGGCAGGCTAAATGTGTTCAGAATGTAAGTTTTCTATCTAGAATCACTCCTAAATATCGAAATTCATCGATAAATGTAGTTTGTTTACTATTCATCACTAGTTTCGGTTCTTCAATCTTTCTTTTCCTAGTAATAAGCATTGATGTAGTCTTCAAATGATTAAAACCCATTTTGTTTGTACACCCCCAACGATACGAAATATCCAGGGTGTAGCGAATAAGATACGGCCCTAATCTAGTATAGTGATTAAGAAGTATGATTAATGAATAAACAAGGAATGAACTGAATATAGTTTAAAAGTCAATTAAATTAATACCGTATTGGTATCTAGTTCTCACAAAGGAGCGGTAGGAAAACCTAAGTAACAAGAAGTCATAAATATGTAACCCCTCAAATTAGACCTGAAATCCTTAAGCTGGGTCTAGCTTGAAAAATCACGATTAGGAGAAAACGTCAAACTCCAAAATTTACAATCGCGGAAAGCCCAAACTGGTAAGCACGCTCCCTAGCCGTGAGAATAAAATTACAAATGTAGGTGGGAGTTTAAATAAAATATTTACGCCCTTTAGAAGACATATGATTGAATATTCTAACCAATCAAAATCAGAGTTAGGGTGTACGACCATATATGGGAATAAAGGGTCCTGACTTCGATACAAAACTCATGAGAACAAATTTACTTACTTATACTCAACAGTTCGTTGGGAGAATACTTATATCAGAGATTTCATAGGTTCGGTACTCGAGAAGGGATCCCAAGTCATGGGACTTAGAAATTCCTGTAAAATTAATCATTCTTAAGCTTAAAGTGAGAGTCCTCGTGCAGTTAGGCAACGAAAATCAACACCAATTCAACGGTGCACAATGTATCGAGTGTATTTTAAGAGCTTACTTCATTAATTAAATAAAATAAAGTTATATTCATTATTCGTGATTGTCTATTCCAACGCAATTCTCCTTCTGAACCCTTTATAGATAGGAATCTCAGCGCCACTCTGAAACAACAGGAACCGACTAGCTACCGAGGCAGGGCAAACAAACAATTCACAATAATTAAAACAGTGAACTACAGTGGCAATACTCCCAGCCTTCAAAATACTGCACCAAGAGATGTGTTTGCTTTACTTGTTAGATTCTCTATCGTTTTAGCCCTAATTATCAACAAAGCGTCATCTGCATATGCAATTATTTTACAATCTACTGGTAACGTCTGTTTAAGGAGTTCATCATATAAAACCATCCAAAAACCGGGACTACAAACTGATCCCCGAGGGCATCCACGGGTAATATCTCTTATAACAGTGGAGTGACATAATATAAGTTGCGCTTTCCTGTTACTGAAGTAACGTTTAATCAAATTAAATATAATTTTTGGACATTCCATAGACTTGAATCTTCGGCCACCGTGCTTGGTTGAAAGCACCTGAGATATCTAGTAAGACTAGGAAAACCTAGCAGTTTTGATTCTAGTGTATTTTTCATCAATTTAACTACTTTGTAGACAGCTCCTCTGTTGATTTACCAGGTGAGAATCCAAACTGGTAAGAGCTCAAGGAATTGTTAGAGTACATTTGGAACATAACTCGGTCAATTATCAGTTTTTTTAAATATTTTACCCATTACAGGAATCAGACTAGTAGGTCGAAGAGAGCTAGCAGAGAAATTCTTATAAGCATATTCCTTTGGTATTACCTTCACAGCTGCAATTTTCCAGATGTCTGGGAATATTCCAATACTTAAACATTTATTATACAAATTGAAAAATAAGTCGGAATTCTGTTAATGAATATGTGTAACAATATTTGATAAGATAACATCAATTCCTGGAGCCTTCTGATCACCTTGCTTCCAAATAACCCATTCAATCTCATCTCTACTTAACGGTGCATCATCTGGTTTTCATTAACTCCTCCCGAATTGTGGCTTGAAAATTTTCATCTACACTGTCCCTTGAAAAAAAATCTTCCGAGAGCACCCTTGCAGATTCAGCCGGCGTTAGAGTGAAACAAGTCCCTGTATTGATGGTTGTGATTACATTGTTGAAATTATTGGGTTTTCTGCACATTTAGATACAACGTTCCAAGGGTTTCGACTACTTTGGGATGTGCAAAAGGACTCCAACTGTCTGTTTTTGCTTGAAGAATAGCTTTTTTATACTCTGACCTTAACACAAGGTACTTTTCTTCAGAAATTTGTTTCAGTGGTGAGCATATTGATCTTGGAAACCGTCTTTTACAAGCTAACAACCGTTTCCTCATTATAGTAAGTTTATCTGACCACCAATAGTTTTTCGTTTTACTAGTATTGAGTTTCGGGAGATGTTTTTCACACAGACCGACAACTACTGATGTCAAATTATACACTACTTTATTTATATCGTCTTTAGTGGTGCATTTCAGAACATCTTGAATTATTACGTTTATGCTATTTTTACTATAATTTTCAAAGTGTCCCCATTTAACATTTTTCGTTTTATATTTCCTTGTTAAATACATACTTGAAGTTATAAATCGTGTTTTAACTGAAGGATGAATTTCAATCACGATAAGCTTATGATCAGAAAATGTCTCTACATCTTTGACAGACCATTCCTCAATATGTGTTAAAAGAATGGAATTGCATGTACTTATATCAATGAAACTTGTGGAATTTCCACGTTGAATGGTTGGAATGATACCGTCGTTAAGTATATGCAGCCGATTATCATTACAGAAATCATTTAATATAATGCCTTTGCTATCATTAAAGGGACCACCCCAGGCTAGTTGCTTAGGGTTGAAGTCACCCGTGATTAAAATAGGAGCATTGTTTATGCTTGTATTTATTATTAATAATAATAATAATATAATTGCGCACAATCGTGCAAAATTAATTAATTGGCGTATTGCGCTAATGACATTGTCACTTTGGAACACAATTGCAGATGATATCTTGTACACTTTAGTCCGCACAGTTTACATCAGCAACTGTCTTCGATTTGATGGTAAGTGACATTCACACGCTTGTATTTATTCCATCTAAGTAAACTATGATAGCGCCAAAGTCAAAGTCAGGAGCTGTATAAATGTTATATATATATATATATATATATATATATATATAGTCCAGAAAATGGGACACATGTAAGGACACAGTCCGGAGTGCAGTGTTTAGCAATTTTTAATACTGCATTAGTATTAGTGGCAATAGCAGCTCCTGTTCTTATATCTGTTGTACTTGAAGAGAATATATTCAATTTTCTTCCAAAACCACTAACACAGTTATTCCTTGTGTTGGGTTCCTGCATACAGGGTATTTTAGTTTCACATGCATTAGCCTCTAATTCAGTAAGCACTTATAAAGCAGTTCTTGTGTGGAAATTAGCAATTTTTCTAGATTTTGCTGGAAAACAGTTAATCTACCCATAATTTCTTCTAGATTTTATAACATCCACAATTTTTTTATAGGCTGGACAAGTGATTGAGGTTGCTTCGTTGTTAATATCACAAGGTTTAATAAAATTCACTCTGTTTGCCATCTTCTCATTAAATTTAGAACAGTTAATATATGCTAACTTTGTACTTGGGCATTCTTTTAAGTCATGATTTTCGGCACATTTAGAACAGTACTTCTGAGAAGTGCATGTGCATGTGCCCATAGCCAGCACATTTGAAGCATCGTGTAACAGGAACATGATCGTACACCGGACAAAAACTGTACCCAATATACAGTCTTTCTTCACTCATTACTGATTTGTACTAGATTCTAGGCGTGGTCCAGAACACAGCAAATTGTGTTCCCCCACGATGCGATCTTTTAAGCTTCTTCAGTTCCAGACAATCATCTAACATGCACGGTTTAACACGAGGATTCTGTTCTAATATACGGCGATGTTTGAAAACAAATGAGAAACGTTTATCATGCTTCATTTGTTCATCCACTACAACCGGATCATATTATTTATTTGCAAATAAATATTATAAGAATGCAGCCTAGTGGAGAAAAAATTAAGCACATCAAAGTGTATATTACAACCAACATTATAGGTTGTTAATTAATTTCTGGCGTCCTATGATGTAAAAATGTCATTTATATTTTTCTGAAATGTTGATACCTGGGAAATAATACGTTTAAGAAAGTGCAAACAGTGGTTTCTTTTTATTGTGGTATAATCAATTGCTACAACTTTTTTCTAGTATATCTCGCAAGAGGTACTTGCTTACATTCGTGCACTATATATACAATCTGGGAGCTATTTGCATTATAGAATTCTTGTATCATAATATATAAATTGCTATATTCAACGTATTTTTAGAGAGCCAGTCACTGTAAAATAATGCTCTGACCTAATAATAATAATAATAATAATAATAATAATAATAATAATAATAATAATAATAATAATACTTTATTTATTCTGGCAGAGTTAAGGCCATAAGGCCCTCTCTTCCGCTCAACCAGCACAATTCAGTATGATAAAAAGGAGGAGCTTTCTTTAATATGATAAACATAAGTTGGTAAATTCGAAGTGAAGCACGAGTGTCATTGGTTGCAAAACAGAATTCATTGAAACGTGATTGGTGGCCATTGATTCCCATTTGGGGCATGAGTTAAATAGTCTTATTTAAGATTGAAGTCTCGGAACAAGCAAAGGTTTATATCATGAAGTGAGAGGGGGATTTGTCTCTGTGGAAACATCACAATGTTGAGTTGCCAGTGCACACGTTGGAGTCGAGATAATTAACAAAATTTGTGATACAGTAACTTTCTTTACTCTGTTTAAACTTTAATTCGTCTGTCGCAGTTTTCACTTCACGCGTTTGACAGCTTCTTTGTCGTTCTTAGTGTTTGAAGAATAAAGTTTTTACTTTAAAGATCAAATAATTGTGTATTCTGCTTTTAAAGATTGTTTCACCATAAAAAAGATAAAATATTACAATTTAAAAAATACAAACTCCATTCTCACATTAGATGTTCAGTTGTCAATATATCCTGCAATATACAGTACATAATCATATGTTTTATTATATACTGGGAACAACGGATCTGTGCCCCTACAGCGCTGACATCGTTCTTAGAAAAGTACACGTCTATACTCACACCATTTCACGGCACCCCTCCCACTACGTCAAACAGAAGCCATCGAGTAGGGATGTTGCCAAAACTTCCCCCGTGTCACGGCTCTTGAAAATTGAGTAATGTAATGTTGGAGTTCAGTTGACAACACTGGAGTACAAGTGCAAGAGAGATAGAAAAGAGTGAGAGAGAGAGAGAGAGATAGGAATGCACGGAGGGAAATGATTTGCCGAGGCAGAAATGGAAGTAGACTTCAGTTCGCATATCTTACGGGGGCACCGACTTTAGGACTCACATCCACATGTGTTAATCACAGTGGTAGATGAACATCTAGCCTGTGTAGGGGTCCCATGTGTTCGCATGTCGAGTCCTCCAACCGTTATAGCTGGTTTTCTCAACCTGGAACCGCTATTTATTGTAGGTACCCAAATGCTTCACGATGCTGGGTGGACACCGGTCCCATACTGGCCGAAATACCATGAGAAAATGTCTTCCCCATGGAGACTCGAACCAGCACAAGTCCCGTAGCTCTGCGCCAAGGCTTCCTGCCTTAACCACTCGGCTACGGTGCGGGACTTGACTGACAATATATCTTAAAAAAATAGAAAAAGGAACTATCAGAAACCGTTCAATTTCTGCCAAATTAGAGAAGCCACAGGACTAAAATAAAACTTCGTGTTCGCAATAGGGCTAAAAGGTTCTTAGCCTATCAGCCGACTATTGGGCTCATATCCATATGTGTTTTTCATAGAGGTAGATGATATTTCATCTGGTATAAGGTTGACATGTCCCGCGCCGTACTCTAGCGGTTTAAAGCATTATGTCGTGGTGTGAAGCTACGGTACTTGCGTTGGTTCGAGTCTACACAGGGGAAAACATTTGATGATCAGTATGGGACCGGTGCCCACTTAGAATCGTGGGTAATGTAATTACTTATTTTACCTGATTAAGTTAAGAACGTAAGGTCTTCTCTTCCACTTCACCAGGGTTAAATTATACATATAATAACAATTATGAATTATCTACATATTGATTAAAGATAGGGCCTACATAATAGATATAGGCTATACAATATAAAGTTGACAAGGGAAACAAAGAAAGAAAAATAGTCATAACAATAACAAAAGTAATAATAAACTATAATTAAATTAAGTAATTGGCTTTGGTAAAGAAAGTTCAAAATATAAAGGAATAGTAATAGTATAGACGGAACATGGTTATATATTATATTGTCTAAGGAAATATGAAGTGAGTTTTTTTAACTGTTTTGAGTCGGGCAGATACATAAGTAAAATAAACCAGCCATAATGGCTGGGGACCCTAAATGTTGACAACATGTCAACCCTATACTAGCTGCTTGATCGTCCATTCCTGTGATTAACATATGTGGAAGTGGGACTAGCAGTCGACTTGTAGGCCAAGAAACTTCTAAGCTTGTCACTTCATGGAGTATACGGGTAAGATGTGATCAGCATGTCGGGTCCCCCAGCCGTTATAGTTTTTTTTAATCTGGAGTCGTTACTTAATGTAGCTACTGAAAATACCTCACGATCCTGAGTGGGCACCGGTCCCATACTGGCTGAAATTCCATGAGAATCTTTCTTCTCCATATGCACTCCAACAGAAATAAGCCTATACAACAATAATCATAATAATAATATAATTATGCATTATAGGACATTTGATTTTACTTTACCGTTCAAGGTCAAGCAGTGAAAGACAGAAATATATACATTTACAACGATATTGACTTTCATTCAACTGTCAAACCAGCTCTGGGCTAAAATGGTTACTGTAATGACTTTGCGGAATGGAATGCGTTTCGTACCGGCAACAGCGGCAGAAAACACGTGGTGTCAATTGTTTTAGGGATTAGGTGACCTTGGCTACTGAAAGAAACAAACCCCTCAAGTATACGTGGGAATGAGAAGTACATGACCTCGAACGGTAAAGTAGCACCACACACCTTTTAGTTTGCACAGCGGTCTGGCGCATGTAAATGAATTCCTAATTTAAGTTTTAAAATTTGCATTCAGTTTCTTGTATGTTAATTACTTTATTTATTTTAAATAATGTTGTTACAGGTGACTAGTGGTTATCATACTCGCTTCTAGTTCATATTTCGGAAGGAAAGCAACGCCGCGCCGTGTCGTAGGTTTTACGTCAAAGTTAGTCTTAAATCTCACCTTCCAGCTGATGACAATTGATTTTTTTTTTTTTTTGTGGCAACTCTGTTTGGAAATTCTTATTACATAGCCAAATCATTCAGTCTCGTTTTCTTAAATCGATCTCTCACCGTCTCATCTGAATTAATTGGTCTTCGCATTTATTCTCGATATGTTTTCACTTATTCTTGGATAATTCACTTTTACCGCTAATAGTTTTCTACTGCAATTAGTATTTACAGTCCATACTTTACTTCTTTCTTGCTTGTTCAATTATTATCTTTTTTTTATCCGTCGAATCATCTATTTATGTGACAATAATGCCAAACTTATTTGTTTGAGTTAATTTCAACAACGGGGGTATGAAATTTTGCATTGAAATTAGTAATCAGATATTTTGATTGATATTATATAAAATAGAAGATGAAATGTTGAAATTGTTATAATATATCTATGTAGGGATGTTATCTTCGACAAAGCACTCATAAAATATTAAAGTCAACATGAAAAACTGCTTTGTTTACAAATATATTATATAAGCGTGTAGTTGTTTTTATTTAATTGTGTACTTATTTATGTTTTTTAATGTTAATATAAAATTACAAAATTCATACCTGTAAGTTACCGCCGTGATTTTTTAAATCATTCAGGCCTTTCGGAAACAGGTTCCACCTCAGCAGAAGTTTGTTAAGCTTAACATGAAGAATAAATAAGATGAGCACGATAGTATTTACAGGTATACATTTAAAAATTCTATCTCAAATTTATAATCCTTATATAAAATTATTATTAAATCCATTGTGATAAATATATTATGATGGATTTTCATCGTGTATTTTATTAATATAGGTAATTTACTTTATATAATTAATAATAATACGATATTTGGTAATAAGAACCTGGACGGAAGATGAACATACGAGAGCTGTTTAGGAAATGATAGGCCTACCTAAAACAGGCACGAAAAGTACAATGTGTCCACAAATATAGTATCATATTTTAAATTACTAATACGCCGCTTTGGATAATCGTATCTACATAGAATTGGTGGCAATCAAAAGAGAAACTCAAAAAGTTTTGTGTATGTTAACAATGTCAACAATGGAGAATAATGGACAATACAGAAACTAAACTAAATTTAATCATGTTCTTTTGTGGTCGATATGGGTTCATTGTTGGATATTTAGCAGACAGCGATGTCTGCAGCGTCACTCGTGAGGGCTATATTCAATGCCTATGAGGTATAGCAAAATCTTCTTTGAGCTTCTATTTTGATTGTCAGCAATTTCATTTAGGTACGATTATCCAAAGCGACGTAGTAGTAGTATAAATTATGATACTATATTTGTTGACACGGTGTATTTTTAACGAGTTAGGTGTTCAGAAGCGCCAATGTTTGGATAGGAAGGACTGAAAAGAAATGTATTTCGATTTTTTTAATTGATTTGACATTGTTCTTACAGCTTTTGTGTTACTAACGCGTATTTTGTTTCTATAATGTTTTTGATACTATTTTTTAACCTATTTCCCAAAGTACATTCCCAATGGAGTTCGATAAGACAACTCATTTAATGAAATTGTAATCCTACACATACAGAGTAATTCAGAAATATGGCTATACGTTTGATCGCATTTTGTGACGAAAATATTATTATTGAAGGAAATATGATGTTATCATTGGAAAGGGAATCCTTGAAATTACAACAACACAACAAAACAAAACAAATCACTGCCTACGTGCAGCTTGGCGGATTGATTTTTGTGGGCTAGCGTCGAACGCCTCAACAATTCTCTTCGTTTTTTTTGCATCCGTGCTAATGCGAGGCCTTCCACGAAGTTTGATTTTCTACATCCTTCCCGTTTCCAGCAGTTGTTTTCTCAACTTCCCCACAGTCGACGACTGAAATGCTAAGTTAAACTCACGTCTTGCCCGTCTTGCGGCCTCACGATCATTAGCATACGTTATTGCCCATTCAGCAATTGTAATTTGCTGTTGCAAATTCAACGCCATTTTGACTAATGACGTAAGTTCTACACTGTTTTGTTTTATTCCATTTTTGTAATTTGAGTAATTGCCTTTCCAACGGTAATTTCATATTTCCCGTAATGATAATATTTTCATCATACAACGCGATCAAACGTATAGCCATATTTATGATTCACCCCGTATATATGACATAACCAAATCAAATTAAATATTACTCCGTTTTCTGCAAGTGGTGATTAAAACATTGCAAAAGTAATAATAGTGACCAGAATTATTAACAGTACACCTCACCAGAAAGAGTACTTTCACTTTCATACAGATAATATTCTTATTGATAACACTGAGCAACAAAAAATAAAGTTTTTTTTTGTCTCAGAAAGAAAAATATGTGCTTCTGATAGTATTTTTTCTCCTGAAATCAAATATGATATCGGTTTGTCTACATCACGAAAGGTTTCCAAGAGACAGGAATTTATAATTTCAAACACTTTAATATTTTCTACATTCGTAACTAGCACAGTAATCGAACATTCGGACTCATCTAGAATGTAAGAAATGATTTTCTGCTATATTTCGCCTGTGGAGCATTCTTCTTGATGGTCCAACAATAATCGGCCAACATATTAGGATTCCATTTGCCTTGATATCTCTTTTCCATAGCTGAAATCTCCTGAGTTAGCTCATTTGGTTTTATTTTACAATGGACAAATGGACGAAAAAACGTTTATTAAAAATAATTATTTACATCCATTAATTGAAATTGAAACAAAAAACTGTGGGTGATGGAGAAATTCCGAATACGTTTGAAAACATGATAAAAAAACTGCATTAAGTACAACTATTGGCATCCAGAAAAAATCATGTTGACCAGTGTAATAGGGAACTGGATAACGGAAATTGGAACAGGATTCTTTGGCTGAGAATAGGGATCAGCGAAAGGCAATACTGAATGCAGCATTAAACCTACGGGTTCCCTAAACCATAGAATGTACTAGTTGTTTAGCTAGTACTGTTAATTATATAATCAGTACATTAGTCAACTGAACATATTAAGGAATACAGCGAAGGAATCGAATAATAATAATCTTCAGCGTTACCTTTAAAGAGTCAAATCGATTCTAAGAAAAAAAAATCCAACATATTTACTAAATGAAACATTAGTAGCCAGTGAAGATATTATGCTACTCCCTCTTCACGTCAAGCTAGGCGTTATTTAACAATTCGTTAATGTCATGGACACATTTGAAGAGGATTTGTGTACCTTTCAAAATGTTTCCTCGTCTTTCTGCAGCAAAAATAAAATAGGTCATGTTTGTGGGTCCCCAAATTACAGATATTCAAAAGGACTCGGATTTTTAACAATGCGTTGTACCAAAATAAAGGCGAACGTGGTCTTGTTTCAAGAATGTAACGTAAAACCTTCTGGGGGAAAAAAAAGATCCGACGACTACTGATTAAACAAATGAAAATACATATAGAGATCTAGGATGTCACACATACTTAAAACTGACATTTCTTAGAATTATATCTACATTATTTTCCCGAGAGTTGCGCGATGTTTGACGAACACGATGAAAGGTCCCATAAATATACTATGTCAATAGAAAATCTATATAAAGGGAAATGGATGCCTGCGATGCTTGCTGACTATTGCTGGAACATTATTAGAGAGTGCAAAATTGAACACAAGAGAAAAAAATAATCCTTTTAAATTATTACGAATAAGTGTACTTTGTTCATATTGCCTAATTTTAAATGTTTTTCCAGACAATTTGTTATATTAAGGCTTGTATGTATATATATATATATATATATATATATTATTTGTTGTATAGTGTGTAAAATGTTACTAAACAATTTTATAAGTAACCAAAATATTAATAGTTACCTGTTTTGCTTACATAAAAACAGAGTGTTAAAATTAATTTTATGAAAATATTAAACTGCATATAACTTAAAAAATATGTGTGACAAAGAGAAACTTATTACACATTTGAATTCTGGAGGTCAATTTCCATACCAATCAAGAATATTATACCCAGAAAAATTAATTTATTTTTTCTAGAACAGTGTTATTGAGAAACAAAGAATTTAACATACCTGACATTAGTTCATTATCAAAAAAGTTTTGATAATATGAACTAAGTATGACTTAGGGAAGTTATGGTAAAAAATGTTTTCAGAACGTCTAATTCGTGGAATACCAATGAATATACACTAACACAACTCTATATTTGACATATTATCCTATAAAATATATAAAAACAGTAATTAATATGTAAAAAATTGAGTATTGGATGAGTTTAAATCTGAAGACTACAGAAGAAAAACAGTCAAAGTCACATATTTCTCGATCTGAGTAAATTTGAAAAAAAATTAAAAACTCTCTTACAATAAAAGTATTATGAACATGGAATTGTATCAAACACTGTTTGTATAACAAGTTATTATTATATTGGAATTTATATTTGTGTCGTCCTGTGAAGAGTAGTTAACAATGAAAACAACAATGGAAACACTATCAGCACATTTTTGTATGAAAGAACAATCAAAGTCCACATAATCTTCTTCATTAAATTGCACAATTGGGAATAGTAATGAACAGTGACAGTTAAGAAAACACGCATAGAAAAATGCGCTACTGTTTCAATGCAAATACACCAGAAATGTTACGTTTCATATTTTAAATTTGAGAAAAAGTATTGGGCTGCATGAGAGCAGAACTTTTTCAGTTCTTGTAAGTCGTTATATTTCTGTCTTGTTACTGTCCCTTTTCAATTTTCAGATTTAAAAACATTTATAACGAAAATCAGTATACCCTATAAGATTTCTTATTCATAACTGGGTGGACTCTTATTGATTTAACATACAACTGTGGGACTTTGATTGATCTTCCATTGTACACTTTATTTTGAAGTCAATTTTACGTGGACTACGAATGATATGTCCATGTATTGACAATTAAAATAGTAGTACTCCAAGCAAGGAATGATAATATACTCATAACTCATTTTTTGTGAAAAAATGGACTTTGATTGTTTTTCCTTTGTAGACTTCATTTGTATTTCCTTTTGAGTAGCTAGCCTATATTTGATATATTCGCGATAAGCGCGCGGCTGCCAATACTGGGATGACAGGTTCGAATGCTTGCGGTTCCAGATTGGTATTTGTGATGGGATTTACCGGGATTTTTTGGGGTTTTCTCGGGGTTTTCCCTTATCCTGAATTCCAACCCACCACCACTCTCCACTCTCCCTTCCCTCCTCTTAATGCCATTAAATCTCTCATTCATTCATTTCATATCACCCTTCGCCTCATTTCATGTTAGGAAACAGATTTTGTTTGGCACCCACACATGTTGAAAATGTGCGATTGTAGGGATCCAATGGAGAGCCTACGGGTGCTGGCTCATGACTTCGAGACTGAACAATACAGAAGGCGAGAAGGGGCCAAAATATGGTTGTAATCCCTCCGGGCCCAACCAAAAAAAAAATCGGTACGAGTCAGGAGAGAAGAACCTGGTGTGTCGGACCGGGACCATCTACTACTCACTAACACAGTAGAGTAGATTCATCCATAATATACTGGGAAAGCGCAAGGTATTTCTGAGGTCGCCGTGCTCAGGGCAATCTGGCCGCCCAGTCCGAATAAAAAACTAACATATATTTAGAGTTGTGTGGAAAATTAAAATTCATTAAATATATAGTTATAATATTCATGATGATAATATGACGCCCTTACATTATAAACCTAAATATGTTTTTTATGCAACATAAAATCAGCTAATGAGCTCGAACTTAACAATATACTGTAATGACGCAAATATGAAATATAACGCAAGTACAGAAATGTCAACATATGGAAAAGAATGAAATAATAATTTGTTATTATAAGCCGAAATGTTAATGATTTCTGAAGATAATAATTGGCAATTAAATACATACAATGGAGAATATATGTTAATGTATAGACCTTCTATTGTTAGTAGTAAGGTACCACATTCCATGGGTTCCTTATATCAAAAAACTTAACCAACATTCTCTAACAATCTCTGGAAGTCTGTCTCTAAATTTCGTTTCAACTTAGTATATTAAAGATTAAATGTAACATATCTACGCGATCCTTCAAAGTCTGTACAAACATGATAATTATAAGTACAGAGCTAGTAGCAGCTGTCTTCTATAATTAACCCGAATAAAGCCTCTCAAAATTTACATGCACACCGCCTGCTTTTATCAGTTCTTCACTCTAATAATCGTATTTGCTTCTTTCTTAATGTCCCATATGCTTTTTCCTCCCAATATTAGTGATATTCTATGGGTTGACTTACTTCTCATTCGATGTATATTTCCAACCCAAAGTACCTCTTTTTAGCTTTACTACCATGGAGATGAGTAGAGGTAGTAGGCCTAATACTTACGTAACGCCTCTCTTTAACAAATCAGGACATTGTGTCGCTGAATGTATAATCGGTGACGAATTTTGTTAGTTTCCTGTTATATCATGACATGAAGTATCAAATTTAAATTCTCCCGTGAAAGGAACTGTATTCCTAAAAGGCAAACTTTAAATGGTCACGATTTAAATAGCCTATGAGCGTGTACACGAATATTTGTAAACTCTCAGATAATGGCATGAGAAGGAGGCCTAAGCACTGAACGATTTAATCTTCAGTAAAAAATGGAAATTGGGAACTCTAAAATTGAGTTTTTTTTAAGTGTTGCTGGATACACATTTTTAGTTAAGTAATGGAAATGAATATCTAGGAACCAAACCCGTTAATTCTCAGCTCTGGAAAAACTACTATATGTCTGGGATCTTTTTTGCCCCAATATGATTCCAGCAACTGTATGGTGATAAAATCTAAAATATTTCCACATAAATAATAGTGACTTTATTGTGTGGCCCTTGCACAATGTTGTAATTATAAATTCATTGTTGCATGCTACAAGTAAATTACGTATAAGTTTTAATTATATACCAGCTATTAAATATGAAAACTTGTATTTTGTTTTAGTTTGTTAAGTGCAAAAATTATTTTAACACAAAATATTCATTTAACACACATAATGCAACAACACTCTACTTAGTGAATATGATGTGCATTATCACTTACAATGAATTGTGTTATAAATAAACTTCTACTTGCTCTCCACCTCATATGATGATCACTCATTACACAACACTTACCCTGGCATGTACTTTGCACACTCATCACATTGTTGGTCACTCTCTTGTCCTCTGACCTTGGGAGGAATCGCACCTCTTTAGTTTAAGATTTGGAACATCTGCTACCTGGTCATCATGTTGCTTCATCTTTAGAAGATCCTTGAAACCTGAATAAATTATTGCCGAACGATTGAGTTGTGTATTGCACTGGGGGACAAAATTCATCTTTCAAAGTGAATTTTGAGTATTTCCTTTACCAGTTCTGAGAGAAATTGTCTTTTTACATATTTACTTCTCATATCATGTAAAAATTTATAGCACAAGACGTGAGCATTGAGACATGCTAATTCAAGTATATGAAAAATACAGCAAGTGGCCATCATCTCGTGTTCCCTGTTTCACTGAATAATGTCTAGCCATCTTATCAACCGTATCAACTCCAGAGTTTGTTGAGTTGTAGAACATTATTATTTCAGTTTTTTTCGTGTCCATGCTTACTTACATCAAATGTTTAGTGTAGAGTAGACAACAAAATGACTGATTTGTCTTTAGTAGGCACGTAGGAAGGTAAAACAGTATTCGGTGTGTACCCGAAACTGGGCGATAATGGAACCATTTGATTTCATGGAAACATTTCTTTAGGTATTTCCTTTCTGTTGGCCCGTAGGGTTCCCACAACTTGTTTTCAAGAAGTTCTTGTCCCAAATCAAAACTTATAAAACAATTATCAGTGGTAATATTCCTGCCACTTCCCCTCAGGTGATCAACTGAATCATGTACCACTCGTTTCCCTTGATTTGTTTTCCTTTCTTCAGCAAATATTTTCTGTATAAAGTTGTGCATTTACGAGATAATTGGTCTCACAATCTACAGCAGCCTACACTTTTATTCCGTACTTTCCAGGTTTTTAAAGAATGTACTCCCTGAAAGTACACAGATGCTCATCAACTTTAATATAAGACCAAGGGATGTAAGACGAAATGCATGTATCAGCGAAAATTTCAAACACAGTCCATATAGATTCAGATATTAATCCAGAAACAGCTTTTCTTTCTTCTCTTGTAAGTTTATCTTCTAACCAGAGGCACATCAGAATATCACGTAATCTTGAAAAGCTCATTGTAGCTCGAAAAAAGGTTAGCCAAATTCATCTGACCAAAATTATCTCAAAGGTTTTCTACGTGCCTTGTGTAAACCAACTATTATTAGTAGACTAATATATGTCTATAGTTCTGTAGAGTCAAGCTCAATCCAGCGTTCAAGATATGGGAGTAGAATTTTACTATATTCTGCAGGATTATTGGTATGCATTACTATTACACTATGCATGTGATTGGCGATAAAAAGTTTGAGACAATCTGCTCTTGTTTGTAATTGTGGCCTAAAGTGACGTGGAATATGTGCAATTTCAAGTATTATATTCCTGGAAGCTTGCTTGCGCACATCTGGAGGTACTATGTCATATGTTATATGACCACTTCTACATACAAGTGTAGGCGCACTAGTTTCCTGAATACCATTATCATCTTCATCACATTCATTCACATCCACTTCATCTCCGACCTGTAAATCGTCCTCTATCGCATATTCATCAGCATCACTCTCATCCTCATTTCCGAAAATGTATTCATTATCACTATCACTCTTTATTTATATATATAGGAACTTCGAGTAATTTGGACCCCTATTTTGAATTTGTTGTTATTCTTTTATTAAGGGATTTGAATTTTATTTAATTACAGTGATTATCATTAGTGTTATAACTATGAAATAGCATTGTTATTTTATTCTAATATGGAAACATCTTAATTTATAAACCTTTTACATTACAAGAAAGGTCCACTTTAACCACCATTTTCGGATAAAGTGACTCCAGAGTCCACCTTAGCTTTTAGTCAATTTTTAGTTTACTCTATTAATGTATTAAGTTATACAGACAGGCATAAATTAATCTGAAAATATTTATGACTGATTACAATTAAAAAGCGTTGATTTTCATTTAATGTTTTGAAAAAGTATTGTTGATTATAACATTCACACACCATTCAACTGCAGAAAGCGACGGTCTCTGGGTTTATTAAAATTACAAGTGTATCAAATAAAATTAATTAAGTGGATGATTTTTACAGATAGCATCCTTATTGATAAAATATACGTATTCATGTAAAGTGGACCCAGGTCCTCGTGGAGGGTCCACATTAACCGAATTTATTTTTTATGTTTAATTATTTTATACAGCCACCATGTCACACAATATTAAACCAAACCCGTCAGTTTATTAAAAGAGCATCTAAATAATATAACATATTTAGGAGTTTTTTCAACACTTGTAATATTCAGTAGCAGGAATTAAGAATTGATTCTTAGCTTGAAAAACTTTTAAGTGGTCATTTTCATAAATATCACAAATAAACCCTTCTTCACGCAATTAATAAAAGAAACTGGCCTTGAACCCGTCAATGTTGATGAGGGGAAGAAGTTAAATAGTTTTCTGTTTGAGGGCAGCACCAATTAAAGAAGATATTAACAGGGTCCACTCAAACATGAGGGTTCACATTACCCGAACTTCCCTACACACACACACACACACACACATATATATATATATATATATATATATCTGTAGCCCCTTTCAAAGCAAATATCATAATCCATTGTGAATATAATATATACCACGTCTTGATTCAGCAAAACAAAATTACTAACTGTATGTATATTTTCTAAGAATTTGTTACAACAATGCTGGCGTATTATCTACGATTTTTGTACAACAGTGGACACATAAATGTTGATTCAGAACGTTCATTGTTGTCAAGTTTTCATTTTTTGTAATAAAGTTGAAGATGTAAAATTAAAAATCACATATTGTATTCCTAGTGAATTTTCTGACCCTTGCTAAAATTTCAAATTATTGTACTACGAAGTGTCACATAACAATAAACATTATGCTCAGTTATAATAAAAAGTCAATAAAAAAGCATATCTGCAGGATGAGAAGCCTACGTCCACGTTAAAATTGTCTCTTTGTAGTTAAAAAAGCCTTGGGGACTACAAAGACCCCAGTCACCAAGCAAGGGTTAATTTTTACTAAATATTATTTCGAATATTTACCCACATGCAATAATAGCAGCAGTTCTTTTGTTAATTTCTACTTCCAACTCCAAGTCATTTTCCCTGGTAATGCAGTTATATTGTAGCAAATAGGAGAGGGAGAAAGCTAGTAAACAGCTCTCGAAACTGGACCACAGCAGCTATGAGAGAAAATATGACGGAAATATGCAGACTGAGAAGCGTAGAGTTGGCGACCCCACCACTGAACTCAATATTGGACAGGTAAGTAACCCATCCAGGGAACATTATTTCTACTCGAAATAGGACCAGAGAAAGCTTATAGCATTCGAGTATAACTAAGTAACTCACTGGTACTATCGAACCCGTAGGTTCATGGCCGCGCGGACATAAGCTCCACATACGTCCCTATCCTGAGCTAATGTTTTCCAATCATTCCCCGTATAATCTACTTCCCTCAAATCATAGTTAATGTTATACTCCCACCTCATTCTTGACCTACCAACTAGGGGTTTTTCCTCTGTTTTTCCTACAAGAAGCTCCCACGCACGTCTTTCATTCCTCATTCGTACCACATGTTCTGCCCATCGCCGTCTACGAGACTTAACTGTTCTCATTATATCTGGCTTCCTATAAAGACCATGTAGTTCACTGATATGTAGTTATCTCCATTCATCTGTCTGTTCATCTCCCTTTGGTCCAAATATCTTCATAAGAACCCTATTCTCAAATACTCGTAATCTTCTTTCCTCCCTTAAAGTAAGAGTCCATGTTTCGCATCCGTATAACTGGTAGAATAATAGTTTTATATATTTTCAGTTTGACGTTTTTTGAAAGGGTTTGGGACATCAAGAGTCTCTATCTTGCATAATAGCACGCATTTCCAGAATTGAAACTATGTATAATTACTTTGTTCATCTCATTCCTATTTGTGATCATTGTTTCTAGATATTTTAATTCAGCCACTTCCTGAAAATTTCCCTCATTTGACACTACCTGTCCATTTCCGTTACATGATGTATTTCTATGTATGACCATATATTTAGTTTTATTGACATTTACTTCCAGTCCCAATTTTTTAGTGTTACTCAATAGTGTGTGCGTGTTTTCCTATAGTATCTCCTAGCTATCGCCCAGTAGTTCATCATCACCATAAACTAACTACTTATTAATACCATTGAGTTGTAGGCCTTCTTCATCCTCTAAAGATTTGATGACATGCTCTAGTACAAAATTAAAATAGTAGAGGAGATAGTGCATCTCCTTCCTTCCGAGTATAGAGAAAAAATACAACTTCAAGGAACATGTGTAACGATTGGAAGATCGTGTTTCTCGTTAAATTACAAACCAAAGTTTACTATGAATATTTGCAGATATATAAACAGGTAGTGATTTTAAGTGTTTAGACAGAAATAAGACATCCATAGCTTAATTGAATTGCCGCCCAGAGAAAGGTTGTAAGCATTCCTTTTGAAAGTTGAATTTTACAAAAAAAAAAGTCTCATGTACCATTAAAAATCTTTTTCCATGTAAAACAACTGTACTTGAGAAATAATAAGAGTTACAACTTTGTTCTGGACGTCAATTTAATTCCTGAAGATGATTCATCCATCCGCTGCAAGAGACCGATTCAGGACCAAGTAGTTCATAGACACATTACCACTTGAGAGACTTGGTCAACCCTTATTCTACCTACCGACTTAATTCACATTATGGTACTGTGACGAAGGTAGGATTCTATCGCACAATCATTCCGATATAAAATTCCTTTAACTCTCGAGTCTTGTTTTCAGGTCACTGACAGCATTTATAAGCATTCGCTGACAGAATACATTATGTTGAAAAATTAAAATGTGTGTAAATATTTCCTTTGACTGGTGTAGAAAATATGGACTACAATAATAACTGAGAAGAAAATAATTTCTCAGCACGCTTGACATGGAATATCCTGAATTCCGAATTGGTCGAAGTAATGGAGTATAAACCGGTGTCAAACTATCCGAGTCCTGAGTTAGATATGAAATATTACTATATGCTTGTAGCGAGTGCATGTACGACCTAGTATTTATGAGACAATCTCTTAACTTGATAACAATCCCTTTTAACATGGTTGGGCGTTCAAAAGCCATAGCTTCGACCATAGTCCGGAACTGACCTAATAAACACATTTTAAACCTTGAGGAAGAGGTAGACAGCATTTTATTTAAATACACTTTAAATATCTTAGGTAATTATTGTCGTGATACAAAGATTCATCAGAAAGGCGGACAAATTTTTGTCAGATATCATATTTCAGGTCATAGGTTCCTTTACATACTGTAATTCTAAGATACGAAATCCAAGGATTTGCATTGTTTAGAGATTAATATATTTTGAAAAATCGTCACCATGACATTTAGGTAGGCCTATATACCGTATTCATTGCTACTGGTATTCAGGAATCGATAACAAGCAATTATAATTTTAATTAATAGTAATGACAATAATATTTTATCAACTTCATTATTTTTATTACTATTATTATTACTATTATTATTATTATTATTATTATTATTATTATTATTATTATTACAGGTACTGCCTCATAAGTAATGTATTTCTTAAACAAAATTTCATTTGGAACGTTTTCTGACAATAAAATTAAAATACTCTTCAGGTCCTATGTTTTTAGCTATCTTTCAGCGAGATTTATCTTGCGAAGGTACGAGTCACCGGTTTCTAATGTAATGAAAACTTTATGACCCACTTATACAGCTTCAGTGTTATCATTGTTTTCGAAATTTCACGCAATAAATGGGCCATGTATCGAATCAATTGACAATCTAAAATTAAAGATATGCGGTGTGTAGTAGCAATTCAATTTCCGAATTTTTATTATGGTTGTTTGTCCCGTCGAATTTAAACCCGAGACCCTCAAAATTGCATGATCTCGTTTCAATTGCTCAAACTAAAGATCCACATTGACTGCACAGTCCGTTTGGATCAAACTCCTAGTAAATCACACATTCATAATTCCTCCAGACTCACCATATCGACTGTACGTCCGTTTGAATCAAGCTCCTAGTGAATCACACCTTCATAATTCCTCCGGACACACCACATTGACTGCACGTCCGTTTGGATCAAACTCTTAGTGAATCAACCTTCATAATTCCTCCAGACAAACCACGTCGACCACACGTCCGTTTGGATCAAACTCCTAGTGAATCACACATTCTTAATTCCTCCAGACACACCACGTCGACCACACATCCGTTTGAATCAAACTCCTAGTGAATCACACCTTCTTATTCCTCCAGACACACCACATCGTCTACACGTCCATTTGGATCAACCTCCTAGTGAATCACACTTTTATAATTCCTCCAGACACACCACGTCGACTACACGTCCGTGTCGATCAAACTCCTAGTGAATCACATCTTCATAATTCCTCCAGTCACATCACATTGATTGCGCGTCCGATTGGATCGCACTCCTAGTGAATCACACCTTCGTAATTCCTCCAGACACACCACGTCGACTACAAGTCCATTTTTGATCAAACTCCTAGTGAATTACATCTTCATAATTCCTCCTGACACACCACATGGACTGCACGTCCGTTTGGATCAAACTCCTAGTCAATCACTATTTCATAATTCCTCCAGACACACCACATCGACTGTACGTCCGTTTGGATCAAACTCCTAGTGAATCACACCTTCATAATTCATCCAGACACACAACATCGACTGCACGTCCGTTTGGATAAAACTCCTAGCGAATCATACCTTCATAATTCCTCCAGACACACCACGTCGACTACACGTCCGTTTGGATCAAACACCTAGTGAGTCACAATTTCATAATTCCTCGAAACACACCACATCGACTGCACGTCGGTTTGGATCAAACTCCTACCGAATCACATCTTCATAATTCCTCCAGACACATCACATCGACTGCTCGTCCGTTTGGATCAAACTCCTTGTGAACCACATATTTATATTTCCTCCAGACACACCACGTCGACTACACGTTCGTTTGAATCAAACTCCTAGTGAATCACACCTTCATAATTTCTCCAGACACACCACGTCGATTACACGTCCGTTTGAATCAACCTCCAAGTGAATCACACCTTCACAATTCCTCCAGACACACCACGTCTACTACACGTCCGTTTGAATCAAACTCCTAGTGAATCACACCTTCACAATTCCTCCAGACACACCACGTCTACTACACGTCCGTTTGGATCAAACTCCTAGTGAATCACACCTTCACAATTCCTCCAGACACACCACGTCTACTACACGTCCGTTTGGATCAAACTCCTAGTAAATTACACCTTCACAATTCCTCCTGACACACCACGTCGACTACGCTTCCGTTTGGATCAAACTCCTAGTAAATCACACCTTCATAATTCCTCCAGACACACATCAACTGCACGTCCTTTTGGATCAAACTCCTAGTGAATCACACCTTAATAATTCCTCCAGACACACCACATCGACTGCTCGTCCGTTTGGACCAATCTCCTAGTGAATCACATCTTCATAATTTCTCCAGACACACCACGTCGACTGCACGTCTGTTTGGATCAAACTCCTAGTGAATGACACCTTCATAATTCCTGCAGACATACCACATTAGGCTTTCATTAAAAACAGACATTACTTATGAGACAATCTAGTAGGCTATTAGTATTTTATTGTACCTGGCAGAGTTAACACCTTACTTCATTGCCTACCACTCAACCAAATTACATAACATTTACAACAATTGGTCTTGCAAGTATGTTACAATATTTAAGTAGATAAATAAACACATAGGCATAGTTTATTACACCTCGTTATAACGATGGTTTTTAGTAATCAGGTAATTACATCGGAATCCGAAATTGGGAGTCAAACAACTTATATTTTCTCATCAGAGGTCACTTATTTCAGATTGGAGGTTATTTTACGTTATGTAAATCCACAACAAGGAACTCATGGTTTTACTTCATGCCGAATACTTTTTACCTAGAAATCCATTGTCCGCGACCTAGTTTTAAACACTAGTCCGGCGGTTCGCAACATTTTTCGACTCGCGAACCCCTTCCACAACGATCTGAGTTGGGTGAACCACTGACGTTTAAATGTACATGCAGTAGACATGCATACAATTTAATTCAAATCATAATGTTTAACAACCTTACATTAACTTAGCCCTTAACGATTAAAATCTAAAATTTCTCTAGTTATGGCTTAAAAGTTACACAAATTGTATTCCTTATTGCAACTAGACCTACAAGTTTCCATTGTAATTACTCACCTCTTCCTTGGAATTCAGTGAGAAGATTGCGGCTGCTTTCCGTGGCACAGAGCTTTGAAGTCAGGAAGCACAGAAGTTAAATAAGGTCTCAAATAACTTTCAGCACAAAGTCTGTTTCTGTATATATTTTTTCAATAGGCATATGAAGAAAATGATTTTTCGCGTAAATATATGGACGAGATGGGTAATAAAGCCGTTGGCTTTATTCGCTAACATTGGGAACTCCTTTAAACTTAACCAAAAACCAGTTAATGACAATGATTTGTAACTTTTCTGCAACTAGAAATCAGTGGAAATTTCAATAAGATGCTCTTTTTCATTTACGCTTAATGATGATTCTAAAATTGTTGACTCCACCATTACGGAAAAGTTTTGGCGAACCTCTTGAAATATTTTGCGAACCTCCTGGGGGTTCGCGAGCCACAGGTTGGGAAACAATGCACTAGTCCGAGGCTACAGATTTATTCGAAATATGCAATAAGATTTTTTTCCCTCCTCTAGAGCCTTGCAAGGCATCATCTTGTAACGAATAAAGTGTACGATTATCTAATAGACGTAATGATTTAAATAATAAGGGGTTTGACTAATTGCGAAATAATAGTTCTGTAATGATACCATGACCGGGTTTGGCGACAACATTTACATGTGGAATGTAACAACTGTCGTGAAAATGATAAAACCCTCACTAATGTAGTTAGGAAGATAGAGAGAGAATATAAATTAGACGGGTATTTAAATCAATGAGAACTTGATACGTATAATTGGATTCTCAAGTGTTCTATTGTGACGAAAAAGTAGGCCTTAAGTAGACCTGTAATTTTTTTAGTAACTGCTCCTTTTCAGATTTCCTCTCTCATTCTTCAGACAAGCAACGGAACTCTCAAATTATGTTCCTCTGAAATGAGTAATCATTGTGATGTCAAACGCTCACACATTGCATAATAAATGTCGATTACTATTTTTTTGCCTATATTAATAGTTTTAGCGTAAATGTAGCAGCAATTTTAATCTCAACCTTTGGTAAATAATGTATACATTATACATAATAAAACCCTTAAAAATAATTAATTTTAGCTGTAATTTTATTCTCGTTTTAACTGGAAATATAAATGCAATGAAGAGATAGTTTAAATTCACATTTTTGGGCACCTAAACATTAAATGTCATTAGCGCTCATAGAAACAGCGTAGCTTTATTGTAAGTTGAAGTATTGAAAAATATTTAGAATGTTCCATTTCAATATGTGTATAGTGAAAACAGGTATCAACACAATTAATGCAAGTCTGGTAGCTAAAAGACATGTATCCAAGGGAGGGGTTATTTATTTTATGTAACGACGCCCTCTATCAACTTGGGTTAATAGCGTCGAAATTAAATTCTGCATGTGAGATGGTTGACAAATTTTGTACGAAAATCCTTTATTTCAGGCAGTACCGTAATTCTGCAACGCCGGACCAAGACTTTATTTCCGTTTCGAGAGGAGGTTGGGATGGAATAATATATTATAAAATGATTAAAGGTTAAAAAAAGATCAGTCACTTTTCCATGAAATCAAGAAAATGGACTTTCAATTATAGGGCCCCTAAAACGTACCTATTCTTTATCAGTATGCTAAATATTGAAGGCAAATAAATCAATGACTAAACTATATCTTTTACTTTTTTACACATATTAAAGACAGTCATTTCCATGGAGAATCTAATGGCACCTCAAACTCCATATATAAAAAAAGTTACTTGCCTGGATCATTCCCTGTACCATTGCTATCGTACGAAAGTAACTCAGTATATGAACAAATATACACAGTATATTATCTTTTCAAACGTAACCTACCTTGTTTCCGACCTCTGGTTTAATGAATGTCATAGAGCGAATCTTTGAAAGAACATACCTAATATTCTTATCAGTTACCATAACTCGGCTGCGGTCGTGATGTTCTTGTGACAACCACATCTAATGTGTTTACTCTTTAACAATGAATGTCTTAGTACACAATGTCAATGAACTCTACAACATTCAACACGTTTTAATTTTTTCTTTGTTTAAATTTCATTCCATATAATCCGTTATAGGTTCTTCTGACTTTGTCGTTCTAAGGACACATGGGATTTGGTTACAATGCTAAGTGCAGTTTTATTTGATGGAGATGTTAGACAAGACTCAGATTACTAAGATCGTTAACCAAAGCTTCTAAGGTTCGAAACCCACCTCGAATACACCTGTAACGTACACTTTTCCAGTATCTGCATTCGGTGAAAACCATAACCAACAAGAACAAAGTTTAGAAAGGGAGATCAGTGATAGTTTTAGATTGATATTCATATAAATCTTTACTATGGGATAGGTAGCGATTTCCTGTGCACTAAATTTTTTGTATTTTTTCTTGCACTTATTTGACTCTTTTGCACATTTTACTTTCATATTTTTTTTGAGCTTTTCCATTTGTGACACAAACACAAGAGCAGGAGTCGGTCATGGTGGACTTGCTGGTTACCTACTCGCCTTGAACTCCGAGATTCTCGTGTTCATACCCGGCCGATGTCCAAGGATTTTTCAGGGCGCAAAAAATCCTGAACATGGATTAATTCGGAAAGGAATCAGATGTGGGTCTCGTGTTGTAATTTTACGGCAAGTAGAAGACTTCAAGACTGAAAAAAAGAGCCAGCCTCCTACGGCTCCTACAATAATTGAAGTAAGAATGATTAAAATAATAAACCCATTAAAATTGATTGCACTATACTTGCACTGATTTTAATTGCACCTCTTACGTTCTTACCTGTTTAAGAGCGCCGTTAAATCAAATAATAACTACCTAACAAGAGCAAGACATACATACATACCCTAAATAGAGATTAAAAGTCCCTTTCACTAACGGGAATCGAATTATGGTCGCCAGATTGGAAGAAAGTTATTACCTACGACGCCAAGTCGACATACATATATATTCAAAAACAGGATATGCGATAGTTAGAAGTAAGTTTACGGTTTTAACTTTAAGTCTTTGTCACAGATTGATTAAACTTGGCCTATATACATACAGGTGCCGCCAGATAGCTGAACGCATGGCTGTTGTCAGAGTCGAACAGTCGCGCTGTGTCTCAGATCACATCATGCGTGCTAATAAACAAAACTAAAGTATCGATCGCTTACCTTAAACTCTACAAGCTACACTACTCTACCACAAACAGATTGTAACAAAAGAACCAACATCTTGTGAAGCAGACGACCCGCGCATACGTATGAAACATTCGGCAGGCTGTTTGTAACAGTTTCCATTCATTCACTCATTTGGCAGTCTCTACTTTTCAAAATAGGCATTCCGTAGCAAAGTCAATTAAGGCAATACGCGACAACAAGTTCGCAGGTTCGATTCCCGAAACGTTTGTAATTTTTAAATTGGAGATAAACTTCTGGCAACATCAAGGGTTTTGGGTCAACTCATTCTCTAACGCAGAGGTAAACCTAAAACAAGCTTGAGTTCTCTGCGCTCGTACACGACAGGCATGAGGTAGGTACGAGGAGCAACAGACAGGGGACATAAAGTTAGTGGATTTTTTTTAAACTGCGCAGAAATAATGCTGCTATAAGAATTGATTTGAAAGTATTATTACTATTATTATTTTTATTGTTATTATTATTATTATTATTATTATTATTAGGCAGTGTTATATTTTCGAAATTATATATATATATATATATATATATAAATGTTCTCTTTAATTTGCTTACTTGTTATAGTCAGCTACTAGATGGCAGTGAAGACCGAGTTCTCGCGACATCTAGTAATAATAGAGAATATAATACATATATAAGAGAAATAGTTGTTTGAATTGGATTCGCCTGGTGGTGTAATGGATATCACACTGAGGTGCAGACTCGGAGATCCGGGTTCGAATCCCGTCCAGGCATTTATTTTTCTTATCATACCATATTAAGCTTGCATTGCTCAATGTTAAACATTTAATTATAACATCGATAAAGCGTCACTGCTATAAAGTAAAAAAAAAAAATGTTCTCTTTAATTTGCTTACTTGTTATAGTCAGCTACTAGATGGCAGTGAAGACCGAGTTCTCGCGACATCTAGTAATAATGGAGAATATAATACATATATAAGAGAAATAGGTGTTTGAATTGGATTCGCCTGGTGCTGTAATGGATATCACACTGAGGTGCAGACTCGGAGATCCGTGTTCGAATCCCGTCCAGGCATTTATTTTTCTTATCATACCATATATATATACAGTAAAACCTGTCTATGAAGGAACATGACGGTTTCATACATAGATTTTCGTCTTGGCAATTTTCCTTATTATAAAGGGTTCCCAAATTACAAGCTGGAATTTTCTCACGCGCTGTAAGGGGATGTACATGCACGCTTTAAATACATAACGTACTGACTGAAATACAGACAAAATAGTGTATGTAACACAGCTCAGTTTGCACGGCATTACAAAATAATTTTATTACACAAAAGCGAGAAGGAACTGAGCTAGAGGAAGACTGAAGAGTTTCCCTACTCCCTCGCATGTAACGTAAGCAGTCAAGGAAAAGCGAGGGATTCCCCGCTGTCACACATAAGCAAGGGTATCCCCGCATTAAATGACAACACAAGAAGGTAAAACGATATAATGTAGGAAGCGTCATATGGAGAATTTTCACGTGTGGTCATTAATACCGTAATTAGAACGTGCTTAAGAATAATTTTCCGTCTTACTGAGGTAAAAATAACTATTGGTACTTTAAAGCCATTCCGTTCCCGCGTAATGAAGGTTTTCGGCTTATACAGGACGATTTTACATATAAATTAGTACCGTTCTCGAGATTATTTCCGTCTCTACAGATTTCCTTCTTATAAAGGTTCCGGCTAACACAAGTTTTACTGTGTGTGTGTGTGTGTGTATATATATATATATATATATATATATATATATATATATATAGTGTGTGTGTGTGTGTGTGTGTATTATAGACCTATTAAAATTCTTGTCATATAATAACTCAGTCACTGGCACTATCAAACCCGTAGGTTTATGCCGCTTGGTCATAAATCCTCCATACATCTCTGTCCGGCTAGTTTATTTCCCAATCATTCCCTTTATTATTCACCTTCTTTTATTCAAGGTGAATATAGTTCTCCCACTTCATTCTTCCCCTACCCACTGGGCAATTTCGCTCTTGATTTCTTACAAGAAGTTTACATGCCCCTCGTTCATTCCCCATTTGTATCACGTGCATGCTCATAGCAGTCTTACTGTATGTGGTTCCCATAAAGATAATTTACCTTACGGTACTCTTGTAGAGCCTTCTCCATTCACGTGCCTGTTCGTTTCTCTTAGATTAAAGAAAATCGTAAGAACTACATTCCCAAATACTCGTAATATTTTCTTCTCCAGTAACATATGACACCATAATTGACATCCATATAATATTACCAGATTTGTCATTTAATAGTATTATACAATAAAAATAAAAATTATAATAATTTTATTAGGAGTTTTTCTACAGTACAGTAATTTAATTCTTCTATAAATTCTGTCTTTCACATAGCCTTACGACAATGCCATTCTCTTCATACTCATGATTCTACCAATCCACTTTTCCTGTGATTTTTTTCTTAACCTCCTACCTTCAGCAATCCATTACACAATAATTTTGTTTTAACGTGAACATGTTATAATAATAATAATAATAATAATAATAATATAAATAATAATAATTCATTCATTCATTTTGAGAATTTTCCTCATCATTGAGGGTTTTCTCCAACCAATCTTAGTAATTAACATGAATTAAAAAAAAATAAATATAAATGACTACGGACCTACAGACTATCAGTTTGCAACAAACATTCACAAATATCCCTTAATTAAAGTTCTCCATCGTTCTCCATCAATAATAATAATAATAATGGTAATAACAATAATAATAATCATCATAATCCGGTATCATGACAGCTGCCACCGTCTTCCGGAAACCAAACGCCATTCCTCTCTGTCCATCCATTGATCTTCCTCCGATCCTCTGATATTCATAGCTGCTTGTACCCCTTATATCCAAGTTTTCTTCGGTCTTCCTCTCTTCTTCCTTTCCATTGGTATCCATTCCATAACAATTTTAGGCAATCTTTGCTCTGGCATTCTTTTGACATGGCCATACCACTGTAATTTAATAATAGTAATAATAATAATAATAATAATAATAATAATAATAATAATAATAATAATAGTACGCATGGACAAAGAAAAAATATATAGCTGTATTGTATTTTCTTAAACGTAATTTCATTATGTTACATTTAAAAACTAAGAATTAGTTGGTCTTACATGTAGAAGCATCTTTATTGAAAATATTACCGATCAAATTATTTAATATTTAGGGCTTAATACTTTCACAATGAAAACGTAACGACCAAGTGTAAAAACGTACTTCCAATAATAATTAAAATAAATTTAAAGTAATTAATTTATTTAATAAATTAAACACTGCACTTTGTTCATTAATAAAATACATTTCCCCTTATGATTTGTTGGTGTTGATATACAGTCCTCCATGGTATTTGACTGATTATGCTGAAAATATATAAATAAATAAATAAATAATAATATTATTATTAATAATAATGATAATAATAATAATAATAATATGTTTATATCCAAAAACTAACCACATGTAACAAGTACAACGAACCACCACATGCGAAAGTATTGGCTACATAACGTCAACATTTCACCCGAAGTTCTTATCCATGTGCTCTCTTACCCCGTACTTCTGAGGGACCATGTTCCGAATCGAGTTCCTTATCAGTTGATGATGGCTGCTCTAAAGGAAATTAATACCAGATGCATGTTCTAGTAGTAAAGGCGGCTGTTGGGCAGGCCTAATAATTCGGTAATATCTCTTGCCTATTTTCTACAATGAGGCTACTGCCCTAAGTGACTCCAATGAGATAACGTTAACTTTACCCACTTTTTAAGGCAATATCCCACACTTAAAATAATAGAAGGTAAAAATATTCTGCGGTTATGATGTAATAAAATATGCAATGCAGTGTTAAAAATTGTATTTAGCAATAAAGTGAAAACACGCAATACAAATTGTATGCCTCAGAATGTTCAAAACATTAAGTAGTGCACCAAAGAAACTTTGCATATTTTGAAAAAAAAAAGTTTTAAAATAATGGCCATCCTGGGAAGAAAAAAGTTAGATAAAAACGTTTCTTTGATAATAAACTGGTTCAACGAGTTAAGGTTGTAGATAAATATACGCCATATTAGAATATATCCATCCATCCACAGCAATTCTGCCCCAGGGCAGGTCCTTCACTGCAATCATAGCACTCTCATGCTATGCTTGCAGCTTTACTAGGGAATTGTACGTGTGGTAGCTTCCCATTGTTTTGCACACCGGTGAAGGATGATGATGATAATGATAAGAATGATGATGTTGGCCATATGATTTCGGGGACCGTTTGGGCCTTAAAGTTTCCCTGACATTTGTCTTACAGGTGAAGTAAAACCCCGATAAAAACTTCACCCGTAAAAACTGCCCCGACCAGGTTCGAACCAGGGCCCGCTGCGTGACAAGGCAGCACGCTACCTCGAGATCACAGCGGTGGACTAAATTAGATATAAAACACAATATTATAAGAAATTTCCAAAACCATAACAAGCTAAATGAGAGCAATAAAAATACCACATATGTTAAAACGATTATAAAATATGTACAGTAAACAATGCAAATACTCATTACTTAAGTAAAGTGGTCTGGCGAAAATGATCCTTACTTATAAATTAAAAGCTAATATTTCACTTTAAACATTTTAATCGTTAGAGATTCGTGCAGATTAGACACCAGAGTTTGGATTTTATTCCCTTTTATCCTGGGGGAAAAAATTGAAATGGATGAGGTAGGAACAATTTTCATGAATCGTAATGCAGTCTGGAAGAGTTTAACTGTGCCTATAATGTCTATTTCACCAATTAATATCCAATTTCTGTTTTACCGTAAAATATATACCGGTACATACTTTTTAAATTATATTTACCTAAATCATCTGAGTTCAGCATTGTCATGTCTACGGAAATTACCGAAGTTATTTGATATTTCATATATCATAGAAATAGTGTAAAACCATGTCAGTACTTCCATTTTTTTTTGCTCAATAAATACATTTACTGTAGTTAATTTATTTTATTTTATTAAACATTCCTGTAGACCTAAGAAGCTTTTGGAGAAGTGAGTTGGGTTCATGCCAAAATGCTGTCCGTCCTATTCCGGACACTGTATTTTATGATGATTATGTTCATGAACTTTGTAAATATTTCATCTTTTTTGTAGAGGTACTATGTGCTATTACATTTTTTGAAGCTAAAATTGCATTTAAAACATTCTTGTCATTCCAATTTATCTAATAGTGGGCTACAGATTATTTATGCGAAACAAGATGTAATAACAATAATTAAGTCTCACAAACTCAAATGGCAGGACATGTGGCACGAACGAGGAATGAAAGAAGGGTATGGAAACTTAGTCCAAAACCAGAGAGAAAGTGGTCACTAGGTAATAATGAGGTGAGAAATAACATAAACCATGTTTTTTGGGAGAAGAATTATACAGAGGATGATTGGAAAACACTAGCTCAGGATATGGATGTATGTCCATGCGGCCATAAACCTCCGGGTTTGATAGTGCCAGTGAGTAGGTATTTGGAACCTAATTTACAATTTAATGTCAATTATAGTTACTCTAAATCTACATATTATACAACCTAAAAATCCAAGATGTAGTGATGATGTAGAGTGTATTCTAAGTTTACGAATTCGGAATTGCAAATCTTGAAGAGTCTTTAGTGTGTCCAGGAACAAAACCAGATTATAAATATGAGAAGTTGACAAAACTAGTAACAGTATCTAGAGTTGGAGCGTTCTTTGAATTGTGGAGTCGTGCACGTTAGTACATGTCCTGTAAGTAAATCTCCTTCCTCACCATAACCTGCCTTCAAGTAATATGTACGACTATTTTAAACGTTTTTAATTTATTTGAAATGTAAGATTCATCCTTTTAGAGTTAGTACAGACATTCTGGTGTCCAGTTCTCTCGCACTTTAACTGCTTGGCCAGGGACTTTTATATTTACAAATGTTAACGAGCCATCATTTAAATTTCAACGTTGTGAAATTATCTTACTGAAATTTAAATGGAATGCATATTATAAAACTATTTTATTATCTACTATGTCTAATTTCAATGCTTGTTAAAAAAAAAGTGGATAATTATAACAGTAAAATGTATGTAATATTTATAAAACGGACAAAACTTTCGCCAATGAATAGTCCATGGAAAAGTTAACTGATATTTTTAAAAGTGGTGTGCTTAGAGCTTCTAACTACAGTTCATGAGGTTCCGACTAAGACCACAGTTTTTTTCCCCCCTAGAGGGAATTATTCCTGTGTTCGCCCATGGACTGGAATTTATTTTATGCTTAGATTTAAGGACTCTTCTGCTGCTCCGTTATCATTAATCACCCGTCATAACTGGTGATATTGTAAGTACGGCTTCCAAGCGACCCTATCTCAGAACTAAGTTACAATTCAGGCAATGACAAGAGAGAATGCCAGAGATTCATAAGACAACCTGTGTCATTGAAAAAAGGGTAATCTATATAAATTACATGGGAGTTAAAAATAAGTTATTATCATTAGTAGGCTTACTTACTTAATTTTAAGGCTAAATAAAAATGTATTATTTCACATTACAAATATGTATATTTAATAGTTGTGATAAATATTCTATTTCCTTTTATCAGTTCAGTGTTGCTTGGAACGACTTTCATCATTTGTTTCAGTGTTACAAGTAAAAATATAGGCTTAATAGCTGCCTACACATTCATAATTGCAAATTTATACAATGGCTATAATCCTTGTTAGTATATATTTTGGATAATTATATTACCTTAATTCATATTTTACATTGAAACAGCCCTAATAACCCCAACATTCCAAACGACTAATTTCATTATAATCATATTTTTATGAACGCCATTGTTGAATAGGTTATGTATAGTACATGCTAATATATATTTGTTAAAAATAATGAAACTCGACATAATATGAAATTTAATTATTTACATTGCAAGTACTAAATATGTTACATGAATTAATTTCCAAATTCCCACACATTAACTCACCATGAGGGACATGAGAGTACATACATACCACATGAATATTACAATGATTTCATGACATTACTTTCGTCACATTCTCAGTATAATGATTACATGAATGTTAAAAAGATTCCACGATTTTATTTCTCCACTCCATTTCCCCTGCAGCTGCGCTTAAAGCTTGTCTGTTGCAAAGTACTTTTTCATCGACAGCGCGCAATGAATTAATCCGAAAAATCCTAAGCCGCCAAAGAAAAGGATCATTTATCAGCTATAAGATTCTACTTTCGAAGAGTGATGCTTACCAAGTCATTAATCTTGTCTGATTTACCCAGGAGAATTTTCTGTCTCTTTTATTCCAACTTCTTTTCGTGTATTTTTTTTTTCCTTCTCTTTTTGATTGTGCAAGTTAACCTCCGCGCCATAAACCCATTAGGAAGTAAAAAAAATGTTCTTTCTTTATAATGTTAGCCCAAATACACTAGTCACCTTCTTCAACAGTTGCATATTAGTATGTTTATTAGAGGCTCTGAGTGTGAGAAGACAACTTCAAATAGCTACAGCTTCCCGTGACAACGGTTTCTGCATTTTCCGTTTGGATGTGCATTATCAGTTTCGAAATTTGTTAGATTTGAATTTATTAAAAATGAAACACAGTTATATTTCCATCGTGACCGCCTCTGTGGCGTAGCATATCTGAAAGACATCCCAGGGATACCTAGTTTGACTCCCGGCTAAACGAAATAACTTTTTTCGGTTTTCATTCGGT
This sequence comes from Diploptera punctata, assembly GCA_030220185.1. NCBI lineage: Eukaryota > Metazoa > Arthropoda > Insecta > Blattodea > Blaberidae > Diploptera > Diploptera punctata. Next base: position 244,753 of record JASPKZ010007973.1, on the reverse strand, counting down.
ATAGGATCTAGAATGGGTTTCAATTAACCTGGAGAGGATAATTAAGAACCAGATTTGATGTGAGGAGTAGCAAAATGCGCATAAGAAAGTTGAAACTAGGGTTAAGGGCATGAATCATGCTAAATATGCGATTCCCGTTACTGTGTTCTGTTAACCAATGGGAACATCCTTCTCAGGCGACGTTGTACATCGGAACTACCGTGATACAGTTCTTTTTTTTAATTTTTACTTTGTATAAATAACTATTTTTTATTTGACTGTATTTATGATGGCGTTAGATAAATTGACGTATTGAGAATATTGATTATAGAAGTGTCAACTCTCGCACAAATATCAGATGTGCGAGTCTCGGGCAATTTTAGCTGCAACCGCAAATAAATGCACACCATCAGTAGCACCAATTAGTGCTCAGACTTTAAGGATATGCTCACACATATCAGATAGTTACAGTGTTTGGAAAACGAAGATGTCTTTCAGAAATGTATAGTACACTTCATGAAAACTAAATTGAAGAAAAATATGATAATATTATTGTAAACATATTTTCTAACTGTTCTACATTTATTATATATATATATATATATATATATATATATATAATATAAAAGAAGAAGATACACCTGGATTAGCTCTATGAACAACAAACGATACCATATCGACTACATACTTGTATAGAAAAGATTCCTAAATTGCTTGAAAAATACGAAACCCCTACCAGGAGCAGATATAAATTCAGTACATGTCTTATTAATAGACGAAGTAGATATTTTCCTGAAGAAGATAAGAAGATGACAGGCAACAAATAAGTTTGACTTGGAGAAACTTAAAACTGAAGAGTAAAAGAGAAAATTCCAACATAATTTTCAACAGAAAGCCTCTAACTTGGAAATCTCATCTGGCAATAACCACTAATATTCGAGTAATTTGAAAAACTCTATACAGGCATCTGCAGAGGAAACCGCAGAATACAAAGAGAGCAAGAATCTTAAGAAACCTTGGGTCACAGAAAAAAGTTGGAGAATATGGAAGAAAGATGAAAATGGAAACATAGCAATACAAAAGAAGCCAAAAGAAACTACAGGAAACTAAACAACGGACTTAGAAGGGAAACTGACAAGGCAAAGGGAGATTGGATGAAGCAGAAATGTGAAGCACTAGAGAATCTGGAAAGGAAAGGAAAATATGATTTAATATACCAGGAAGTTAAGTGCTTGGACTGTGGAAAGTAGAGCAGGAAAACTGTGTGGCTGAATGAGGACGAAAATAATGAAAAAATAACAAACAGGGAATTTTAAATACGTGGGAGAAATATGTATAAGATCTATATGAGACAAGACATCATGCGTCTAACTTGGATATAGAAAATCAAGACGACGTATCAGAGGATGAAAAAGGATTTTCAATTCTGTAGGAAGAATACGAACTAGCAATTAAGGAAATGAAAAATGGGAAACCAACAGGGGTAGATGAAATCCCCATTGAGTTGGTTAAATACTTGCGTGAAGGAAAGAAGGAAATTCTGCTTTTATGCAACAAGATATATAATGTAGGTGAATGGGCCGAAGAATTGACTGAGACAGTATTGATACCAATACCGAAGAAAAATAATACGAAGAAATGTAAGGAGTTTAGGACTATCAGCTTGATATCACACTCTGCAAAGATTCTCATGCGAATACTGAATCGACATTTAAGTTCTACGATGGAAAGCGAGTTATATGTAGAATAGTTTGGCTTCAGGAATGGAAAGGGATGCAATTGGATTTATACAAACAATAGGTGAAAGATATATAGAAAAAGATAAAGAAGTTTATGCAGTGTTTGTTGATCTGGAAAAGGCCTTTGGCAGAGTGAATTGGAATAAACTCATGAGGATCTAGAAGAAAATTGGCGCGAACTGGAAGGAGAGAAGGCTCATAAGTAATCTTTATATGAAATAGCGAATAAAAGTGAAGATTGGAGCAGAAATGTCAGAGGGAAGAAAAATTGGAACGGGGTATGGCAAGGATGTCCTCTATCGCCTAATCTCTTCAACATCTACCTGGAAGACCTAATGAAGAACGACTTCAGGACTATGTGAGGTGTAATCATGGGAGGAAGAAGAATTAAGTGCATAAGATTTGCTGATGATATGGCTTTGCTAGCAGAAGATGAAATGACATGCTGATGGAGCTCAATGATAAGTGGGAGGATTATGGGATGAAGATAAATATAAGTAAATCGAAGGCCATAACTATAGAAAGAAAACCAAAGAAGATTGACATGGGTATTGAAGATTAGGCCATTGAGCAAGTGGAGAGCTTCAAATACTTGGGTTGTACAATCAGTAGTAACATGAACTGCTGTCAAGAAGTAAAGCAGAGGGTAGCAATGACAGAAGAAGGTTTTAGAAAGAAGATAAGCATTTTCTGCGACCTTTGGCAAAAGAATTACGGAAGAGGTTAGTGAAGTGCTTTGTGTGGAGTGTAGCATTGTATGGTGCAGGGACTTGGAAATTACGACGGAATGAGATAAGGCGACTGGAAGCTTTTGAGATGTGGATATGGAGAAGGATGGACAGACAAAATAAAAAATGAAGATGTGCTAGACAGAGTGGGTGAAAGAAGAACAATGCTGGAACTCATAGAGAAGAGGAAAAGAAATTGGATTGACCACTGGCTAAGAAGAAACTGCCTGCTGACGGATGCCCTAGAAGGAATGGTCAACGTAAAGAAACTTAGAGGCAGAAAAAAGACATCATATGATAGACAATATTAAAATAAATGGTTTGTATGTGGATACAAAAAGAAAAGCTGAGTTAAGGAAAATGGAGAATGCTGAGTTTGCAGTGAAAGATCTGCTCATGGGAAGAACACTATGAATGTACACTGCTCAAAACAATTAGAGGAACACTATGAAATATGCAAATATTTTTTTCATTGGATAAAGGTACAAATATGAAATTAATAAAGTACATTATTTGTGGTTATTTATTTATTTATTGCTCATGTCATTAAAAACAAATGAATAATGCTGACAATTAACTTTTCAAATAATTCCGCTATGTAAGCAATTTAATCTTGTGCTAATTTTTCTAAGTTAAACACTCGTTATATAGAGTTAGTATCGTGTATGGCCTCCACGACATTCGATGACAGTTTGGCACCTTCGTGGCATGCTCCCAATAAGATTCTGGATTTCCTCTTGCGGGATATTCTCCCATTCCTCCTTCAGAGCATCTCCAAGTTGCTGCAGAGTTTGTGGAGCTTGATGTCGGTTCCTGACCTTCCTGTCTAGAAGATCCCAAGAGTTCAATAGGGTTGAGGTCTGGGCTGACCGCTGGCCACTCCATTACCACAATTTCATTCCTCCTCAGGAAATCCCTGGCGACAGTCGCAGAATGTGCCCTGGCATTATCCTGCATAAACAGAAATCCAGGGCCTACTCCAATGGCAGCAGGTACTACATGCTCTTCCAGAACGTGCTCGGTATACCGGACAGCATTCAGTCGCTGGGGAACAAGTACAAGGTCCATACGATTGTTGTACATAACTCCGGCCCACACCATTATGGAATCTATCAATTTCCTGTACAGCCTCTGCAGATAATCTTTCTCCTGGCCGTCCCCACACCCTCAATCTACCATCACAACGTGTAAGGCGATACCTGGATTCGTCCGAGAAGAGCACAGATTCCCACTGGTTCAGGTTCCAATCACCATGGTTTTCAGCATACGTACGTCTTGCTGCCATATGCCCATTTGTTAAGCGTGGTTTTTTAACGGGCCTTTTTGGACGAATATTCTCTTTCCTTAATCTGTTCCTTATGGTTTGGTCTGAAACCCGGATTCCGGAAGCCATATGAAGGTCATTCTGCAGGTCTTTTGCAGTTTTTGTACGCTCTCGAAGAGCAGAAAGATCAACGTATCTGTCATCCTGGGTGCGTTTTTTTAAAATGTAACGCCCTGGCCCACGTCTTCTACCATACTGACCCTGTCTCTCTGTGCATGTTCCGTAATCCTGGACACCACGGAAGGAGAAACCCCATCTCTCTCTCTAGACACTTGTCGCAGAGATTGACCCGTTGTCGTAAAAGATGGAGAGCATGATCCACTTCAAACTTATTTAAATGCCTCATTTTGTCAGAGACTTCAATAAACAAGGCAATAATCAACATTCGTCACTATAGCAACATCAGGAAGCTTACCAATTAGAAGTGGCCTGTGCCTTCCAAAATAAAAAATGACTCTATATTTGTTATTTGAGGTAATTTCTCTGTATTTAGGCCATGGACCTTTAAAATTTGTATCCAATGATAAAATTAATAATTCAATTTACATATTTTCCAACTTTCAACATCACAGCTTTAAAAAACAATTACTTATTCAATTTATTACAAGTGTTCCTCTAATTGTTTTGAGCAGTGTATATATAGCTTGCACATATATTTATACCCAGGAATCGCCACTGCTTTTATTTATGGGTAATATATCATCTTATGGTCAATTTAATAAAAAATGAGACTTAAAAATTGTGTTCCTGTTACTTTTCAATGACCTACTAATTCCACTGGGACATTGCTTGCTTTCCAAGAGTTCATTACTGCCAATTGAAGGATTAAAAAAACTGTAAATAATTGCAGAGTTATCTCTATTTTTTGTTATTTTGTAATATCTCTTTTTTTTCCTGTAGTCTTCATATCCGGTCTTGTAAACTTTGGTGGTAACATTAATATTTGTGCTTCTTTACGTATTTTTAAAAATATGATACGTATGATTGTGATTGTTAGACGCTGTTTGGGATAATATGGACCTTAACAATTCCAGACATTTACCTTATAAGTAAGGAAACCCCCAAAAATAACTCTCAGAGTATATGCAGACTTCAAAAAGGAATACGAGTCAGTTAAGTGGGAGACGTTATGCAGTATCCTTCTGGAGTTCGTAATTCCTAAAAAGTTAGTTAGACTTATACGAATGTGTCTAAATGGCACGAAGAGTAGGATGCGTGTAGGCATACAGTTTTCGAATACTTTTGAAATTCACAGGGTGTTAAAGCAAGGAGATGCAGTATCTCCTCTACTCTTCAATTTTGTACATGAGCATGCCACCAAATCGTTGGAGCATAAGAATTCTTACAACTGAATGGTATTAATAGGCTGTTAGTTTATGCTGAAAATGTATTATTGAGCGATAACGAGGAAACAATAAGGGACAACACGCACATTCTATTGAGTAAGACGAAGAAATTCGGACTGGAAGTAAACATCAATAAAACTGAATATGTGTACACATAGCGAAGTGTTCTATAAAGGAAATGGAAAACTAACGACAAATGAAGGAAATTTTGAAGAAGTGGCTGATTTGAAGAAGTGACAATATTTACAAATATAAAGGAGATAAAAAGTAAAGTAAGGTATTCTCACTATAGGCCTCAGGAGGCCCTTGGGGTAGTGGGAGGTTAAGGCTCCCACTTTTTCTGGACAATCGGCACTTGATGTCAGCCGGGTTGTCGGCCCTGCGTGACGGCCGCCTTTACCCCAGAACAGGCGTCTGGTACTCATTTCCGTTAGAGGCTGAGTCGACCCCAGGGCCATAGTGCCGCCAGAAAGTTTTGGTCAGTTTAAAAATCCTGACCCCCACTGGGACTTGAACCCTCGCCCTTCCGGCTTGTAGCGCAGTGCCTTAACCACTACGATGCACAAAGAAATTAAACTAGGCTCAATTATCTAAATGCTTGCTATTATGCATTGCAGGGATTTTGTCGTCCCGACTGCTTTCAAAACCTTTAGAATGAAAATATATAAAACAGTTATACCTCCAGTTATATTATATGAATGCGAAACATTGTCTCATACTTTAAGGGAGGAAAGAATATTACGAGTATTTGAGAAAAAAGTTCTTAGGAAAATGTTTAGAGCCCAAAAAGAGACGAACAGATAGGTGAATGGAGAAGACTACTTAATAGTGAGCTACATTATATGTAAAGGTAGCCATATATAATAAGAAGAGTAATGTCTCGTACACTGCGTTGGGCACGTATATGGGATGAAAGAGGAGCATATGTAGGAAAACCAGAGGGAAAACGCCAAGCTGGTAGACCAAGAATGAGGTGGGAGAATAATATCCAAGATTTGAGGGAAGTAGTTTATACAGGGAATGATTGGAAAATATTGGCTCAGGATAGGTTTGTATGCAGAGCTTATGTCCGCGTGGCAATGAATCTACGTGTTAGATAGAGCCAGTGAGTTAGTTAGTTATGAACTTATTTATGCCCATAAAATGTATCTTCATTACTATTGATTGCTTACATTAGAATGGTTAAATTTGTCACGGTTTATTCAAATTTTGGCAAAATTGAAAATGTTAAAAATACATAATATGTACCTGAGATGTTGGTCGTTCTTAACTAATAAAATGTAATTTAAAATAGTGTGTAAAATCTTTCGGAGGTACATGTATAATCTTCTGCTTATTAAAAGTTTCTACATTTTATTAAGCTGAAAATGGTTCACCTTCCTTAGTATATTTTAATAAGCTGAAGATGGACCATATTTTCAGTACCACTTAATAAGCTTAAGATGGTTCATGTTATTGAGTACCTTTTAATAAGCTGAAGAAGGAACAAGTTCTTGCGTACCTTTTAATAAACTGAAGATGGAACATATTATTTAGCACCTTTTAATAAGCTGAAGATGGAACACATTATTTAGTATCTTTTAATAAGCTGATGAAGGAACATGTTCTTGCGTACCTTTTAATAAACTGAAGATGAAACATATTATTTAGTACCTTTTAATAAGCTGAAGAAGGAACATGTTCTTACTTACCTTTTATTAAACTGAAGATGGAACATACTATTGAGTACCTTTTAATAAGCTGAAGATGGAACATATTATTTAGTACCTTTTAATAAGCTGAAGAAGGAACATGTTCTTGCTTACCATTTAATAAACTGAAGATGGAACATATTATTGAGTACCTTTTAATAAGCTGAAGATGGAACATATTATTGAGTACCTTTTAATAAGGTGAAGATGGAACATATTATTTAGCACCTTTTAATAAGGTGATGAAGGAACACATTATTTAGTATCTTTTAATAAGCTGATGAAGGAACATGTTCTTGCGTACCTTTTAATAAACTGAAGATGAAACATATTATTTAGTACCTTTTAATAAGCTGAAGAAGGAACATGTTCTTAATTATCTTTTATTAAACTGAAGATGGAACATATTATTGAGTACCTTTTAATAAGCTGAAGATAGAACATATTATTTAGTACCTTTTAATAAGCTGAAGAAGGAACATGTTCTTGCTTACCATTTAATAAACTGAAGTTGGAACATATTATTGAGTACCTTTTAATAAGCTGAAGATGGAACATATTATTGAGTACCTTTTAATAAGGTGAAGATGGAACATATTATTTACCACCTTTTACTAAGCTGAAGATGGAACATATTATTTAGTATCTTTTAATAAGCTGATGAAGGAACATGTTCTTGCGTACCTTTTAATAAACTGAAGATGGAACATATTCTTCTGAAAGGTTGTCATGATGTTTTAAAAGTAATCTTAATATTTGAGGACGACTGTGTAGGTCTACTCTGGTATGTGTTTTATTAGTCCTACTTTTAAAATTTTACATGGCGACCTCAGCGGTGTTTCTTTAATTATATATCCTCAACTTGTGTCCAACTCAGGGTCTAGTCGAGGGATATGATGAGATGAAGTCTCTTGCATAGAGATATGTGAATGACAAGTGTGCCAAATGATCACGATTGGCGCACCATCACCAACCAGATGAACTAAATAAACGAAATGGATGAGATGAATACGGATAAATAGTGGAATGAAATTTATGGCAGGATAAAACGGGAGAAACCTCAATAAAAACCTGCCCAAGCTCCGTTTCATCCACCACCAAACACAGATAGAGTGACCGAGACTCGATCTTGGGATCCCAGCGTTAAGAGCCGAGCGTCTAACCGCTTCTGCCACGGAGCCGCCTTGATTTTGTAATGGATTTTAAAAACATTGGCAACATTTGTATCCGGACTGCAAATGTTCCTTTTTCCGATCTTCACGTAGACTATATTCGAAAAGTACTGAAATAAGATAGGGCCTATGGTATAAAATCAAAATATTGACAGATATATATATTTTTTTCTTTCCCTCATATCTCTATATTGTAAATTCGGCTTTAAAATAAACATGAATGTGTTAATAGGGAAACTATTTTGATTAAATATATAGATATCTTTAATTATCTTAACATGACACGCTGAAGTCTTTAATAATTATATACTCTTTAAATATTGATTCTAATTAGTCCTATATTATATGAAAAAAGTAATACCGCCGTGGTCAATGTTTCTTTCAACTGAGAAATGAGAAGATTGGGTTTTCGTTGTGTGTGAAGTTTGTCGTCTAATTAAAAAAAAAAGACAACTCTATATGATATATAACTTAATTCTGTACTTTTCATAGGCAGAAATTAGTTTGTTAATTAACGAATCTTTCTTATTTTAAGAAGCTTCGAAAACGAAATGAAACGCTTGATAAGTTTGTATTTTTATTGTTCTCAAAAGCAAATTAAAGAAGAATGTCGAACTTCGTGACAGCTAAAAGATTACATTCAAAAAAGATTATTACATCAACTTCCTTTAAATTCACCAGACATTTGTTATTACAACATGTCTTGGACTTTTTTATATAACATCATAAATATGTTATTACTCTGGAAGAAGTCTTTCTTACTTTAAAAGTACAGAATTGAGGGACCAAGGTACCACTTATTTACGAAGAATGTCAAGTAATATAATTTTTAACATTTTGAAGTATTTCGTAGGTAATATTGTAAATCTAATGCAGAAACCTCATTTAAGCAGTATAAATTCCATTATAATATGAATTAGTGAAGATACCTATTGCTAAATAGTTATCAGATATTTTAAATTTCCGAGGTTTAGCCCTTTGAGAAAGAATGCTTTTTCAATGTGGGAAGTAGGGATGAAGACTTCATATAAAAAATAATAATAATAGTGGTAGTAATAATAATAATAATAATAATAATAATAATAACAATAATAATAATAAAATTATAAAATACTATTGATGATATCGGTAATACTTCTTCCTCCTGCCAAGTATTAGGCCAAGGCCTGTTACGATCCTATAGAAAATATTCCTTCCAGCGTTTCATAGGACGGCCCAGAGATCTTCGTCCTCTAGGTGTATAATTATAAACAGCTTTGGGGATCCGATTTGGACTCATTCTTTCAAGATGTTGTTTCCAATTTAGTTGGTACTGTTTAATATATTCCAAAATTGGCATAGTCTTCAATTCTTTTAATATATCGGTGTTCCTTTTCCGATCCCATCTGGTGTAACCCGCTGTTCTGCGCATGAATCTCATTTCGCAATGCGTTATTCTGCTTTCATGTTGTCTTTTTAGTGTCAATGCTTCACTACCATGTGTTACATAAACGTAATCTGGTGTTTTTTTTATACAAGGAATGGTTTCATAACTTGATTAATAATTCCCAAACTTTTATTATAACTAGTAATTTTTCAGGGATATCCTTTTCATCCCAGATACCTAATATCCGAGATATTTAAATTGATTACATATCACTAAAATGTTATTATGGAGACAGATTTTACTTTGTATGGGGTCCTTCCCATGAAATGCCATACTTTTAGTTTTGTTAATTGATATTTCCATATTAAATTTGGCAGCTATTTTTTGTAAATTATAAATTGATCGTTGCAAATCATTTTCGGAAAGAGCCAGAAGAGCTAAATCGTCTACCAAAAGACTAGCATCGAGTTTGAGGTTCCGATTGATGGGTATATATCCCCGTTGAGTTTTCCTCCATTCGTTTAGTATCCTATTCATACATACATACATACATATATATAATGAAAATCACCGGTGAAAGTCCACATCCCAGTCTTACTCCACTGTTGATCTTTTTCCAAGATACTAATGATGATAATAATAACGGTCATGATAATAATAATATTCTTATTCTTATTATTATTGTTATTATTATTATTATTATTATTATTATATTCTAACATAACGCGATAACTTAATGGTGGTATCTAAAAGTAGCATATTCGTTATAGGTCTATCAATGGCAAGCAGGCCAACTTAGGGATTTAATTCAGAGATACTGAAAATTATATATAATGGTGCTGTTAAACCATTGTTATTATACTGTGCTGCTGCATATCAATATGTTTTGAGCAAGAAATATGTTCAGAAGGAATTATACCAAATTCAACGATGATTTCCATTACGTATATGTAAATTTTATAGATTTCCCCGGATGCAGCACTTATCATTGCTGGTATTCCTCCCCTACATCTAAGTGCATTTTATTTAGCTGGCTTAAACAATATTAAAATAAATCGTACAAAGATATTTCAACAGTTTACTTTTGATATTTATTATGCTACGTCTCATGGCTGCTGGACATCCTGCCACACAATATGACTATCTATACGTGAAAAGCTGTGGAAGCACCCATACCCATACCATTTACACGGACGGATCAAGATTTACTACAGGAGAAGAGGAATTACAAGTAGGATGTGCTTACATGGTTTATTGTGAAGACACTGATGTTTTCTTCAAACTATTCAAACTCTCCCCTTCCTGTTCAGTTTTTCCAAGCTCAACTACAGTGCCATCAGTATAGCATTCGACAGCAGACGCGGGGTTGTGTTGTGCGGTGACGAAGGCTTACACGTGCAGACACGGAACTTGAAATGTGCGCAGACTCAGCTTTATACAAGAACATCCCACGCATTCACTGTCGCAGTTAGATTGTGTGTTTCGAGTGGATAAGTTGCTCGCTCGCTTTTCCTCGTGTACTGAATAGCGTGTGTATAAGTTATTTCAATTTTAAAATGTTTATCTTATAGAACAGGCGTGTATAAGTGTAAACTGAATGACGTGTGTATAAGTGTAAAGTGTAAACTGTATAATGGCTAATACTTTTTCTACTGAACAACGTGTATTTATTTATGATCAATACTTGTTAACTCAGTCTGCCAGCCAAGTACGAAGACTTTTTTGATACACGATTCCCGGGTGTAAACATTCCGTCACGTTCAACGTCCATACAACATATCTTGTAACGAGGTGTCAAATAATGTATGGACAATGAACGTGAAGAGTTCCAGCACCTGCTTCAATAAAGTTGGTAAGTACGACAATTTGAAAAATAGTTACGAAAATGTGTGTGGTTGTATCACCGCGATCCTACGCTGTCCGTTCCCCGCTGCGAGTGCGTGAGCAGTGTATAGTGAAATCCCCGCGTCTGCTGTCCAGTGCTATACTGATCGCACTGTATGTGCTATAAAAGAAGCAGCACAGTGCAGTGGTGTCTTCAACACAAATATAGTGCACGAATTTTAGTGACTCCCTGGCTGCTCTTCAATCGATCGCAGATAAATTTAATTAAATCCGAACTTAGTAGAAATTAGAAATAACGTAAAAATTACACAAAACACCTGTGCCTGTCTTGGATACGAGGACACCAGAGAACTGTGGGAAATAAACGTGCTAAATCTGCAGCATCTTCTGAGCTTCATTATTCATTCTCAAAGTGTCCGATATCCTATGTCAAAAAGAAACTATTAGATTATATCATCACTGATTGGAATGAACATGGATAATCAGTGCAAATGGTGCTTTGACTAAAGAGATCTTCTTTCCTACAGTACACCATAGGCTAAATATAAAACATTTTATTCCAAATTTCATTTTAACACAATTTATGACTGGCCATGGAAAATTTCGAAGTTATTTTAGAAGATTTAATATTCACCCAGACAGTGATCATAATTGTAAATGTCAAGAATCAATGCAATTAGTAAAACATGTTTTATTTGATTGTCCTATATTCGAAAGACAACGATTATTTTTAAACTTACTTTTAAGTGATGATGAGGCTTCTGCCTCAATGTGTGAAGTAGGTCCAAAATTATTATAAACATTTTATGAAATTCATAACACACATTCTTAACAATATGTAATATTTTCTAAGACACTCATAGATGATTTATGTAATTCATAACACTCATTCAAAACCATAAGATATTTTTTTTTCATTGTATAGTATACTTTTGTTAAAATAAGCTACCACCCTAACATGCCTTTGTGGCGAAATAGGATTTCAAAATATTTGGAGATTCAATAATAATAATGATGGTATCTAATACAGAAGTCAATGGCAGAGCAAACATAAATATATCGTGAGTTAATATTTTCAGATCACCCACTTCCTGAAATCATAGTTAATGGTATTCTCCTACATGCTTCTAACCTTTTCTACTGGACGTATTATCTCTGGTTTTATTAAATTATTTTCCTACCTCATCCTTGCCTTATAGACCTAGCGCATTCCCTCTGATTTTCTTATAAAACGTTTTCATGTCACTCTTTCAATCACAATGGGATTCCATACGCGAGTATATATTTCTTCAAAGAGCGCAAAAAAGAAGAATTATGCTGTATACCATAAGTATCTCCGATAAGTATTTACCGACACAAATTTAGTTTTTCAAACCAACACCCGCCGCCATTTTGATTGCAACAGACAAACATATGACGTCACTACTCATATTCTCTAACATTCATGATTGTGGGAAAAAAAAATATATACACTGCTCAAAACAATTAGAGGAACACTTGTAATAAATTGAATAAGTATTTTTTTTAAAGCTGTGATGCTGAAAGTTGGACAACATGCAAATTGAATTATTAATTTTATCATTGGATACAAATTTTAAAGATCCATGGCATAAATACAGAGAAATTACCTCAAATAACAAATATAGAGAATTTTTTTTATTTTGGAAGGCACTGGCCACTTCTAATTGGTAAGCTTCCTGATGTTGCTATAGTGACGAATGTTGATTATTGCCTTGTTTATTGAAGTCTCTGACAAAATGAGGAATTTAAATGAGTTTGAAGAATATCATGCTCTACATCTTTTACGACAAGGTCAATCTCTGCGATAAGTAGCTAGAGAGCTTGGGGTTTCTCCTTCCGTGGTGTCCAGGTTACGCAACAGGCACAGAGAGACAGGTCAGTATTGTAGGAAGACGTGGCCAGGGCCCGTAAATTTAAAACAAGCCCCCAGGATGACAGATACGTTGTTCTTTCTGCTCTTCGAGAGCGTACAAAAACTGCAAAAGACCTGCAGAATGACCTTCATATGGCTTCCAGAACCCGGGGTTCAGACCACACCATAAGGAACAGATTAAGGAAAGAGAATATTCGTCCAAAAAGGCCCGTTAAAAAACCACGCTTAACAAATGGGCATAAGGCAGCAAGACGTACGTATGCTGAAAACCATGGTGATTGGAACCTGAACCAGTGGGAATCTGTGCTCTTCTCGGACGAATCCAGGTATCGCCTTACACGTTGTGATGGTAGATTGAGGGTGTGGGGACGGCCAGGAGAAAGATTATCTGCAGAGGCTGTACAGGAAATTGATAGATTCCATAATGGTGTGGGCCGGAGTTATGTACAACAATCGTATGGACCTTGTACTTGTTCCCCAGCGACTGAATGCTGTCCGGTATATCGAGCACGTTCTGGAAGAGCATGTAGTACTTGCTGCCATTGTAGTAGGCCCTGGATTTCTGTTTATGCAGGATAATGCCAGGGCACATTCTGCGACTGTCGCCAGGGATTTCCTGAGGAGGAATGAAATTGAGGTAATGGAGTGGCCAGCGGTCAGCCCAGACCTCAACCCTATTGAACTCTTTGGGATCTTCTAGACAGGAAGGTCAGGAACCGACATCAAGCTCCACAAACTCTGTAGTAACTTGGCGATGCTCTGAAGGAGGAATGGGAGAATATCCCGCAAGAGGAAATCCAGAATCTTATTGGGAGCATGCCACGAAGGTGCCAAACTGTCATCGAATGTCGTGGAGGCCATACACGATACTAACTCTATATAACGAGTGTTTATCTTTGAAAAATAAGCACAAGATTAAATTGCTTACATAGCGGAATTATTTGAAAAGTTAATTGTCAGCGTTATTCATTTGTTTTTACTGACATGAGCAATAAATAAATAACCAAAAATAATGTACTTTATTAATTTCATGTTTGTACCTTTTTCCAATGAAAAAATATTTTCATATTTCATAGTGTTCCTCTAATTGTTTTGAGCAGTGTATAAGGCAAGAAAGTATTTTTAAATTGATTTACCATAAGTAATGCCACGAGTGATTTCCAATTTATCTAGATTATTTTGAAATCAAGAGTGGCATTTGTTAGGACTATTTAACGAATAAAATTAAGCTGTTTACTCACAAATCATCATTTAAATATAGTTATTTTAAAATATTTATATATTTAATGTAAACGGCGATGTTTGAAAATAAATGAGAAACGATTTGTACGCTTCATTTCTTCCTTTTGTTCATCACTGCAACCAGATTATATAACTTATTGCCATAGGATCGCATTATTGTAAGAATGCACCCTAGTGGAGAAATTTATAATCAACATTATAGGTATTAATTAATTTCTGATATCCTATGATGTAAATATGTCAATTATATTTTTCTGCAACGTCATTTTGCTGCAAAATAATTCGTTTAAGTAAGTGCAAACAGTGGTTGCCTTTTTTTTTGTGGTATAATCAATTGTTAGAAATGTTTTTATATTATCTCTCGCATGCGTTTTCTGCTGACATTCATGCACTATATATACAATCTGATAGCCGTATTTCTTGGTGAGTCAGTCACTGCAAAATAATACTATGACCTATTCAGAATGTTAAAAACGAGGAGTTTTCTTTAATATGATATACTTGTTTGATAAATTCGAGGTGAAACACGACTGTGATTGGTTGTAATTAAACAAATCATTGAAATGTATTGGTCATTGAATCCCATTTGAGGCATGAGTTAAATAGACAAATATTTTCTCCAATTGAGAAAAACATTTACATCCCTAACTAGCATTTGTTAGATAATATTTGCGTTAATAATATACTTTCAATTATTTTCGTTTGTGAGTTGTTAATTTTTTTTTCACTCTATGAAATTCTGTTTTTGATCACGCTTGAATAAAACAGTTATACAATCACAATATGATGGAAAATATGTGTTTGGGTGATGTTCCTTGTATTATCAGGATTATGCATAAAAACACACATTTTAGCAAGGTATGACGTATGAAATAGGAGAGGAGTTTGAGTTGGGTGCAATTTTAGGTCCCAGGAGTTCGGGATAACTGAAATGAAGGAAGGCAGTTTCATCGATTTCTTCTGTTACTTCAACCCAATGTTCAATATCAATGTTACCCGCTCAGCGGACCTGATTTTATTATCCCTACAGAAAGCAGCAGTTTGAACAGTGGAGCGCATTATTCTTTGTTCTGGACGATTAGAGGAAAGATATCACTATAGGATTAATTTTCATTACTATCAATACTAAAAAAAACGTAATATAATCTTTAGTTTCTTCTAATATATCTTAAATTTCTGTATATTTAATATTATTAGCCATTTTACAATAAATATTTAAAAACAATAACTAAGGCCAGATTTTATAAAGCAGTAGTAAGACCTATTGTAACTTACCAGATAGAAACAAAACCATAAACCATAAAAACAAAAACGTTATTTTAAACAACAAAAATGAAAATACTTCGTAAAATTGTGGAAGAAAACTTTATAGGACAGAGAAAGGAGTGAAAATATCAGAAGAAAACATGTGCAGTCGAAGATAAAACAGGAATGGGTTTATAGGAGAAAACAAGAATCGGATGCATTTACAAGCAGGATGGACAGCAATAGAATTGTCAAGACTGCAAGGAATAATGTACCTAAGGGCAGAAGACAACAGAGACGTCCCAGAAAGCGGTGGTATTACCACCTAAGATGAGGCAAGAATTGAAAAAAAAAAAAACCAGGTTTAAACATGTAATGGAAGAATGGAGAAGAAGCCATTTAGAGTCATGTTCAACTCAGGCCGAGTCCGATGGATTTTTCAGGGTGTAAATATCCTAACTATGGATTCATTTGGATGGGAGCTAAAACCGTGGGTCCCGTATCGTAGACATATAATTCGTAAGACTTTCAGCAAAATTTGTCGGATCTTTTGTGCCCGGATTTGCATTGCGACGGTAATGACCTTAGATGTTAAAGAGCGACATTATATAAAATTATCATTAATCAGTTTGTTTATTTATTTATTTAGCCTGGTGGAGTTAAAGTCATTCGGTCTCTCTCACCGAATTCAAGCACAATATCTGCTTATGTGAAATTAAAATTCGTTAATTAACAGTGAATAAAAAAATCGAGAGAAAGAGAAAACATAAAACGAGGCAGGTAGGTATGTAGATGGATAGATAGGTAGAGAGAGAGAGAGAGAGAGAGAGAGAGAGAGAGATAGAGAAGATATATGAATATGACATCATTGTAAAATGTAGTTGCATAGGATAATACAGGTTACTCTCTTCCTTCAAATGGCAGAGCAAACAGACAGAACAGGTTTAAATCATAAATGTAATATGTTTAGTTGTGTTTCTACTAATATCGCTATAAAATTAATGTAAAACGTTTTGGTTCATACAGAACACAGAACTGAAGAAAATACCGGCCAACGGACATCGCAATATTGTACATGACTTACGTTGCGAAGATTGTCCGCTTTTAATAGGCTTATTATTGTAGGACTTGTCTCCACCCTCTCTCTCTCTGTCTCTCTCTCTTCCTCTCTCATACCGCCACAAAACATGGCAGCGATAAATTGCGTGGATGCCTATACATAATATTACGTATATAAATGTGTCCTATTAAACATGTCCTTTCTTTATATAAGTACAGCCTGTATCATAAGTCACTTCAAGGAAGATTTCGCATTAAAAAATTAACATTTCTCAAGAAGAAAAAAAACTTACTAGTACCGGTACGTATATCCATCCTATAGTTTTCGATGTCAAACATTTTATATTGTAAATTCATAGTGTTCAATATCAATACAAAATATGCAAAGACCTATAGGCCTACCAACATTTTGATGAAATTTGTGTATAAACTGTACTAATGTCTAATCGGTTTGGGAATAAATAGTTATTAAATTTATTTTAACCCAGGTTTTAAATATCTCATCATCATCATCATTATCCAGGGATTAAGCCTATTGGCTCGTTCCTGTTTCATGAAAGCTAGAATTGTTAAAATTGTTCAGACCATCTTCTGTATGAGCGTCCAACATTTCTCCTTCCGTGTGGTTTATAAATTAGGAATAATTTTGGAAATCTTCCTTCTGGCATTCTATCAATATGTTCTTTCCATTCGTTCCTATATTTAATTATTCGGTCTGTAAGTTTGAAAATATTTAGTCCTTTCTTATATCTTCATTTATGTTCTTAACCAGCAGATTATATCCTGCTATATTTCTTAAAAATCTCATCTCAGCTGCTTCCAATCTTTGTTCTTTTAATATCTCAGGCCATAAAAATTTGCAATTCAATGCTGGGTGTGAAAGAACCTAATACATTTTGTTCAGTGGCCTCTTATTTCAGGCTCGATGTTCTCCTACGTTATGTAAAGTTACGAAATAAGACTCATTGTTTTACTCCAGTTCAAATGGAAGCCATACCTTTTTTTTCTCCAGTGGTAGACACAGTCATATGCAACGACCAGTCGGAATTAAGCAACAACCACAGTTTTGTGTGTTCGTGATTGTTTCATTCCAATACATTTTATTGACAACTAGCTACTACCCGGCGTGCGCTGATACACCTATATAAATGATAATGTGTTTTTTGCATTTAGTTGAATAAGTAAAAGGAAGAGTAAATAAATATAATTGTATATAATTATTTTTAGATACACCGTGCTGATTACCTGGCATTGCCTAGGAATCTACGCATCCTGATGTACTTTGCATAAATGAGCTGAAAGACAAAATTTGTTATTTTGAGTTATCTATAAAAGAATACCTGCCATGTCCTGCTATGCTTGCCCGGGAATCTACTTATCCCAATCTTCTTGGCATCAATGAAAGACAAAAATGGTTATTGTGAGTTATTCTTAAAAGATAAACAAATGCTGTCGCGGACTTTTCTGTAGATTTTTCTTTTTTGAGATATTCAATTCTGTGTACAATAATTTTGTGTATTTGTTATAGTTTAGGCAGCGTAAGCCATTTAAGCTTACAAAAAGCGACATTTTTTTCACTACAGAAGGTGATTTTTAAGGGTGAAAGGCTTGAACATTAAAACTCTCTTACAACCTATAACCTTCCCAGGAAAATCCTGAACATTTTGCAAAAAGCCCCATGTCAATCGGATGAATGGTATGGCAGCACATGCTTACCCGGGAATCTACTTATCCCGATCTCCTTGGCATCAATGAAAGACAGAAATGGCTATTGTGTGTTATCTGTAAAAGATAAACATATGCTGTTGTGGACTTTTTTGTAGAGTTTTTTGAGATATTCAATTCTGCGTACATTAATGTTGTGTATTTGTTATAGTTTAGGCAGTGTAAGCCATTTAAGGGTAAAAAAAGTATACTTTTTCATGTTTTTCAGTACAAAGGATGTTTTTAAGGGTGTAGGAATTGAGTATCACAACTCTCTTATAGTCTATGTTCATCCTGGGAATCGCCTGAACATTTTGCAAAAACCCCATCATCAATCGAATCAATGGTATGGCCGTGCATAAAGTACGAACAAACAAACAAACAAACATTAATTTATATATATATATATATATATATATATATATATATATATATATATTAGCTAATACCCGGCGTGCTCTGCTACTCCTAATAAATGTCAATGTGTTTTTTACCACCAGCCGTGCGCTGTTATACTCTACTTTTTGTAGAGATTTTTAGATGTTCAATTCTGTGTACATCAATTTGTGTATTTGTTATGGTTTAGGCAGCGTAAGCCATTTATGCGTCATAATAGGGACTTCATGTCACGTTTTTCACTACAAAGGTTGATTATTAGGGGTGAAATTGATGAATATTTCAACTCTCTTATAGCCTATGTTCATTCCCGGAATCTCCTGAACATTTTTCAAAAAGCTCCACTCGTTCGGATGAACGGTATGGCAGAGCACGGGAATCTACTTATCCCGATCTTTTTGGTATCAAGAAAAAACTCACAGCGCGACAGGCCTAGAAGGCTTTTGGGATGACCAACAGGCTGTTGGCCTCACACCTTCATGTGTTAATCACAGAGGTAGAAGATAATCTAGCCAGTGTAGGGTTACATGTGGTCAGCATTTCGGATCCTCCAGCCGTTATAGCTGATATTATCAACCTGGAGTCGCTTCTTACTGTAGCTACACAAATGCCTCACGATGCTGGGTGGGCACCGCAACCACAGTGGGCCAGATACGAAATCTAGCTGGAAAAAAGTATTTTTTTTAACTCTCGCCAATTCATCTTTCTTACTTACTTACTTACTCACTCACTGGCACTTTCGAACTCGTAGGTTCATGGCCGCGCGGACATAAGCTCTCCATACATCCCTATCCTGTGCTAATGCTTTCCAATCCCTCCATTGTATCTTTACCTTGTCGTGGTGGAGTGGCTTGCGTGCTTAAATGATCCTGAGAGCTATGCCGGCGGTAGCATTGCTGCCGATAGGGTTGCCCATGCCGGACTGGTCGAAGGTGATAAGCCAGACGAAAAAAGTACCTTGGGCGAAAGAGTGACGATCATTCCCCGTAAAAATACAACTGTCAAGAAATGCGAACACGGGTTCATCTGGGGTAAAATTTTCCGGAGGTCAAATAGTCCCCCATTCGGTTCTCCGGGCGGGGACTACGTACTTCAGGGAACCCATGCCAAAGGTTCAAAGGCAGGGACATGTTCCCAGGAACATGGAATGTTAGGACTTTATACAATTCATCTTTCTTCACTCTAAAATTATTGCCAGATGACTGTTCTTCACTTATCTGCAAAGGAGGGTGGAATTCTAAAATTTATGTAGACAATATAAATATCGAAACTTGCCGGTAGTTAAGAACTCATCTGGTCCGCATCCCAGTTGTGTACCGAGCTGTGGAAATAAATACGTTTTGCATTAAAGTTCAGTGAGTTATTCTTCTTATTTTATACGGATACTTTACCTCAAGGATTTTACCTTTCATTGATGTATTAATATGATTCTATACAACCAGATATTGTCTTAAATACACGTAGAATCATACCTTCGAAACACTAAAAAAATACACAGTCGTTTTACTTCAAATTGAGCTACGAAAAAAAAGTAGTTCCGAACAGTAGTACAAATTTTAGTTAGAATATAGAGTGATTTATGGACTTCAATTCCCGCAAAATAACACGTATGCAAGTTATTGGGTTTTTTGTAATTAGCTTGTTTATTAGAGGAGGCGGCCGGCAGGTGAGGCCTCTCTTCGCGCGCAGAGAATTGTTTGATTTAATAGTTGAAGAAAAGTGATCAATAGAGGCAATAAGTGAGCCTCTATTAATAAATTACAGTTAGGGGATGTTCAGACAATCTTTTAAAAAACATTAAAAACTTTTTTTAAAAGCGAATTTCTAAAACATAGGAAGTTGTGCGAGAGAAAGAAAGTTAGATTTCTACTGAAATATTCTGATTGGCTAAAAGCAAATGCAAACTTTCCCGTTATTAAGAATTTAGAACACTGATAGTCGTAGGGAAATCCTGTTCCATCTGCTTATGGAATTGTAAGAACCAAAATATCTTTCGAAGAGGCTGCAATAAAAACATAACAGAAAGTCTTACTTCTGCTGAAATGTCTGTCTTGGGAATGGTAGCATAACAAATTTGCTTCCCTAGAAGCATTATAGGGTGGACAAAATATGACAACCTCTCTTTCTAACAACTAGTCTCACGTTAATATATCGACATATTGATATTTTATTGTCAAAAAAGACAATGCTTCGTTCGACATAGATGATAGGGGAGTTGAGCGGGGTGATCACTAATGTTTATTATTATTATTTTGAAGCTATTTTTTGTGTTTTTTTGAGCAATGTCTTTAAAACATCAGCAGTATCCCGTTTACCATATGACCAAAGTAATATTTCTGTTGCAAGAGCAAGTTCATCGCTAGAGAATTCCTGCTTAAATGAACATTGCTTTCATACCAGCCTCTTCGAAAATTAATTTGGGACTTCCAATTCCATAAGCAGATGGAACAGAATTTTCCAACGACTGTCATTGTTCTAAATTAATTCTTCATAACGGGGAAGTTAACATCCACTCCTAACCAATCAGAATATTTCATTAGAATTTTTTTTTCTCGCCCACAATTTCGTACGTTTGAGAAAATCGCTTTTCATAAAATATTGATTTGTAATATCATTAAAAACATTCTGCTAACATCCCCCTACACCTACTTTGTTTATTAAATGATATCTTATTACCTCTATCTAACTTTTTTTTTCATATTAAATCAAAACAATTATTCTCTCCGCGCAACAGTAGGCCTGAGTTGCTGGCTACGTCCTGTAATGAGGAAGCTAATTAAAGAGAACGAAATAATTTGCACACATGTTATTGTGCGGGAATTAAAGTCCATAAATCACTCTATATTATATCTAAAATTTGTACTACTGTTCAGAACCGTTTTCTTTGTAGTTCAATTTAAAATAAGATGATTGTGTAAATTTTTTAGTGCGTGGAAGGTATGATTCTACATGTATCAAACATAATATCTGGTTATATACAAAAACACTATATATATCAATAAAATTACAAACATTGAGGTGAAGTATGCATATAGAATAAGAAGAATAGCTCAATGAACGTGAACACACAACGATAATAACACAACTGGAATATGTTCCAGATGAGTTCTTAAGCATCGCCAAATTCCGATGTTTATATTGTCTTCATAAACATTATAATTGTACCCTCCTTTGCAGATAAGTTAAGAACCGTTATATAACAATTACATTAGAGTGAAAAAAAAGATAAATTGGTGAGAGTGAGTGAAAATAGTTTTTTTTTTTCAGCTAGATTTCATTTCTGACCCACTGTGCACCGGTCATATACTGGCCGAAATCCCTTCGAGAAAAATTTCTTCCCCCATGGAGACTCGAACCAGCGCAGGTCCGCCAGTTATGGCCAAAGACGTCTTGCCTTAACCACTCGGCTACGGCGCGGGACTCTTGGTAACAATGAAAGATAAAGATGGTTATTCTGAGTTATCAGTAAGAGAGAAACATATGCTGTCGCCGACTTTTTTGTAGACCTTTTTGAGATATTCAATTCTGTGTACATTAATTTTGTGTAATTCCTATTATTTAGAGGCAGCGTAATGCCATTTAAGAGTCCAAAGAGATATTTTTTTCATATTAGGATTGTACCCTCTTTTGCAGATAAGTTAAGAACCGTCATATAACAATTATATTAGAGTGAAAAAATAAAGGATAAATTCATGAGGGTGATTGAAAATAGTTTTTTTCCAGCTAGATTTTATTTCTGGCCCACTGTGCACCGGTGCAATACTGACCGAAATTCCATGAGAAAACAACGTTTCCCCAATGGAGGCTCGAACCAGCGTAAGTCCCATTGCTTGTGCGCCAAGACTTCTAGCCATAACCACTCGGCTAGAGCGCTGGACCCTTGGTATTAATAATAAAGATGAAACATTCGCCCGAATGGGTATTATTCTCTTGGATTCAATGAAAGACAAAAATGGTTATTGTGAATTACCCGTAAGAGATAAACATATGCTGTCAGGAACTTTTTTTGTAGAGCCTTTAGATACATTCAATTCTGTGTACATTAATTTTGTGTAATTCCTACGGTTTAGGCAACGTAAACCATTTAAGAGTCCAAACAGCTACTTTTTACACGTTTTCCACTACAAAGGGCGATGTTTAAGGGTGTAGGAGTTGAGTATCACTACTTTATTATAGCCTATGTTCATCCCGGGAATCTGCTGAACATTTTGCAAAACACCCCATCACCCCATCACAATCGGATCAACGGTATGGCCGCGCATAAAGTACGAACAAACAAACATACAAATAAACAAACAAACATTAATTTGTATATATAACATTTAACTCATGCCCCAAATGGGATTCAATGATCAATCTACATTTCAATTAATTTTGATTTAATTTGAGTATCACGACTGTCTTACAGCCTTTGTTCATCCCGAAAATCTCCTGAACATTTTGCAAAAAAACCCATCACAATCGGATCAACGGTATGGCCGCGCATAAAGTACGAACAAACAAACAAAGATACAAATAAACAAACAAACATTAATTTTTATATATAAGATTTAACTCATGCCCCAAATGGGAGTCAATGACCAATGAAATCACATTTCAATGAATTTTGATTTACAACCAATCACAGTCTTTTCATCTCGATTTTGTCTATTGAATTTTATCACTTTAATATCAAGCTCCTCCTTTTTAACTTACTGAATATGTGATAGCATTATTTTGCAGTGACTGACTCTCTAAGAAATACGTTGAATATAACAATTTTTACATTAAGATGTGTCCACGGCTTTGGTCTCGAGGTAGCGTGCTGCCTTATCACGCAGCGGGCCTGGGATCGATTCCCAGTCGGGACAGGCTCTTGGTTAGGTATTTTTCGGGGATTTTCCTCACCTGTAAGACAAATGTCAGGAAGCTTAGGACCCAATGGTCCCCGAAAAACATCCGTCCTTCACCATCATTCTTATCATTATCACCATCAAACTTCAGCGGTGTGCAAAGCAACGGGAAGTTACCACACCTATAATTCCCTAGTAATGCTGCAAAGCATAGCATGAAAATTCTATGATTGCAGTGAAAGATCTGCCCTCGGGCAGAATTACTATGGATGGATATTAAGATGTTAGATTTCTAGAATGCATGTGGCTACCAAATAGTATATATAGTGCACGAATGTAGCGAGATAGTGGTTGCAGAATATAATATAAAACATCTGTAGCTATTGATTATACCACAGAAAATAAAGAGACCACTGTTTGCACTTTCTTAAACGAATTATTTCCCAGGAATTTTAGTTCCAGAAAAATATAATCGACATATTTACATCATAGGACATCAGAAATTAATTAATATGTTGGTTATAATGTTTCATTTTTTCCCACTTGGGTGCATTGTTACAATATTGCGATCCTTAGGCTATAAATAATATGATCTGGTTGCAGTGATGAACAAATGTAGCATAGCAAACGTTTCTCATTTGTTTTCAAACATCGCCTTCTACATTAAATATATAAATATTTTAAAATAACTATATTTAAATAATGATTTGTGAGTAAACAGCTTAATTTTATTCGTTAAATATTCCTAATAAATGACACTCTTGATTTCGAAATTCTCTAGATATATTGGAATTCACTTGTGGCATTACTTATGATAATTAACCTATAACCTATTAATTTTGCAGTTAATTCTAGGTCTCATTTCTAAAGTATTGTAGAGGTGGAACGATAAAAATTGTCCGTGGGCTCAATCAGCGTGACTTACTGACATATAGGTTAGCTGACAAGAGAAAGGGTGCTGTTTAAAGACAGCCTGAAGATACCCCAAATAAAATAATGACGAATAGCGGGTTGAAAAGAGGAAGATTTGAGGCGGTCAGAGGACAAGCGATACAGGTGACAAAAAAATTAGTTTCGAGAAAATTAAGTTTAAAGATCAAGGAGAATATAAAATTCTCATAAATTGTGTTTGTGTTTCTTATATATGAGTCCATTTATCCGCTAAATATGAACAGTTTCAATATAAATATTAGCCCATACTATAACTTTTTTTTGCATAAGAGTTACTATTCCCCTTGTCCTCCAAGCTATATTTTGAAATAAATTATCCAAGAAAAGTAGGTTCATACAATTTTTTTATTATGATTGGAAATTCGTACTTATCCAAAGAGTTATATATTACGACAAGATTAATTGACAAAATCAGTCTTAAAGTTCATAACATTTAAACCTGCATTCACGGATACATTCTCTTAGCCGCTTCTCCATATGAATGTTTCCTTCATGTTTGTATACTGTTTGCCTTCATTCCTTCCTATTTTTGTTTTATTTTGTACCCAATTTCCTGATTTACTTATCCGCTTTCTACCAACGTGCAATATTGGAGCATCTTCTCCTTCTGTAGGTCCTCTAATGCCAGGTTTTTCAACGTCAACTTCATTGGAATGAGTCAAGAAAACAAAAATAACACCAATGATTAATCTTCATACTTAAAAAAATACCTTCATTATAAACATTATTAGAATTCATATCCTGCAGATCTTATTCATATTATATATAGATTGTTAAATAATTTTCAATTATTTGAAAATGTATTGATAAAAAATATTATTTTATAATATACAATTGTGAAAATATAGATAAAGTGGTTAAAATACTTTATTTATCATTAAAGGCTGAAGTTACATCCCTGCTCATGTTCATCAGATTCTGATTCAGACATAATATCTGATAAATCAATAAAACTCGAAGAATCATCAGCATAATATTAAACAATAATTATACAATCATAATCTTCACGTAAAATTTGTTAGAAACATTATAAAAAATAATGCTCTAAGCTTGAGTTCACCTAACTGTTGGAAGCCAAGTAGTACAACTACAGATGTACCCCTTGTCCTCCAAGTAGAAGAGCCGTTTCTCTGAATGTTTTCTAAGACTCCACTAGGCCTATATGTCAGAACCTGTCAAACTCACGCATATACCTCTTGGGCACCAAATAGTTTGTCATATTAGCTAACCATTTCTGCAGTTAATTCATTTCTTTAAATGTCACTTGAACCCATTGTCCTCTGACTGCTGCAATTGAGATACGGAAAAAGCACAGGATGCGAAAAGGCACATCTCAACTAAAATGCGTTAGTGCGGATCAGTAAAAAAAATCTCAACATTGCAATATTTCTACGTGCTGTAGGAGGAAAACCAAATATTTCTTAACAATCATTCCTATTAGAAAAAAATAACATATTTTTCAAGTGTCACATATTGTATGTTTTCAATATTTATTTGTCGTCTAGATAAAATTGATCTCGATAAATTCTGAGGAATTTTAGAGGAAGTCGGTTGTGAAGACGGGAAACTCTTAATTAAGAAGTTAGGCCCTATATATCTGTTTCTAATTAAGTTAAATTATTACTTTTTGGACATTTCTCTCTCTCTCTCTCTCTCTCTCTCTCTCTCTCTCGCTCTCTCTCAGATTAATCAATTCCTTTTTGTATTTTTACATACCCTACGCCAAGGGTCTTTCAGGGGTACAACCTGTCGGAAGAGGATTTATATCTATGGGACGTGGATGAATGATATGCTCAATATCAGAGTCACATACCAAACAAACACGAACATTGATGACAAGACACACCATTTACTCTTTTACTCATACTATGAAGAAGGCGGATATAATATGGATGTTTGTGATGATTAGATGGTGTTCGGGGTCCTTTTTGACTTTAAAGTTTCTCGACATTTTGTCTGGCAAGTGGTGAAAACCCCCGAAAGAAAACTCACCCAGAAGCTTGTCCCTACCACGTACCCAGGTGCGCTGCATACGAGACATTGACGAATGCGTTAGCTACATAATTATTTATTCCATTATATAGTAATTCTCCTCGAGGACAGGACTCTCACTGCAATCATAGCATTTTCATGCTATGCTTTGCAACTTTACTGAGGAAATATAGGTGTGGTAGCTTCCCGCACCGGTGAGGGATGATGATGATGGTAATGGTATGGATGATGATGATGATGGCCGGATGATTTTCGGGACCGTTGGGCCCTAATCTTCCTGACATTTGTCTTACAGGTGAGCAAAAACACCGAAAAAAACTCACCTAGGAGCCTGTCCCGACCGGGAATCGAACCCGGGCCCACTGCGCGACAAGGCAGCATGCTACCTCGAGACCACAGCGGTGGACTAATTGTATATATATATATATATATATATATATATATATATAAGCTCCTGTAGTAGATATGCAGTAAAATAGTCCTTGAAAAAATATTTTCATTTATAATTTATACGAAAAAAAAACTTAAAAATAAGCCATATACTGTATTCGATATATTACATGTACAACAATAAACACCTAGAGGAATTATAGGTGTGGTAGCTTATATATAATTGCCAAGCTTTAATTATTTAAAACGTTGATTTAGTCTCACTGGTGGTGTAGGTTATGTAAAAAATATTTGCACTTGGTGTAAGTTAAAGCTGATTATAACCTTATTTAACACAAAATGCTTAATATCAGGTAATTAGAATCAGCTGCAGCGTATAATTATTTCATTACAAGTTACTTCTTACCCCTCATCACAACCGACTCCTTAAAATAGACTCCGATAATTTTTACTCGATTTCTTGTTTGTGTCTCTTTGGCCGAATCTAAAAATATAACTAAATACTTAAATGAGTTAAAGATGACCTTCTCGTATTGTTGAAGGTAAACTTTGAACTTTGATATTGAAAGTTGCGATCCAGTGAATGCTGCTCAACATTCTGAGCGCTACGGACAAACAACACAATGGACTGCGGGGAACAAGCAAATAACAAAACACAGTTCTCAGATAATTTATATATTCACTGACTTACAATGGTTTAATCTCTATATAATATAGTATGTTTGATTTTTGAAATGTTTTATTGCAGATTCTTTCTCTTCCTTTGGAAGTTCACTTTTTCGTTGCCTACCAAAGAACTTGATCCACTAACAGCAAATGTTTAAAACTGGTATTGTAGCGGTCACTAAAAGTCAATGATTCGCATGTAGGCCTACTCTAATTAAAAACTGACTAGAAGTGTTCTGATAAATTAAAATTAAGCATAGTCGATAGAATTTTAATCATAATCACATGACAAGATATACGGGAAAGGTGCTCCAGTAAAATTAATAGATCTAATAACACATATACCTCTGAGTTGAGTACTTAGTGTGACGTCCAATGCTCGCTTCGCAGGTAGTTCAAGCTTCTCACCAGGTGGTACTAAACAGTGTTCTCTATTTTCTCATAACTGATTGAAAAAGTGGATTAATCACTAAACCCCTTTGTCTCATGAAGCGCTAGGTCCTTATGCAAGAGGAAACGTGGCTCACGTGGGGTACTACTCCACATGAGAACATTGTTAAAGTTTAAACCTAAATTATTATCTGCAATTCATTGCAGTTCAAATTTTTTATTTTGCACTAACACTCTCCTGTAACGGGCGTCGCGTTGAGCAGTGGACTAATAACTGATGTATCAATGTATGCGAAAATCATTTTCTTTGCCTGGCCTAGGTTCTCTTGCGTTCGTAGGGATCCAAAATGGTGGTTTCTTACGCCAATCTGACTTCTTGTCTCGGCCAGAGATATTCTAATGCTTTCTGTATGCTTTAGAATTGATGTATAAGACAATACTATGAACAAAATACACACGAATGCAAGAAGAACATATTAATTTTTCAACAGAAAATAAGCAAGCATATTACCTTCAGTTAATGAAGTGCAAATACAATTTAACGATGACGATATTTAAGTATTCAGAAAATTTGTAAAACGGTCTTTCGAAAATGTTGGACAAACATGATAAACACTGTTATTGCATGTTCGGCATTTTTTCGCTTTCGAGAGTAAAGTGACTAATTGAAAGGTAGGGAACTAGTAATGAAACATACATTTGCTACCACGCACTGGGCCGAGTTCTATCTCCAGTTGGGAGAAGTTTCTTGAATGAGGTTTTTGATTTTTTTTCTCACCTTAAACATTGGAGTTAGTGTAAGATGCGATCGCAATTTGAAAAAAAAAGTTTTGATTTGTATGGATATGTTTGAGATTCTGATTACAATAATGTATAAACTAAGTGCCACCACCAATAACACTGTAAGCCACGAAGATTCGATATTCCGCTCACAGTGAACCATACCTAACATGATATCGTGACTTACTCATCGCAAACATTTTTTCTCTACCTAATGTAGTTATTTGCAGTGTATGCTATGGTAGACAGACGGCACGCCGTACCTAAGGTCATCTGACGAAGTTTCCGATGCGACATCTAGGAATACCAGACAGACGTTACGCATGAACCCTGAATAATAGTGAACGCCCTCTGTGTTGCATCAACCTCGGCAGTTAATACGTCCGTTTGGATGTTACCGATTTCATAGCGAGTCACATTACTCTCACTGTCAACGTAACCGTGTGATGATGAGTCCTGCAAATGTAGTGAGCATTGTTAAACATTACAAAAACATAAGAAAATCCACAGAAATTACATTAAAGGGGAGAAATGCAGCTGCATTCATGATGAATGTGATATATGAAATAGTGGCAACCAATGGTAATAATATAAATCACGATAATACAATAGGCTATATTAAAAATATGAATACACACAAGGTAACTTGTCTGATTGTGAGAAAATATGGATGATTCAGAACCTGACAGTGAAGAAGAGTTGTTAACAAGAAGTGATGGAATCCAATCGTCTGCTTATCTGCCAAGCCCATACAAGAGGAAGAAGTGGGGGTGATATATATTTTGAATAGGCAAAGGAGATAATTGCATTCAAGGATTCTGAGGAAACTAAAAGATTAAGCTTCAATACAGTATAGATACGATAACGTATGGTACAAGACATGCATCATCTACGTCACGTGCTAGATAAAGGGGAGAAAGGCCAGCACTCAAAACTTCACGTCCTTGACGACTATGTAGCTGAAAAATTTAGGTTGGCGAAAACGTTTCTAGGCGATAATGTTCTCGACAGGGATATTCGTGCTTGGGTTTTGGAAAAGGCCCGAGAAATGTCGATTCACTGGAAATATCCATGGATAGGTTGCAAGACACCATCTTGGCTCACCGGCAATAACAAAATATATATCCACTAAAACCAAGAAGACAGATGGTGACGTGAAAGAAAGATGTGATGAGTTTCGCAATCAGGTTATGTCCTTAATGAACACTTTGGAACGTATACAGATTTATAATACAGATCAATCTGGGTTTACGGAAAGATCTTCACTCATCGCGAACTCTGCATTTCAAGGGAGAGAATTCGGTGCGGAGTGATCATGCAACAACTCATTCTTACACCAACCAACCCGTTACGTCGGAAAGTAGATACGTGTTTCCAAAGACGCTGGTAATTTACCAGGAACCTACAGGTCAGTTTGGAGTGCGAGTAGTGCAATTCATTATGAAAAAAAAAACTCTGATTCAAATTGTCTCGAAGTCCGGCCTAATCACGAAACAAATCCTGACGCAATTCTTTCAAGATATCTGCTTCCCGTATGCAGCGACGGAGTCCCTTCTTCTGGTTGATTCGCTCGGGACATAAAGTGACAGAACTAATATCGATACAATACGACCTCTAAAAATGGTTATGCAGTCAAGACCAGCCCTCCTGGGTGTACACCTTACATTCAACCACTTGATGTGTTATTCTTCCGGCAGTTGAAGGCGGTGCTGACACGGATTGAATAACACAATATCCTTAACTACTATCAGTTCACACCTCGTCGAGGGATTCAATTTCTTTGCTGATATGTATTCTACACATTCAGTGCTGTTCTCCAGTCTTCGCAGACTTTGTTCAGTATTCCTGGACTGTAGCAGGATATAAAGACTTCAGAACACAGAGGTCTAAAACACCTCCCGATCGTATTTTTAATGTTCAAAAGCAGTTTGACATGGAAGGCTTCATGAAGTGCTCCTGCTGTGGTAAACAACTGTTTCCGGCACTTTATACTACATAAATATGTTTATCATAAATAATGCCACGAGTTATTTCCAATTTATCTAGAGAATTTGGAAATCAAGAGTGGCATTTGTTAGGACTATTTAACGAATACAATTAAGCTGTTTACTCACAAATCATTATTTAAATATAGTTATTTTAAAATATTTATATATTTAATGTAAACGGCGATGTTTGAAAACAAATGAGAAACGATTGGTACGCTTCATTTGCTTCATTTATTCATCACTGCAACCATATCATAATATTATTTATTGCCAAAGGACCGCAACGTTGTAAGAATGCACCCTAGTGGAGGAAACTTATAACCAACGTTTATAGGTAATAATTAATTTATGACGTCCTATGATGTAAATATGTCAATTATACTTTTCTGCAACGTCATTTCCTGCAAAATAATCCGTTTAAGAAAGTGCAAACAGTGGTTTCTTTTTTTGTGGTATAATAAATTGTTAGAAATGTTTTTATATTATCTCTCGCATGCGCTTTCTGCTGACATTCATGCACTATATATACAACCTGGTAGCCGTATTTCTTAGAGAGTCAGCCACTGCAAAATAATACTATGACCTATTCAGAATGTTAAAAACGAGGAGTTTTCTTTAATATGATAAACTTATTTGATAAATTCGTGGTGAAACACGACTGTGATTGGTTGTAATTAAAAAAATCATTGAAATGTATTGGTCATTGAATACCATTTGGGTCATGAGTTAAATAGACCTCGTAATCTTTTGCCAAGAGCTACCTACAACCAATTTTTTGAACTCGGTGACTGAACATGCGCTTGATTGTAAAGTGCAGTGAAATTGTTAAAGGCAAATATTGTGCAAATATTTGTAATAAACATGCCAATTCCTACTTGCAAACTTTTTTTTTGCAATTGCGATCGCAACTTTCGCTAACTCCAGCGTAAGGTAAAATATCGGAAATTTGTCTTCTTGTTCTCGTTCTTACTTTCATGGTTTAGTCTGATTGACATGTTCCTGCCTCATTCTGCCTCTGTCTTCGTCGTCCAGGATCTCGTCGTACTTTTAGTTTATATTACAGAATCATTTTCGGTATTCTCCTATCGTGCATTTCCAAATATTCCTTCCATTTATGTCCATATTATTCTATTTTTTACTTAATACACATTTAATTTATTTCTAGTTTATCGATTTTTTATTATATCCAATTTTGCATATCCCAATAATGATTTAAAGTTCTAATTTCTGGAGCCTGAATTCGACTAAAATCCTTTTCCCGCGTTGCCAGGATTCGTTGCCATATATTGCTATTACTTTATTGAACTTCATTTTAGTGCCCATTCGCAGGAAACTATTACGGGCTGAATATTTACCAAATATCATAATTATCCATATCATAACCTTCTTGTTTAATAAAAGCGTATGAGTGAATGGTGCGTATTTTCTTAACTGATTGCGTTGTCTACCTTGTGGCCCCGGCATTAACCTGATCTCTCATCGAGGTTCGCCCATAATTTCCTTGAATGGTCAGAAAAGTGTGTATGTGATCCAGAATTTAAAATTCTCTCCTTAAATCTTATGCCTGTAAGGCTCGTGTGGCGTGGGACACGTAAAAGTCCCTACAATGGGTTAACTTAAACTAAGGAAGAGAGAGGGAGGGAGACAGCAGTTCAGATATTAAGGCATCTAACTACACGCTAAATGGCCCAGGTACCATCACGGACAGTTGGGGGAGGGTGAATAGTGTCATCACTCATTAATGTATATACTGGTTTTGGGGTCCACTCAGTGTACTTAAAAATGAGTACGATACCGAACATTTTTTGGCAGTAAATTTAGCTGGACCTTACGGCTAGTTATAATTTATTTTCTTATGTCGTTTCCTAAGAAACGTGGATTCTTAATGGTATTATATCGTGTACCTTTATGTATATTTTCACATCGCTCGTTCTTAAAATATCAATGAAATTTTAAAATCCTATTTTAATATTTGATACTGCATTAATTAAACCTCGGGAAACCTATCATCTTGAAGCTATCAATTAGTGTCGACAGTCAATAGAAACAATCAATTACAGTAATACTAATTGGCATTAGAGGTCAAGGTACAAGACTCTTCTCCCGTTATAAATCGCCAACAAAAGCAATGAGACATCTTAGATATAAGCCTTCAATCCTTCGGCAGTAATTCCCCACTCCAATCGACCACTAACTCCATTGAAGGCTCATTAACAGACAACGGAGTTGCTAGGATTGGTATTCAGGATATACAGTACTTGTGTGTCACTGAATGTGTGGACAGACTATATCATCATTTTTAACATAATATACAATCGAACTTGTTTTTAGTAATCTACAGGGTGTCTCAACACATTATGGTCAAAATTATTCAGACGGCAGAGGACTGTAAACTGAATATTTTGAGGTACAAAACCAATGGTCGAAAAATCCATATTTCAGGCGTCACGAGAACTTGTGTGATAAACGTTCTTACGAATTTCTTTCGCTTCATAGCAAACAAATACATGTTACATTCACGTTTGTTGGTGCTGGGTTCCAAAACAATAGTTTTAACAATTCCCTATTATATTTTGTTTTCTGTTGTGACATATCAAGTCGTTATTTATGGAACCTCTGTACACACCGGTGAGGAAATGTTATCTGTCTGTATCATTGTACAGCAGACACCAGCATATTTGAAAGAGTGTGGTAAAATTTTATGTGGCGTGGTCATGCAAGTGTTGAAACTGCTGGTAGGTACTATGTCCCACCGAAAGTTTAGAGCCACAAGACCAAATGGCGAATGGTTATAGGAGTTCATGATTGTTTCAAAACTTCAGAAACAGAAATAACGAAGGCCTATCAGGGTTCGCGCTCATTTGAATGCTGTGTAATGCGAAGTGGAACTTGGACTTTAAATGTTTAGTGATGTTTAATTTGTATTATATTAATTGGTGTTGTCTTAGATAGTGGGTATTCACTGACTCTGTGGCAAATATCCAGGAACTGCCAAAACCATGTTCCGTTTTACTTTTAATAGAAAAAGTGAAAAATGGTTATCAATCTCCCTTAAATGTTATCAGCACATCGAAATTTTGCATTCTGGATTTGAAGTCGATTCGTTTTGCATGATACACTTTTTAAGCCATACTGGAAGACTATTCAATACTCTATTAGAAATGCTAAAATGTGTAGAGTTTCAAGTTAATCATAAATCAATTACATTAAAAACAAATTAAAAATGTATACCGGTAACAAGATCTTGCAAACTGTATATCTTCACTATTTGTACTCACCTATATTTGTATATTTCTTTAGTTTGTAAAATTCATTAATAGTGGCTTTGAAAATAATATTAACTCGATCTAAAAAATATATAAATGGAGATAATTCTACAGAAAACATCAATTTTAGTTGATTCCTAGTTTGGTTTCCGGTAAATATGTGGTTATCAAGCTAACATCTGATTTCTAGATTCGTGGTTCAAATGTTGCCGCATTCGGAAGGGACTTAAACAGTGGATCCCTTATAGTAGATTTATGGCATCTTAAGCCAGATAAAAGTGACAAGATTTTTCATGCCATTCAAGACCTCCGGCAGGATTATGACCGCGCATACACAACTTCTCGGCACTTCTTTATCCTGTTAAATATTTTACAATAATTTCCTATAAAAATCATCGCCGATAAATCATGATTATTTTGATTCACCCACTTCGCAGAAACCAGTTATAAATTTCTTAACCTAGAACCGAAACTCGCAGGTCCATTTTTAGTCTAAATATGTCAACTCTTAATATCTTAGAGGTAAATGAATTCAGGGTAGAACTCACTGATGTCCATGATAACAATGGTAATGACCGTAATTGTTTTAACAATAAAACTATTATTAAATTTAAAGGATCATTGTGTAAATCGTCTTAGTGAAACAGCTATACCTTATGAAAAAATGCGAAGACTCATTCACTGATCATTGGATTCTTCCCATTTTATATGTCTTAAGGTGTACTTTAACGGAAATACCCTGTACTTTGATATAGCCGATTCTGCTCTTCTTACATAACAGCTTTAGAATGTATAAGCTATGAAGCAAATTCCAGTACAAAATAAGCTGTGACGTTATTTAAAATGACCTGGAACTATGTGTTGCTTGCTATCGCATTATTTCACAGCTCCCGTCATCTGGGAAAATGCATATATTGCATGTCTATGAAAATCGGCCCTATAAAATGTAAATACCGTTAATTTTAAGCAAACGTTAAATCGAGAGAAAGTATGCATTGAGTAGGCCTATATAATATACTGAAAATTATGGAAACCAATTTAGGGATTGGAAACATAAAAACCGAATGGCCTAAATATTACAATTAAACTTATTCAAAGCTGAATCGCATGGGACCAATTTTTTTCCCACATTAGACAACATTCCGCATTATAAAAAATAAAAATATTAACGCATCTTAGATTATAGAGCACCGCATATGTATTTTTATGTGCCTTGGATTAATTATAGTTCCACTGCCGTTGGAAAGTGAAGTATAATATATGTACGAGCGACTTCGGCGGTAACGCGCGAAAAAACAGTCCCGTTTCGTCAGCGTTAAAAATGTGTCTTGAGCGCGTATCCTGAAATTAAAGTATGCAGGTTCGATTTCCACTCACTAACTGTAGTTATGTCCTCATCCTTTGATTCCCCGCAAACTTCATTCCACATGTCGTTTTTTTAAAACTGCCCAAAACTAACGAGAAGATGCCTTAAAATCGTTATTCACTAGGGATATAGCTACAGCTAGAGCTTGACTTTGGGGCATCGGTCCGGAAATTTGGAGATTTGTTTGATCGTGGACTTGTAAAAAACACCCCGTTGATTTTTTCGTTTGACCATTTACATTCATTCGTTATTTTTTATTTGTGTTTTAAAATCTCACAAACTTGGATTTTTTCCACATTTAGATTTAGTCATTATTTCGCGTACTGAGAGTTTGTTTTTTTTATCTTCGTTTAATGACAATGATACATACGATTTAGCCATCTTTATTCCGTAAATTCAGAACGCTACCTGCGAAATATACGTACATAATCGGTCTCAAATCTTAATCTAATTTAAGATTTTACAGTACACTGGTTATTTATAAGATAGATGTCACACGCCAAATAGTTGTTAAACGAACCTGTTTTTTTTTTTTTGCAAAACGGGTGTGAAGTGAGGCCGAAAGAATATTCCAGATACAGATAGAAACTCTACTTCACCCGGCGCGGAAGGGCAGGAATCATCACCTACTGTTAATTCGCCTAACGGGAATTCAATGAAGTGGAAACTTATTTCTCTCTCTATCTTTTCGCCTTGTAAACATTTTGTTCTATGAATTGTGCAGAAATGTCCTTCCGTTTCCGCGTTGGACAGATTCCGTTTTATAAATAATAAATACTCGTAAAATTACTATTATTTTGCCGGAACAAATAAGTTTGTTCACGTTGGACAGATTTCCGCATTATTCACGTTCCGGATTAAACACGTTTTATTGTATAATATATAGCTCATAGAATTTGTTGACTATATCATTTTTACTATCGTCAATGTTGTTATCTACCACATCTACTACCCATACACCAAAGAAATTATCCATTAATTCGTCTCTCTCCCTACCTATCTTTTCTGATGTTGGTATAGGCCTACAGTAAGTGTTTTTTTTTACTTGCACATTGACGTATACAGGCTGCGGGTATTTGTATTTTCAATATTTGTGGCCTCACGCATTGACACTTTCGAACCCGGAGCTTTATGGTTTTTCGGGCACATCGAATTATTATAACCTTGAGCTAATATTCTCCTGTTTCCTTGCCCCCCCTTACATACCCCATTCGTACCAAATGTCCTGCTCACTGCTGTCTACGAGACTTAACTGTTCTTATAAAATGTGTTTAACCATATAAAATTAATGAACTCACATTTATTAGTATGCACAATTAATCCATCTGTTCGTCTCTTTGGTTCAAGCATTTTCATGAGCTACATCATTTTCTAATGTTTGTAATATTTTCTCCTCTCTAATAATAAGAGACAACGTTTCGTATCCGTGTAACTGGAATAATTTGTGCTAATTTATATAGGCCTATGTACTCGTAGTTTAATATTTTTGTGAGAGAATTCAGGATTACCTTTTTACAATAACTACATACTTATTATTTTTTTTAATTTGAAAACCAGAATATAGAAAAAAACTACAGATATAGGAGTGCATGTGCTAGTTTGTTACCCATTTTTAACTCCATACATGCAAATATGCGCTCCATAAAGAGCAGTTTTAATCACAACTTCCTTCATCTGTCGATCGTAGTAAATTAA
The DNA here is from genome assembly GCA_030220185.1 of Diploptera punctata. Classification (NCBI taxonomy): domain Eukaryota; kingdom Metazoa; phylum Arthropoda; class Insecta; order Blattodea; family Blaberidae; genus Diploptera; species Diploptera punctata. The sequence goes on along the minus strand of JASPKZ010007973.1, from coordinate 207,707 downwards.
TGGTTAATATCTATGCCTCTGCTTCTATGTTACGCGTATTCAAACCCGATCGGGATTGATGGATTTTGAAGGACATACATTTCCTGCATTTTGATTCAATAGGAAGATAAGTAAGACAAACCGTAGTTTCCATGTGATAGATTTGTGCCTGAATTAAGAGATTTGTGAAAGAAAATGCCTTAGCCCTTTGAGGCCCACATTTAATTGCTTTCAAAAATCATCTACCCTGCGGAGCTCGAAATCAGAGGCGCGGCTGCAAACGAGTAGTCCCCCGATACCTGACTTCAACATTTGTTTGCATTCAGTTAGAGATTTTATAACGGTAACATTTATCATTCGTTAAGGTCAGAAAACGTATTTATTTATCCCTAAAAACTTCATAAAAATAAAACAGGCTTCGTGTTCTAAATTGTATTAGACTGCATATTTGGATAGCGTTGATGAGCAACAGAATATAGGTCTATCACTGATTTTGTTTGATAGACTTCAAGTGTAATTAAAATTAGTATGTGGTTATATTCGTTTTCTCAATTGTGTTGAAAATCCGAATTGCAAAACAACAATTTTGCATGTAGGATTATTGGGTACCTCTATGAGCACTTGATTTTATATTTGTCCACACTCTTGTGGCCAGTCGGCCGTCCACTTCAGACACAGAAACAAATAATGCTTCAAGTACGCATCGTGACCTATTTTTTTTTTAGAAACGAATAAAATATGACAAACAGACTCCTCGATTGTTCTTGCTGGTGCACTCGCAACATCAAAGGTAATCCTATGTCTTTGTCAGGGGTAAACATAAAACACGGATATTCAAAAACTCAGTGCGAGCACTTTTCAATTTCACTACATTTAGTCTATTTCCCAAGGGCGTTCATATGCATTACTATATCACATATCATGAAAAACCATTAAGGTGACATTGAATTACTTCCTTTTGCATTTTCCTATGTGCTGATGACTATTTTTCTTTGAATTTGTTGTGTTCTTTATATTGCCTCATAATAAGTTAGGGGATTTTATTTTATTTATTTTATTTTTTGGCTTGTAGAGGATCTTTCAAAAGTTTATTTTCACACTTCAAGTGTTGTACAGGTTTTGAGATCATAATTTAAAATTATGAATAATGGATTAACTAGGATTGTATTAAGTGTATTTAAAGGGGGAATCAGCTGTACAGAGGAATAAAATTAGCTCTTAATAATATAAAATATATTTGATTCAATTAAAGTAAAGTAATCCCACTACAGGCCTCAGGAGACCCTTGGGGTAGTAGGAGGTTAAGTCTCCCACTTTTTCTGGACAATCAGCACTTGATATCAGCCGGGTTGTTAGTCCTGCGTGACGGCCGCCTTTACCCCAAGAACAAGCGTCCGGTACTCATTTCAGTTAGAGGCTGAATCGACTCCAGGGCCATAGTGCCGCCAGAAGGTTTGGGTCAGTTTAAAAATCCTGACCTCACCGGGACTTGAACCCTCGACCTTCCGGCTTGTAGCGCAGTACCTTAACCACTACGCTACGGCGTGTAAGTAATGCCACGAGTGATTTCCAATTTATCTAGAGGATTTGGAAATCAAGAGTGGCATTTGTTAGGACTATTTAACGAATAAAATTAAGCTGTTCCTTCAAAAAAATCACTATTTAAGTATATTTAACGGTATTTTAATGTATTTATGTATTTAATGTAAACGGCGATGTTTTAAAACAAATCAGAAATGTGTGGTTATGTTAATTTACTGCAAACTGACCATATTATTTACTGCCAAATAGGATCGCAATCAGCGATAACCCACGAAGATCGCAATATTGTAAGAATGCACCCTATTGGAGAAAAAAAGAAACACATCGGACTGTATAATATAACCTACATTATAGCCTGTTAATTAATTGTTTTAGGAAATAACTAGTTAAAAATCAGTATTTAAAAACACAATTAATAAATGTGTAGTTCGAAGGAGTCTGTTCATTACTTGCTATATTCAACGTATTTGTTGGAGAGTCAGTCACTGCAAAATAATGCTCTGATCTGTTCAGAACATTTAAAAGGAGGAACATTCTATATTTTGGTAAATATAATTCGATAAATAACGAGGTAAACTACGATTGTCATTTGTTGTAAAAAATTCATTGAAACGTGATTTGTCATTGACTCTCATTTGGGGAATGATTTAAATAGTCACTTTAAATGGATCTGTTCCATGTTATTTAAGCGAATGCAGTATTACATCTGCAATCTATGGCGAGTATTTGTCATTTCAAATGCTGAATCGTCGTTTACTTCAGCATTGTTTGTTCCAAATATCCCTTCATAGAAGAAGTACGTAACGTTATGTGGCGGAAAAATGTTCGGCCATTCGGCGTTGATAGATTGTTGTAAGCTTAGTGTTATGTCCTTTATAAAATCTATTTCTCTCTGATAATATGCCTAAAGATCTTAAGAAGCTCTATGGCTAGTAGTGTGCGTTTAATATTGTCATAACGTATTAAATGAACTTGTCCACAAATTTATGAAAATCATTTATGAAAAATACTCTTCGGCTTGTTCATTTTATTTCTGAATGACCTCTTTACTTGTTTACTTCAAGATAAAATGAACATAGGCTAGGCACATTATCTTGTGGCTAAAATCTTTGACTTCAGTTGATGAAGTCCTGGGTTCGATTCGGTCAGACCACAGTAATTATTTCTTAAAGGGAAACATTCTTGTGCTAGTTAATGATCAGCAATTTAGGTTAAATTTATGTTTAAGGATTCTCCTGTTGCTTCATTATCGTAAAACGAGGCTACCTTGACATATTTTCCAAGGTTTTTAAGGTCTACCTCGTATGATTTATGCCGAAAAAATGGAATGTATAATTTATTGTACCAATTGAACCTTAAACTATAAATCCCATTTAGTACTGTTCTCCTCAAATAAAAACTTAGTAGGAAAACAATGAGTTATGTTTAGGTCTGTTTTGCCCATTTGCTGGGGCTACTTTGACATCACATTTGTTTTCACTATAATTCAAAGTAGATCCTCTGTAGGTACTAATTTGACACCAATTTATAGTCTCTAACCATTATAATAACGTGTAACTCCTTTCCACACAGCAAATCAACAAAGATTTTTTTTTTCAAATGCTCCAGGTGGTCTTTCAACATTCCCGGTTTCTCTCCCTACTTGTAACCCACATTTGAGGTTGGGGCGCCTGGAAGGCGGGGTTACGTTGCCCCGATGATATGATGGGTGATGATGACGGTAATAGTGCGCCAGGAGAGTCCCTAATCCTAAGCTTAACCTAAGATGAATATGAATGATGATGATTGCGATGGCCATATGATTCGGGGAACTTTACCTCGTTACCGGTATGATAAGTTAATATATTTAGCGTGAAAGAGCTTTTTACCTTTGGGCCTTAAAGTTTTTCCTGACATTTGTCTTATAGGTGAGGAAAAACCCCGATAAAAACCTCACTCATAAAAACTGTCCCGACTTGGGATCGAACCCGGGCCCACTACGTGACAAGGCAGCACGCTACCCCGAGACCCCAGCGGTGGACTACTTAGGAATTATTGAGAAATTAATGTTATCCTTGCTGGCAATTCATTGTTGTTGAATGTGACACAGATTTGTATCCAACTAATAACATCCGCTTTTAAAACAACTTAATCATTCGTGCGCCTTCAATGAATTATCTACACCATTGCACTGTTGTCAAAATAGCCCAAAACACGCAAGAAATTTAAAATGTCAAAGAAGCCCCAATTCTGTCGAAGTTGCTCCTCGAGTCAAAGTAACCCCGGTTTACGATATCTTTTATCACCCATCATATCATTGGAATAATGTAACTCCGCTTTCCAGGCGCCACGAACTCAGAATGAATTTACGATTCCGCCAAAACCAGGAAACAATGCCAGAAATGTAAGATAATATGGCGGCATTGGACGAAAGTAATAAAAATATAATTCGTTGTAACTAAGACATTTTTTATTTATATTGTTAAAATCTTAGGATATAAATGCATGTGTCATTCCTTTATCTCATTATGCATTATTTTAAAAAAATATAAAAATCACTTTTTAATTCGATACTTTTCCCGTTAAGTTTATTTGATTAGAACACGTTCCAGTTTTCCTTAATCGGGTTTCAAATTTCAAGGATAGATGATGTTACTTTGTATTATGGCCTATTTTCAATTTACTTACCGCTTGGGCAATCCACCTTGCATCTGTATTTCAAACTTAGGTGCGCGTACCTCGACAGTATAGGCTATAGGCCTACTACTATAGTCATTAAGTTCTGAGACTTTACGCGTAGAGGGTAGGCACCCACCAGAATTTGGATGTATCACAAGATGCCGATAACTCGGCGTACACTTTAACAGAACCACATACTCCCTCAAGATAGTCGCCGTTGGCCGTAATGCACATTTGCCAACGTTGGTATAGCTGCTGGAAGCACCGCTGAAAGATGTTGGCAGGAAGGTCCCTATGACTTCTCTTGTAGCTGTCATGACCTCTTAGGAAGAATGAAATATACGCCCATATAGGATTGCTTTCATGCGAGGAAATAGAAAAAATCGCATGGAGCGATTTCAGGTGAGTACGGAGGGTATGGCAAAACTGCCACTTGTTGCCTTGCAAGTTCCTCTTGGGCAAGGACAGAACGATGTGCGGGGGCGTTATCGTGTAGCAACAGCCAATTCTTTGTATGTCAAAGCTGAGGTCGCTTACGGTGAATTGAATCGCGTAAATGGCCAAGGATCTCTTTATAGCGGGTTTTGTTACAGTTGCACCTTCTGATATGAATTCCATGTGAACAATTCCATTTGAATCAAAGAACCTGTATTGTCGCGGTTTCTTATGTCGTGGTGTTAATGTCGTTTTCCAGATGGCGGATTGTCGTTTCAGTTGCGTATCGTAAAGGAAACACCACGTTTCGTCTCCAGTTTTTATCCGGTTGAGAAACGTCGGATCACCGTCAGCACTACTGATGAAGACATCACAAAACGTCACGCGGTCATCACTTTGGTCTTGTGACAGGATTCGTGGCACACTGTGCTGGATAACACGAGACATGTTCAGGTCATGAGACAGAATTTTGTAGCAAGTACTATGGCTGACCCCTACCGCTGCTGCCAGATCGTCTACTGATTGGGAGCGGTTAGCACGCACCAACGTTAACTTCTTCGATCTTGCGTTTAGTTAAAATTATTTGTGGCCGAACAATACGGACACCATCTTCCAAACTGCTCTTCCTTGCAAAAAACCTCGATGCCACCTAAACACACACTGCGACTCAATGCGTACTGACCGTAAACTTGCTGCATCATTTGAAACGTTTCAGCAGCGGTCTTGCCTAATTTTTGACAGAACTTAATGTTGCTCTAACTGTGACATCTAGAGTTCGGACATGCGCATTCAGATTACCGTCACAACAAAGAAACAAAGACTGTAGTTCTGCTTGCAGTGCATGCACTCAACTGTCTCATGATAGGATGAGAGACTATTGACAAGGTACCATACCACGGCGCCACCTATGCGCAATAGTGCATCACAGCGCCACTATGCGCTCAGTCTCAAAACTTAATGCTGTACCACTTAAATATGTATCATCATAAAAAAGAAATAACATAAAATTTAAAATTTCTGTTATAAAATTCATGTAATATATATATTTTATGACTTTTGTTTGTGTGTGTATAAATTAATAATCTAGGTATAATTAATACTTATAAGAATTTACGCATAATATAACACAGTTGACTCGGACGCGCTGGACCCCAGTTAGATGTACGATCATGAAACGTTTCCTGTGTTACGTTCTTTTCGCGGATTTCCCACACCTGTAAGGCAAAAGTTGGGAAACTTTAAGGCCCAAATAGTCTCCGAACACCATTAGGCCACGATAATCGTACTATCATATTTGCCCTGATTTTAGCGGTATTACGGATATACCTATGATCGAATGGCATACCTTAAATGTTCGTGTTGCTTCGGATGTGGCTGTAGGATTGAGCTTAACACACATCCGTGGAAGCCATACATGTCCTTTTGTGGTTAATTAAATATATATATGATACTGAACTAAAATCGTCTCACTATGGTCATGTCTCAATAAGGTCTGGGAGTATTGTACGTAAAAATTCCAAGAGAGAAAGAGAGACTGAGAGAGGGGGAAATGAAGAACAACTTAGAACGTATTTTCAACATCCATCTATCCATAGTAATTCTGCCCGAGGGCAGGTCTTTCACTGCAATCGTAGTATTTTCATGCTATGCTTTGCAGCTTTAATAGGGAAGCTTCCCGTTGCTATGCACACCGGTGAAGGATGATGATGATAATGATAAGGATAATGATGATGATGATGATGATGGGCGGATGATTTTCGGGGACCATTGGGCTCTAAGCTTCCTTACATTTGTCTTACAGGTGAAGAAAAACTCCGAAAAAACCTCACCCAGGAGCCTCTCCCTAACGGGAATCGAACCAGGGCCCGCTGCGTGACAAGGCAGTACGTTACCTCGAGACCACAGCGGTGGACGTTTACAACATTTAAATATTAATGAACTTATGTATTTAAATACTGATTAAATTTACTGAGTGAATAACAACCCTCGTAATTAACCGCAGGCAAATCATTCAAGTGACACACAACAACAAATTTGAACTTTTTTGTCGCTCGCAGGAATGAAAATAGGTGATTTTAGGTAATTGGCATGCGCTGATTTCGAATGTGAAGTCCGTATTTCTCGATCACCTAACAGTTTTTTGCGAGGACGTGTTGAATGTTTTTGGTTATGTTTCGCATATTATTGTTTATCTGCACTTAGTTTCAATTTTCTGCAATAATATTGCTAGAAGCAATTGATATATGTAAAACCAAATCATGTAAGATCCAAAAAAATATTTTTTCTAAGAAGTATAAATACGTATTTACGTTACAACATATGCTTAAATTGTAGCAAAAATCTCATCTTTCAAAACTTCTTCCTGGATGACTTACGCCGATTATATAGCTTCGAAACGTCTGTGTTAAGATGCCAGCAGAAATCGGCAAGCATGCTGGTCTCTGATTTCCCTTCGTAACGCCTTTCCATTTCTAAAATGTCTTGGTGGAACCTTTCACCATGTTCATCACTGGCGTCACCAAGTTCGGTGGAATAAAAAAACAAGTGTGAATGCAGGAAGTGTATCTTAAAGGACATATTGCATCCCATTAATTTGTAAGCCCTAAACAAGTCTTCCACTAGGTCTTTGTAATTTTCTGCTCTATAGTCTACCAGAAATTCACGCATACTGACTTGAAGGCAAGCCAACCGGAATGAGAGTCCCCTCATCATCAAGGAGATTGCGTATTTGAGGACGTATAAAAATTTCTTCTTTTAGTTTAGCCTCACTCAAACTTTGACCTTAAATATTGGAAAGCCCTACCTGATTTGTCTATTGCCTTCAAGAAGTTCATCATCAACCCCAGTTTTATATGTAATGGTGGCATAAATATTTTAGTTGCATCAACAAGCGGCGTGTTTTTCATACTTTTTGCCCGACTACTTAAGTTTCTATTGATGGCCACTCCTTAATTTCATAATGATTATTCTTATCACGACTAGCCCATTCACACAAGAAACAGATAAAAATTGTGAATCCTAGCTGCATCCCTTTTACCATGCCTAATACTTCTAGATCTGCACAAATCTGCCAACCATGTTGTGGATAATTCCAAGCCTGAAGAATTGTTCTCATACTCCACATTGTCGCATGTTTCCTTCATAGTAATGAAGTAGACAACTGACACAGACGGATATACATTACCGTAATGCAAAAGAACGCCTTTCAACTCAATTTCGACGAGCCTATGAAGGGACGCCATTCTTGAGGATTAAGTTCTCTTCCCAATTCAACCATTAGTCCATTAATATCATTGCAGTAAACGAACTTCTCATTTTCTCTGACGTGACGACAGATTTAATTCCCGTTTTCTGTAAGTGATTTTTATGTCAGGCTGTAATAGGTTCCATTACTGAAGCCGAGATGATAAAATCTCTGTCAATTGTTTATTTAGTTTCAAGTATCTTACTACATAATTTAATTCAGATTCTGATATAAAATGTGGTTCTCGAGATACATTGAAGTCATGATCACATAGGGATGGTCCATCATCAGTAGAGGAACTAGAGCCAGGAGATGTATTTTCTTCCTCCAAAGTCCATTTTTCAGGAGGTTTTGGAACTGGCAAAGCATCACAATGTTTAACAGGTCGTATGGCTGACCGCAAATTTGGATACTGAGTAGAATACTTATTTTTTAAAGTGAAACCAGATATATTGACCATACAGAAATAAAAATCAGTGATCTGGTCCGTAGGTTCCCTCCACAACGTTGGAATGACAAATAACATGCACGAATGAGAACCTTTTAACCACCCTACTAAAATCTTTTGGCAGTGTGTACAGCAAGAATTTGGGTCCAATATTTATCAGTATCTCCAAATTTACCGTAGTTCCCGAAATATAAATTGTACGCCTTTATAACTAGTTGAGTGATAGCTATCCGCTGGGATTTTTTACTATACTCTCCGCATACGTAAACAGAATAAATTAGGAGAAATCTTACAGCGGAGAGACATTGCAAATTATAAAATATCACTAAAACTTACGAATTAAAATATTTTATAGTAGATTGTTTTAATTTAATTTATCCATAATGATACACAATAATGCATACATCGACACTTCACAATCACAATGATTAACTCGTAATGTAATACGAACTGCACAGAACAAGGTATTATAAGCCACTACTTCACGTATTTGACAGTGGCAGTCAGTAAATTCTGTATACCTGTGTATTCCTGTGGGTTTAACAACCCCTAAGATTAATAAAACCGCGGGAAGAAAAATAAGGGTGACCAGTTTGAGAGACAATAGCACCTGCGGCTCTCACGGAAACGAGCACTTCTGCTATAGGATGTAGTGGAAATATTTGACTCCTGATAGGTGATTAAAAAAACCTAATATTTTCGTCTTCTGCGATTCCGAAAACATAGTTATTGGTACGTTTCTAGTCTGCGAGTAATCCTTTGTTGTTGTGTGTTAATTGATTTTTATGAAGAGGGTAAATTACAATTTTTTTAACTGTTCTCTTTAATGTATGAAAGGATACATTTCTTATTTTATAAGTAAGATTGTAGAACAATGCCGTAGATATATGACGGAAACTATTTTGAATCTTTGATATTTTATATATTTTTAGCAAGTAGACCTAAGTATGGATGGCCATGTGTAATTATATATTTTACAAAAAAATAAATTCAGATTACAATAGTAGACTGTAGCCTATTAAGTGTTAGCATAATATTAAAATACACTTCTCAAAAAATTAGAGGAACACATTTCTAAACCAAAGCCACAAAATAAATATTGAAACAGTTTAATTTTTAGAGTCAGATGTTTTGATTTCAAGTGTTGTTTAAAACCAGATTGAAGATCTGGGATTTATTATTTTTTCTCTGAATACGTTAGTGAAGCTCCGAGAGTTGCTGAAACCAAAGTGAGTACTCACTGAGTTATTTTTTTAAGCAGGTTTGAAGAATAATCTGTGGTAGGATAATTGATATTAATGTTCTCTGAAGGTTATACAGAGCAATGAGGCATCTGAATGAAACTTCAATTGCACGAGTAGGTTCACTGTTGAAGATGGACGTTCCATTCGCCATGTCCTTAGCATTCTTCCGTCATCCATAGACTGTTGTGGCGATATAGGGAGACACGTGGATATTAGAGGCGGTCCGGGCTTGGCCGTAAGAAGAAGACTTCAGAGGTACAGGGTAGATTTATTATCCTACCAGTTTGCGCAGACGAACATCTATAGTCAGAGATCTACAACATGATTTACAAACAGCTACTGGGACAGTCATTTCTACTCAGACTGTAAAAAATAGACTGAGAAATGCAAGGTTAAGGTCTAGAATTCCCTTTAAAAGACTCTCGTTTAACACGTCAGCACAAATAAGCCCGGCTGTGATTTGGTCAGTATAATGTTAACTGGTAGCTCCTCCAATGGCAGGGTGTTCAATTCACGGACGAATCAAGATTTCGCTTAACGGGTTCTGATGGTCGTACACGTGTATGGAGACGTTCTGGTGAACGATTTACAATTTGGGCGTAGAAATTAGGCTCAGATCAAAATGAGAGATATTTAATCCCCCCACCCAAAAATCACAATATTCTTTAATAATACACTGCTCAAAACAATTAGAGGAACACTATGAAATATGCAAATATTTTTTCATTGGATAAAGGTACAAACATGAAATTAATAAAGTACATTATTTGTGGTTATTAATTTATTTATTTATTGCTCATGCCAGTAAAAACAAATGAATAACGCTGACAATTAAATTTTCAAGTAATTCCGCTATGGAAGCAATTGAATCTTGTATAAGCCAGACGAAAAAAGTACCTTGGGCGAAAGAGTGACGATCTTTCACCGTAAAAATACAATTGTCAAGAAATGCGGACATGGGTTCATCTGGGGTAAAATTTTTCGGAGGTCAAATAGTCCCCCATTCGGTTCTCCGGGCGGGGACTACTTCAGGGAACCCATGCCAAAGGCTCAAACACAGGGACATGTTCCTAGGAACATGGAATGTTAGGACTTTATACAATAGTGGGGCACTAGAGATATTAACGTGGGAACTGATAGATAAATCGCCCTTGGATATAGTCGATTTACAGGAAGTTAGGTGGCCAGGAGAAGGTAGTCAGGAATCAGGAAGCTTTGCATTATTCTACGGGGGTGCAGAAAGACCTGCATTTGGAACGGGCTTTTTAGTCAGAAGGAGGATCCTATCCGCTATCCGAGATATTAAGTTTTTTAGTGATAGGATATCATACATAATTCTAAAGGGTAAACAACATGATTTTATAATTGTAAATGTACATGCCCCCACAGAAGATAAAGATGACAAGATCAAGGATGAGTTCTATGAAGAATTAGAATGCTTATTTGATAGCCTTTCACGATATCATATGAAAATTGTCTTAGGAGATTTTAATGCAAAAGTGGGGTGGGAAGATATATTCAAACCAACAATAGGCAAATTCAGTCTTCATGAAGATAGTAACGACAACGGGGTTAGATTAGTCACATTTGCCACATCAAAGAATCTCATTGTTAAGAGCACAACATTTCAGCATAAGGATATTCATAAATACACCTGGACGTCCCCAGATGGAGAAACTCAGAACCATATAGATCATGTATTAGTGGATAAACACTGGCACAGTAGCATCATCGATGTTAGATCAGTTAGAGGGACAGACTGCAATTCGGATCATCATCTGGTCAGAGTAAAAATCAGACAACGGCTATCGCTTATGAGAGGAACAAACACTAAAGATGATTCTGTAAAATTTGAATTAAAAAACTTGAAAAATGATGAAATGCGGCAAGAATACCAAATCAAAATTGCTAATAGATTTGAAGTACTGGAATCTTCAGATGACAACGTGGCAAACGAAGAAGAAACTGATATAAATAAAGAATGGGGGGCTATAACAGATACTATTAAATTGTCAGCATCAGAAAGCATTGGTGTGTTAAAAAAGAGGCAAAACAAGAAATGGTTTGATGAGGAATGTACCGACATTGTAAAGAAAAGAAAGCTAGCAAAAATGAAATGGTTACATGAGCCAAATGAGGTAAATTTAGAGCAATTGGGTATATTAGACGGGAATCCACCAAGTTAATAAAGAGTAAAAAGAGGGAATATTTGAGAGAGGAGATTAATGATCTTGAAATGAATGCAAAAAATAGGAACATTAGAGAATTATATCAGGGAATTAGTTTAGAGAAGAAAGGGTTTCAGGCTAGAACAAACATAATTCGGAATGAAAACGGGGATATGATTGCAGATTCCAGGAGTATATTAAATAGATGGAAAAATTAATTTAATCAGCTATTAAATGTACATACAGAACAGGACATTGAGGAGGATAATTTACAGACAGCAGAGATGTTAGTCGCAGAACCAAATGCATTAGAGGTTGAAATGGCGATTAAAAAATTGAAGATGTATAAAGCATCAGGTTCAGAAGAGATCCCAGCAGAACTGATAAAATCAGGGGGAGAAAAATTGATGGACAAGATATGCTGGGTTGCTTAGTATGATTTGGGAAAAAGAAGCTCTTCCAGATGAATGGAAGGAATCAATTATCGTACCAATTTATAAGAAAGAAGATAAAACTGATTGCAATAACTACAGGGGCATCTCATTACTTTCAACTTCGTACACAATTCTAACAAATATATTAGTAAGCAGACTTACTCCCTATATTGATGACATTCTAGGAGATCATCAATGTGCATTTAGAAGAAACAGGTCTACAACAGATCAGATTTTTAGTATAAGACAGATTTTAGAAAAGAAATGGGAATATAATGGTACTGTACATCAACTATATGTAGACTTCAAAAAGCATATGATTCAATTAAGAGGGAGAAGTTATATAGTATCCTGCTGGAGTTCGGAATTCCTAAAAAGTTAGTTTAGACTTATACGAATGTGTCTAAATGGCACAAAGAGTAGGGTGCATGTAGGCAAACAGTTTTCGGACACTTTTGAAATCCAGAATGGGTTGAAGCAAGGAGATGCAACTATCTCCTCTACTATTTAATTTTGTACTAGAGCATGCCATTAAATCTTTAGAGAATGAGGAAGGCTTACAACTCAATGGTATTAATAAGCTGTTAGTTTATGCTGATGATGTAGTACTATTGGCCGATAGCGAGGAGATACTAAAGGACAACACGCACACACTATTGAGTAACACTAAGAAATTAGGACTGGAAGTAAATATCAATAAAACTAAATATATGGTCACAGGTAGAAATTCAGTATATAATGGAAATGGACAGCTAATGACAAATGAGGGAAATTTTGAGGAAGTGGCTGAATTCAAATACCTAGGAACAATAATCACAAATAGGAATGAGATGCACAAAGAAATTAAACATAGGCTCAATTCTGGAAATGCGTGCTATTATGCATTGCAGAGACTCTTGATGTCCCAACTCCTTTCAAAAAATGTTAAGCTGAAAATATATAAAACTATTATTCTACCAGTTATATTATATGGGTGCGAAACATGGACTCTTACTTTAAGGGAGGAAAGGAGATTACGAGTATTTGAGAATAAAGTTCTTAGGAAAATTTTTGGACCAAAGAGAGATGAACAGACAGGTGAATGGAGAAGACTACATAACAATGAACTACATGGTCTTTATAGGAAGCCAGATATAATAAGAACAGTTAAGTCTCGTAGACTGCGATGGGCAGGACATGTTGCACGTATGGGGAATGAAAGACGTGCATGGAAGCTTCTTGTAGGAAAGCCAGAGGGAAAACGCCCAGTTGGTAGACCAAGAATGAGGTGGGAGAACAACATTAACTATGATTTGAGGGAAGTAGATTATACAGGGAATGATTGGAAAGCATTAGCTCAGGATAGGGATGTATGGAGAGCTTATGTCCGCGCGGCCATGAACCTACGGGTTCGATAGTGCCAGTGAGTAAGTAAGTAAGTAAGCTTATTTTTCAAACTTAAACAATCGTTATATAGAGCTAGTATCGTGTATGGCCTCCACGACATTCGATGACACTTTGGCAACTTCGTGGCATGCTCCCAATAAGATTCTGGATTTCCTCTTGCGGGATATTCTCCCATTTCTCCTTCAGAGCATCTCCAAGTTGCTGCAGAGTTTGTGGAGCTTGATGTCGGTTCCTGACCTTCCTGTCCAGACGATACCACAAGTGTTCAATAGGGTTGAGGTCTGGGCTGACCGCTGGCCACTCCATTACCTCAATTTCATTCCTCCTCAGGAAATCCCTGGTGACAGCCGCAGAATGTGCCCTGGCATTATCCTGCATAAACAGAAATCCAGGGCCTACTCCAATGTGGCAGCAGGTACTACATGCTCTTCCAGAACGTGCTCGATATACCGGACAGCATTCAGTCGCTGGGGAACAAGTACAAGGTCTGTACGATTGTTGTACATAACTCCGGCCCACACCATTATGGAACCGCCTCCGAATCCATCAATTTCCTGTACAGCCTCTGCAGAAAATCTTTCTCCTGGCAGTCCCCACACCCTCAATCGACCATCACAACGTGTAAAACGATACCTGGATTCGTCCGAGAAGAGCACAGATTCCCACTGGTTCAGGTTCCAATCACCATGGTTTTCAGCATACGTACGTCTTGCTGCCTTATGCCCATTTGTTAAGCGTGGTTTTTTAACGGGCCTTTTTGGACGAATATTCTCTTTCCTTAATCTGTTCCTTATGATTTGGTCTGAAACCCGGATTCCGGAAGCCATATGAATGTCATTCTGCAGGTCTTTTGCAGTTTTTTACGCTGTCGAAGAGCAGAAAGAACTACGTATCTGTCATCCTGGGGGGTTGTTTTAAATTTACGGCCCTGGCCACGTCTTCTACAATACTGACCTGTCTCTCTGTGCCTGTTGCGTAACCTGGACACCACGGAAGGAGAAACCCCAAGCTCTCTAGCCACTTGTCGCAGAGATTGAACTTTTCGTAAAAGATGTAGAGCATGATACACTTCAAACTCATTTAAATGCCTCATTTTGTCAGAGACTTCAATAAACAAGGCAATAATGAACATTCGTCACTATAGCAACATCAGGAAGCTTACCAATTAGAAGTGGCCAGTGCCTTCCAAAATAAAATAATTCTCTATATTTGTTATTTGAGGTAATTTCTCTGTATTTAGGCCATGGATGTTTAAAATTTGTATCCAATGATAATATTAATAATTCAATTTACATATTGTCCAACTTTCAGCATCACAGCTTTAAAAAACAATTACTTATTAAATGTATTACAAGTGTTCCCCTAATTGTTTTGAGCAGTGTAAATATAGAGGTTGAACCGGTATTATTATTGAACTCTAAATTAGAAATGATGTTGAAAATGTCCTTCCTCATTGAAGTTTATTTCTATCATTACAATTTTTACTTATCAAAAGTCAGTCCAAAGCAAAATAATAGCTCCAGGTATAAATTATAAAAATGTTAATAATAAAGTAACAATGTATCCGGTTATAATTATTATTTACATACTAATTATCTCTCTGGCACTATCGAACCCGGAGGTTCATGGCTGCGAGATCATACACTGTAATTCCATCTCTTTCATTTTAAAAATCACTTTATTCGAAACACGGTTAAGAATATTCTCCCACATCTTTCTTAGCCTACCTATTGTGAGCTTTGTATTAATATACTTCACCCTAATTATTTTATTTAACCGATGTTTTTGCATTGTAACTGAAAGCTAGACACCGTCGCTATCGTTGTACAACTTATAATGGTGTGAAACCAGAGAAACTGAAAAAAAAATCTTCAAGAACCGAACTTAACTATACTCTTTAGAAGCCGCAATGTTATACGTTTCTGTCACTGTTCTGGTCTAATATATTTGTTGGAAATATATATTTTGGAAGATAAATATTTGTTTTAATAAATCATGATCGGTTATTTACTTATAGAGTGGGTTTATGTCAAACGAAGATAGTCGTGGTTACTATGCTTGCCTCTGGTTTCAAGGTTCATGGGTTTAAATACAAACTGGTTGAAGGAATTTTTAGTGCTTAATCCTGAGTATGGGCTACTTCAGGAGGTAAATTATGTCATGGGTCCCGTGTGGTATATTTACGGCATGTAAAAACAAAATTAGCCTGAAAAAAGTGACCTACTCATTCACGGACAGATATAAATTGAGAAAATAATGACCTGAGCAGTTAAAGAGCGTCGTTAAATTAAATAATAAGACATACGGTTTTGTATTTTTCGTGTTAATATTTTACATTTTCTAAAATATACCTGGCTGCTTATACAAACTTATAGGTGTCAGTCTATTTCGATGAACCTATTTTTTATGCTTTCCGATTTCTGCGCCCAAATATACGTAGTTGAATGACCCAGAGTGATGGTGCATTGGAAATAGCATAACTTGAAATATTCTGAGCAATGAACTCTGAAAGGGCTGCCGACAATGCGATAGTGTTGTCGAATTGTGTTAATTGGCTGGCCGCAGTTTCTAACGAAGACCATTCACTGACTGGATGAATCGTTAGCTATATAGAAAAGGCATCTGTAATTAGATATTAATTCATTATGTCTACTTCATGTTCCTTATTCTCTTCACATTCGTTTCTTATAATGATCCATCAACCAATTGCATTAATTAATTCCTTATAAACTAATGGATGTTGATGAAGCCATTGTCATTAAATGATCTTCTTGAGTCTCGCTTGAGATAATATGGGATGAGAAGAGTTATCTGTAAGGACAATTTCGTGAGGAGACATAGAAATCAGATAACCATCTCATTGGTGTGCTTTGAAGCTTTTGTCTAACAGTCCGTAGTGACCTCGTTCCTATTTCTTGACCTCTAATTTTTATCCAAATCCTTTAAACGCTGTCCTGATGTTTTCAATTCGTGACAGCTGTGATAAAGGCCGATACTCGCCGGCAGATGAAGGCAGATAGCCTTGTATTACCAACATTTCGCTATTCTCAAAGTTTTCTTTTGCAGTTAAGTACCGCAATGAGTGAACATGAATAAATGCAGATTTACAACAACTGCTAATTAAAAAAGAAACAAAGTAAATATTTTAATCTTAAAACCAGGATAAAATTACCGTAAAACGGAATCATTTTCCTCCCAAAATTTTGAAATTATATTAACCACCTAATTTCTAATAACATCTGAAATTATTAATTTACAGTTATTAATCAGCGAAGATTGGACCACAGTCAGTATATTCAGTATGAATTACTTACCGATACCGGTGAATAAATGATTTTCTAGATATAGCCTTTTCCGATACTATTGTGTAGGTTTCCTCCTTCACAAAATTCAAATCATCCTAAAGTATTAAAGATGAATGGAATAAATTATGGCACACCAATATAGGCCAGTTTAATTTGAATGTTTTTAAATACATTTCCTGGCCACTCATTAAACGCGATAATTAGCCGAAAACTCGTAAAACTTCAATGCATATGTTTGGGATGAAAATCGATGAAGGATAGACGGATGCAGAAAAATAAATAAATGTGCGAAAAGTTTTTTTTTTTTCGCTTTCCAGCTATGAAGAAATATTAATTTCGATAAACAAGTGATAGCGTTCAAAATGGTAAAAAAGTGAATCCTGTACAGTTAAAATTGATCCACAAATTTTGCCAACAAATTAAAAATGAAAAAATGTAATTTTAGCTGTTTTATTACTACACTTCTAATCGTTGTAGAGACTTTTTTCGGGCTTATATAGTTGCCATTTATCAGACCTGTCTGTCATTAAAATTTTGCAAAAATATCTATAACTTTCTGCATAATTCTCTAAAATGTAGAAACAGGTGTCTCAATAATATGCCAGATAATAACAGTTGCACAGCAAACCTTCAAAGTGATTTTTGTTCTTGAAAGATTTATATAGCTCCCACATACTTAAAAGTACGTAAAAAACAAGTAAATACTTATTAAAAACACTCCTCCAAAAATCAGGATATTTAAGTCTGACGCGTCTTAGGGAATCGTCCATCATGGTTAGTTGAACGGATGAGATCGCTTTTCAGCACTCGAGCTGTCGAAGAATTAATAGAGTTCTCCCTTCCGATGGCACATCATACCGAAATGTTCAGAGACTTTAAAGTATTTAATTGAAATTAACAGATTTATAATAACAGGATTGCTGTAGAGCAAGACTTAAGGACAAATAAATTTAGAAGATTTACAATGGGACTCTCGCACAATTTTACCTCCGAAGTGAAAAAAAGTACTGTTTCTAATGGGAAACGATGCGCTGATTCCGAAAATGACTTTGGATTTTTTCTATCACCCTTAGTTCAAAATATATCTAATAACAATAATTCGGATAACTTTTGTTACGTTAGTGGGCGGTTTACTCCCAGGAATCAAAGGAGTAAATAAAACATTCATATTCTTTTTACTTCGGTTGTCAAATTCGTAACCAAGATAAAATATGGTCACCTCATCCATGTTGTATCACTTGTACGACAAATCATAGGAAATGGTTACGTGACAAACTCAAAGCGTTGCCTATGGTGTGGCGAGAACCATGGCAAATATATCTGACATGTCTAGGAAAAGCATACACGTTATTCAGTATCCACATATACCTTCTGTCATACGACCTGTTCCACACAACGAGGAATTGCCTGACTTGTACATGTACCACTAAGACATGGAACAGTTATAATAATGGTGAAGAAAATGTGATTCCCGATCTGACTTGTTCCCGAGCCAGAGGCCAGTACTTCAAAAGATCTTGACTTTCAACCAGATAATTCTGAACGTGAAATAAATTTTGTAGAGCAAGTAGACTTGAAGGATATGGCACGTGATTTAAACTTGTCTAAAGAAGAATCTGAAATTCTAGGTTCTAGGCTGCAATAACGGAACTTACTTGCAGGGGGTACAAATATTACAGTGTTTCAAAATAGACATCAGGCATTTGCAAAATATGTTACTATGGAGGAGAATATGTGTAGACGTTAATGGTTTAATGAATGAACTAGGGGTTCAGCATAATCCGGATGACTGGCGATTGTTTATATATTCGTCTAAGTGTAGCTTAAAAGCGGTTTTACTTCATAATGGTAATTAATGATTTTCTATTTGTTCCGGTTTTCCACTCTCTATATCTTAAACAAAGTTATGTAAGTATGGCTAAGATTATTCATGCTATAAAAATATGAGTTTAATTGCTGGGAGATATGTGGTTACTTTAAAGTAATTTATGTATTCACGTTTAAAGTAATTGTTTTGCTGCTTGGTTTACAAAGGGGTATCACATTTTTTTTTGGACATCCGTGCTACAGATACACAGTATGTGGTAGAACAGTGGGAAAAGCGGCAGGAATATGTTATGGAGTAAAGTAACATAAAATAAACACCATTCGTTCAGCCTGGTAATATTCTTCTTCCTCCCTTACACATAAAACTTGGGCTGATGAAGAATTTTATTAAAGCACTCAACAAGGACGGGTGTGGATTTGTATATTTACAAATGCAAGTTTCCACAATTAACATACACAAAATTGGTCCTCAAATAAGAAAACTCATGGGGACGAAATATTTGAGAAAAATTTACAAGCGGTTGAATTAGCAGCTTAGAAATCATTTAAAAGGGTTGTGCATTTTCTCGGAAACACAAATGAAGACAACTATAAAACTTTGGTGTCAAATTTGTTAAAATGCTACAAAATCATGGGTTGTAGAAAGTCTTTGAAAATCCATTTTCTTCATTAATATCTCAACCTTTCCCCGGAAAATCTGTGTGATGTTAGTGATGAACATGGTGAAAGGTTTCATCAAGACATTTTCAGCATGAAGAAGAGGTACCAAGGCCGTAAGTATCCAGTAATAATGGGGGATTACTTTTGGTTTCTTGTGAGGAAGAGGAGGTAGGACTTCAAGAGAAAATCACGTACCAAACATTTTTAAGCAAAATTACAAGTACGTCCCCTTAAAATATGGCCCAAATATTATTGCATGCATATAAAACTACATTTGAGAATTAATCTTAACCAAGTATGAATGCATCATTATATCGCATATCATTATATCGTAATTATTTGTGAACTGGAAAATTTAATCTGAAACTGTGTATGTGATATTTAACGTGTATACATTTTTAACCAGACGTAAGAGGAGATTTCTATGGCGATTTTCAAAAACAGTGCAACTTTTGTTGAGAAAAATATATTTTTACAGCGGAGATATGATATTTTCTTTTTTGTTGGATGTGTTATTGGCCGTAGGGGTGGCATGTTACTGAGACACTTGTTCTTACAATTTAGCGAATTGTGCAGAAAGTAGTAAATATTTTGCACAAAATTTTCATGTTAGATAGGTGTCATAAAAGGCTACAATTTAAAACCCGAAAAATAAATTACAACGATCATGGGACTAGTAATACAACGGTTAAAAATGACACTTTTTGGATATTTTTAATATATTTGATAAAAAGTTAAGGACCAATTTTATTAGTTCTTTTTTTTCCATTTTTGAGCGCTATAACTTGCCTTTTTTTTTCTAAATTAATTTTCCCCGTAGCTGAAAAGTATAAAAAACACGTTTGGCACTTTCACAAATTATTTGCACCGATTTTTTCCCAAAACATATGGATTGAATTCCTACATATTTTCTGTTAATTAACGCCAGGAAAATTAGAAATAAATTAGGTTCTTACAGCTAATTGCCCTTGTCTAACGATAAAGTGTCCTGTTTAAGAATATTTTAATTTTTTCTTCTTCAAATGTAAGTTAATTTAACATATTCATGGTAAATTGTTTAAGTAATATTTTTTTATTGATCCTGATAGTATAGGCTGATAACATCAAACATATCAAAATTTGGAACATAAATATGCTACTTATCGTAGTTTTATGCACGTAATCAAAATGAAGTTGGATGACACATAATGGTATTATGTATCGTTGGTCTTTGAGTTTTAATAAAAATAAGTTTATTTTTTATTTCAACAGATTTTTAATTACAATGTATTATAAGTATTTAAAATTGTCTTAACAATTTAAAAAAAAATGATGAAATATGTTTAGGTATTATTATATTTCTATATCCAGCAAGGTTTTCAAATTTTGTATTATATACGTACGATATATCGCCTACTGTCGAATTAAGTGATAAATACATTTGTCTATACAGATTAGAGGATAATCCTTGTATTAAAAATTTTGCAATGGGTACAGGTGACATAAATGCGTGTACCGTTTATGTAACACTATAGTCTAATGGGTTCAAAGAATTAATTATTTTTAATCTGTACGCAATACTTATGTTTTCTAAATTATGTAGTTGTATATACATATATCTATATCAATTCTTTTTATTAATATTTCGGATGTGACATCACTAACGCGCATTACACGTTTTCCAAGTTGTCTTATAAGTGCAATTTCCTGTATAAAGAAAGGTAACCACTAATCTGAAATGAATATACAGTCAGCTAATCTATTTTTTTACTAAATATATGAAAATATTTAATTTAAATGGTCCTTTCTGTCGGATAATTTATATATGTTACAATTAAATGGGTTTCTGGTTGTAAAATTTACTTCCAGAAAGTGTCAGTGTATTTCGAAGAAATCTCAATTAGCCTACTGAGATTAAATTAAACTTGAGTAAACTAATAGCTACGTAAACTGTATTTAAGTAAACTAGCATACGCTAGAATTATTAAAACATTTCAAATGAGTGATCATTCAACAGATTTTGTGGCTGCGGAACACTCTATTTTTTAAGAGAAGAGAAAAATGTTACCAGTATTTGAGATAATAGATTGTAGCCTATATGAATAAAATTTGGACCAAAGGAAGAAGAATGTACAGATGGATGGAGGGAAACCACATAATGGTGAAACAGTGAGCTACGCCTACATGATTTTTATAAGAAAAATGATATAAATAGAAAAATTAAGTTTCGTAGATTGCAATGGTTAGAATATGTGGAAAGATTAGGGAATGAAAGGTGACCAAGAAAACGTCTTATATGAAAACCAGAAGGAAGATGCCCAGTAGGTAGATCAAGAATGAACTGGGAAAACAAAAATGTACCATGGTTTGAAGGAGGTGGATTGCACAAGGTATGACTGGAAAATACTACCTCGGGATAGAAATGTATGGAGGGCTTATGACCTTTCTGCCATGAACCTCCGGCTTCGGTAGTTCAAATTAGTTACCAGTGAGAAAATTAAATAAATATACGTATGTATATTATTAATATAGTTAATTCATATGATATCAATACGTGGGTATTCCTAAGAATAATTCTTACACTATGCTTTCACTTCACGGTTTTCAATTAACGCCTGTTATTCTAATTAAGTGAATTATTCCACTAATGACCCATCGAATTGCAAGCTGAATCGGCAATAAATTATACTATTGTAATATACTCTTGGCTATGGGAAATGATCCCACAATAACAGCAACTACAATAATTATTATTAGGGCAAAGATTCTATGTGATATGAAATTAAGAAATATGCAATCAAAATTGGTGAAATGTGAAATGCAGAAATTATTTGTAAAATACAAAATTTAATTTATGTTCTACAAAGTAGTACATATGTAGGTTAGTTCAAATCGGCATGTTTATTCTAAATCAGTTCACTTCTGCAATTAAGTACTGAAGTATAAGTGTCTATAACATTCAAACGTTTAATTCACATTGTAACGGTATGCACAATTAATTATAATATACTTTTCCAAACGTTCTGTTGTCATGCACAGTCTTCTGTCTGACAATGTTTTTTTTTAAAATAGAAAAATATCGCTC
The DNA here is from genome assembly GCA_030220185.1 of Diploptera punctata. Lineage (NCBI taxonomy): Eukaryota > Metazoa > Arthropoda > Insecta > Blattodea > Blaberidae > Diploptera > Diploptera punctata. Next base: position 185,313 of record JASPKZ010007973.1, on the reverse strand, counting down.
AACGTCGCAAGTAGTCAACAGTACATAGGCCTATTTACCAGAGAGACTGTGCATGGAATAATATTCTCAAAGTTTTCTTACAGTTTCATGATTAAATAAACGAGACAAAATAACAAGAGTTCAGTATCCTGGGTACTTATTCAGCACAGATTGCAGTTTAATGGAGACTACACAACCCACTTCACCTGGTATAATACTGACCTTCTGAACATCATATTCCATTATTCCCATAGCTTCTTGGAGAAGCACACTTGAAGTCTTCAGTCAGTTGATAGTGTCGGGAAGTCACCTGAACTGACTATGAAACTGAACTGACCACATTAGAACTGGTGAATGCTGACAATGATTCTCTCACAGACACTGCAGGATAAGAAGAAAAATTACCCATCACTGACTTCACTGTTTCGAAGTGCTTACTGTAGAAAATCACAGCTTCATATTGCACAACTTGTTATCACTAGCTACGCAGGCAGACATACATCACGTAGCTGCTCTTTGTAGTGTTGTACACGATAAGGACATTTCAAGAAAATCTTCGTTGCTGCTACCAGTATATTTACTTCTAGGAACTTACGTCTAACTGTCTCTGCCACTCGTTGCCGTGCATAAGCCGTGCGTGTAATGTGAACTAAGTTTGGATAAAGTACAATAAGCGATTTCCCCGCTTTCAACGTCAAAGGAGCTGCATCTGTGTGCATGAATATGACACTCTCTTATTTTACGCAATATTGCTTTAAGTCTGTCATTAATGAACGTAACAATTGTTGAACTATTTGTTGCCTCCGAAGTTTTATAATAAATTAAATGGAGTTTTGATGCAGCTTCAGAGTCTAATTTGCCCACAATTTGATTAGCGACGAAGCGGCCTGCAGAATCCGTCGCCTCTTCAGCAGAAATCCATATAGGCAATTATTCCGATGTCTGCCCTGTTTATTGTAATATACCAACATAAAATTATTCAATGTAATTCTTCCTTAAGTGGACTCTTCGGGAATGTTGCTGTTGCAGTATTTTTGTAAAAAATGTTTAAATTCAGGTACTTCAAGTTTGTTGCAGTGTATGTTTCCTGCAACCAATGTCATCCAAAGTCCTTTGTAAAATTCACTATTAGATGTTGTAGGCTGCTCTACAACTGTGTCTTTGAAGTAACCCGTTGTTTATTGCTAATATATAGATTGCTTCCGAAATGTTCATTTCAGATTTCTCACCGTACACTTTGTATGTTTATCACAAGTTTGGTAAAGGACTATTTTACTATCAGTGGCAAAGAACTGTCAATATAAATCCATGTTTTCACCTTTGATGACAACGAATACGCAATCGGTGCCATGGATAACTTGAATGTAACTGACTGTTACAAATTCTGAAGCGTTTGAGAACAAGAATGGATAACGTTCAAAACGAGTCATTGTTGTCCGCATCGAACATGTGCAATTTAGCTTTGAATGTAACAAAAATGAATGGTATTTACGAAAACGTATAACAATTCCACAATGATATGAAAATATGTCAAATTATGTACTATGGTTTGAAATTTGTATTATAGCTCAAAGTATGTAAAAAATGTGATATAAAATTTTGGAATAAGATCCTTTCAGTGTAATTCGTCGATATTTTAGCTTTTCATATAACTACATATGCATGGACAGAATATGTAATTATATAAAATCCGGGCGCTAATTATTACTCTATCGAAGACTGCTACATGAGGTATTCAGATATTTATTTTCGACGTTTTCTCAGCAAATTTCTGCACCTACATTCATATAAATAGCTATAAGTTAATACTTTCTACATTGATAACTTATTTAATCAAATTAGTATTAGAATGACCACGGTTGTACCAACACCGACAGATTCCATTGCTGATAAATACGTCTTCGTTAGTTCTTCCGCATTCACTTTGTGTTAAGTATTATTGGCATTCCACAGTTATATCTTTGTTTGTATTTTTGTTTCCCAATGAAAGAAACTTTACGAACTCTCGTATAAATTCTATGGATGCACTACACCATTATTTTCTCGTATTTTGTTTTACATTTTTAAAATGATGAGATATTGGAACATTCATCAATATTTATAAATAAACTACGGCAAACATAGTTAGTAAATTTACAAGTGAACAGGCAAGAGCTGACAACAGTTTCATTTAATTAATACTTATTTTGTAAGACTAAATAAAAAGTAACAATTTATGATCGCAAGTGTTTATTTTCAAAATTATGATACAATTAGCTTTTGTTAAGTGACAGTACTGAACTGTGCAGATTTAGTTAGTCTTCATTTGTTTCTTTCTTGCAATAAATATCGTAAATAGATGTGTACACATTCAAAACTGTGAGTTTATAAAATTATTAATATTTGTTAGGCCTATCACATATTATTTGAATATTTTTAACATTATTACTATAATTGTTATTGGTATTACTACTATATTATGAGTATTATTAATATTATTATTACTATTTGCACTATTTCGTTAGGTAGTCCTAATAACCTCAACAGTTCTTCCTGAGCTTATTTTAGGTATTATTTTCTATAGGTTGTTGAATGGACTAGTTTTGTAAATATTAATACCCATCTTTAAACACTAGTAAGTAACTATATTATTAATAATAACAAATTGAAATTTGAACAAAATTGTAATTTTTATCTCTAGTTAATCATGTTGTTTATAGTCATTTGATTTTTTTTATTTCATTTATTTTCGTTCTTATTTCCTTACTCGGTATATAATTTCGTACACTACTCGTTTACTCCAATTTTCTTCTTTTCTTTAATCAGTCTCGGTCTCTGTGGACTAGTTGTTAACATAATAGCATGTGGTTCCCAATTCGAGGGTCCACAGATGGGCGAGGTATGGATTTTTCTAGGCATAAACATCATTCGTTAGGGAAACAAAATCGTGGGTCCAGTGTCGCAGATTTACAGCATGCAAAAGAATCTGAAGCCGAAATAAGTGACCTCTGAACAAAATATGTCGGCACATTCAGTACCTCATTTTAATAGCGATGCTAAAAATTTTGCTGATAAAGGGCATCGTTAAATCAATTACAACCTACCTGCCACTTATTTTTTCTTTAAATATATACTTTTTCATTTTATTTAACTTTCATTAATATTATGTTTCTATTCCTTCTACAATTGCTTCCCTATATTTTATGTCGTCCTTTTTAATTTATTAAATACTTTACCACATATCTTAATACTCTTAACTCACTTTTGTAATTATATCATTTTTAGTGAAATTTACTGCATTTATATTTGTTTCCTGGACCATTTCTCACTCGGAAATTTGTATGAATTTACACCTGACTACGTCTTGTCCTAAATTTGGATTTATTCAGCTCGTTGATCACAACTCTACGTATCCATTAGGTGGCCCCCTGAGGTGCCTGCCACGGTCGATTACAGTGTGGAAAATCCTTCTCTTACATCGGTCTCACTGACCGCAGAGAGTAATGAAATGTGATATTTATTGGACGGAATTCTTTGTTGATTGGCACGGCCTGTACCCCATTCCACTTGTCAATTTAAAAGCGTTGCATTACAGCCGTCATGTGTACATATTTCCCATAATAAATGAATAGAGGGCACGTTAACCTGTACCCGCGCACATTGATTTATCGTGCACAAAAACTAGCAGTGTATTATGTCTTAAGACTCCAGGTAACTTCAAATTGTGCACGGTTGTCTCCAGACTTCCACACTGACTCGAGCTTTGCAACGCGCCCACTAAAACGTTATCGAATGAATAATTATTAATTTTTCAGGTAATGTGAAATGTATTTTTCATTTTTTCTCTGATAATCCTTAGATCGTTCGGAAGTTTGATCTCTAGATTTTCGCTTCCAACATATAGGCCTACGCTTATTTAAATAGAAAAGTAATGAGGGGAATACATTCAGATTCTCTGGGCACTACAATAATTTTTTAAGCATTTAAAAACATAAGATTGGGACTTATTTTATGATAATTTGGACTGTTGGGAACGGGATATTGTGTTTTCCATGCTCGCCTCTGGTTCCCAAGTTCAAGGATTTAAACAGGAACGGCATTAATATTTTCAAGACATAAATATCCTGAGTATGAATTTATAGAATGGAAGTAGCTAAATATATAGACCCCATGCCTCAAATAAGATAACCGGCTATTGTTAGGGAAATGCTGCACTATGCTTTTTAGAACGGACCACCTGTTATTAACTATATGACCACAGGTAGTAAACTAATCGATGTCATCTATCAATTACATAACAAAATTTGTAGTACCGAATTACATTTTTTGTATTCCCACATGTAACAACGTCTTTGGTAACGAATACTGTCTATCATTTACATAACTATGGTATTAAAAGATTCCGAGCTATGTGGCCGTGGTCTATAACTGGCGATTCTTCCAGACGTTTCTCCCTCAACTGCGGAGGGCATCTTCAGTGGCGAGCTGTTCCAGGTGTTGGGATAGTGTCGTAGACTCGACTCATTCGCAGTCGAGTCTACGACAGGGAAACAACACCTGGAAGCGCTCGCCACTGAAGATGCCCTCCGAAGTTGAGCGAGAAACGTCTGGAAGAAACGCCAGTTATAGACCACGGCCACATAGCCCGAAATCTTTTAATACCATGATTACCGGCCGTGAAAGCCTGCATTCCACAATTACATAACTATATTTGTACTACCAAAGTATATATTTTGTATTGCGACATCTAACGACATATTTGGTTACTGTGCCTTGCACTGAGTAGGTAACATTAATATTGGTGTAAGTTAGATTAGAATTTTGATATGTTAGCAATATTTAGTTCACGTCAAGAAATGTTATGCGTTTTTTTCTTCTTCTTTAGATAGTCTAGATATATGTTAAACCATAAACCGTGGAAATGGAGACAGTGCAACTGAATCAGGCAACGATATATATATATATATATATATATATATATATATAGTCCACCGCTGTGGTCTCGAGGTAGCGTGCTGCCTTGTCACGCAGCGGGCCCGGGTTCGATATCCGGTCGGGGCAGTTTTTCTGGGTGAGGTTTTTATCGGGGTTTTTCCTCACCTGTAAGACAAATGTCAGGAAAACTTTATGGCCCAAACTGTCCCCGAAATCATATGGCCATCATCCTTATCATTATCATCCTTACCATTATCATTATCATCATCATCCTTCACCGGTGTGGAAAGCAACGGGAAGCTACCACACCTACACAATTCCCTAGTAAAGCTGCAATCATAGAAGGACCTGCCTTCGGGCAGAATTACTATGGATGGATATATATATATATATATATCAGGTCGATAATTACGTACATTCTACAACAGTAATTTGGCATTCGTTTGATTATGGTAGTACATAATTTCCCTAATTGTCTCCAAAGAACTGAAACCTGAAATAAAGACACCTGAACGAGATATTTCGGTTATTTCACTCTCAGGTTTGAATTTCAATGTTAACGTTCTTAGTCATTAAAAACTGTACTCAGTAAAATACGCCTATTCTTATCATATGGACTAGGTAACCACTCCCCAGAAAATTGTTTTGGAAAGTTAAATAGAAATATTTAGTTAAGGGCTTGTTTCGTTCAATGCCATCAGGTAGTCTTACGACATGTGGCATTCTTTCCAGACATTCGTGTAAATGTAGCTCTCTTCTGAGGTTGGGGCGCCTGGAAGGCGGACTTAGGTTACCCAATAATATGTTGGACGATAAAAAATAACGAAGCCCCGGAACAGTCCTTAAACACACAGTAGACTTAATCTACATTCCAGACCATGAGTGACCACAGATATAAAGGAAAAGTTCCTGCGGAAGTCGAACCCGAGACCTCATCAACTGTTGTCAGAATCTCTGACCAGAAGATCATGAGGCTGATTAATGATAAGAAGATATCATGGCTCGTTAACAGGAATGGAAGGAAAAGAAAAAGGAATATTACGCAAATTCAGCTATAGGCTAGTAGGAAATACTACTCCTATTAAAATAATGAAAATGTGCAACAACATAATAAATAATATCAACAGTCGGTTTCCGTGGCCACGTGGTTACCATGCTTGCATTGTTTTTCTGTAACACGGGAACAACCTCGACAGGTTACAATGTATTTATTCAGAGTGTATCTTATAATATTTTTTAAATATAAATGAGTCTTATAAACGCGGGGTTTGTAAGTGATTTTTCTCTGATTGTATACGTGATACGTTAATTTTGAAATTAATTTAATTTTGTTAATGGCTTTCGGCGCCAGAGGCCTGACTCTGCTTACGAAATAATCCAGTTATTACAGTAAGCGCATAAATCGAGAAGTTTAGGATGGCTTATGGCATGCGCAAGTGGGGAAAGAAAAATGCACTTACCTGTGTACCAATGTACCCAGTGTGCATCTTGTTCTCATACGCCACGCCTTATCTCTTGATTTATATATATTGCATTTATTTAGTAAACGCAACGCTACTCATATAAACAGAACCTACTTGATACTAATGATGAATCTAGCCGCGATAAGACTTTGGATGGTAAAGCTGTTATAAAAAATGGCATTTTATATTATTCTTGTTCTAAGATGAAGTAGGCCAAATCTCGGGGTTTCAAAATGAAATGTATAGCCTAACCAATTTATTTAATTTATAATTTACTACAGCATTAGATCTATGTACACTGCTCAAAACAATTAGAGGAACACTTGTAATAAATTGAATAAGTAAATGTTTTTTAAAGCTGTGATGCTGAAAGTTAGACAATATGTAAACTTAATTATTAATTTTACCATTGGATACAAATTTTAAAGATCTATGGCCTAAATACAGAGAAATTACCTCAAATAACAAATATAGAGACATTTTTTATTTTCGAAGGCACTGGCCACTTCTAATTGGTAAGCTTCCTGATGTTGCTATAGTGACGAATGTTCATTATTGCCTTGTTTATTGAAGTCTCTGACAAAATGAGGCATTTAAATGAGTTTGAAGTGTATCATGCTCTACATCTTTTACGAAAAGTTCAATCTCTGCGACAAGTGGCTAGAGAGCTTGGGGTTTCTCCTTCCGTGGTGTCCAGGTTACGCAACAGGCACAGAGAGACAGGTCAGTATTGTAGAAGACGTGGCCAGGGCCGTAAATTTAAAACAAGCCCCCAGGATGACAGATACGTTGTTCTTTCTGCTCTTCGACAGCGTACAAAAACTGCAAAAGACCTGCAGAATGACCTTCATATGGCTTCCGGAATCCTGGTTTCAGACCAAACCATAAGGAACAGATTAAGGAAAGAGAATATTCGTCCAAAAAGGCCCGTTAAAAAACCACGCTTAACAAATGGGCATAAGGCAGCAAGACGTACGTATGCTGAAAACCATGGTGATTGGAACCTGAACCAGTGGGAGTCTGTGCTCTTCTCGGACGAATCCAGGTATCGTCTTACACGTTGTGATGGTCGATTGAGGGTGTGGGGACGGCCAGGAGAAAGATTTTCTGCAGAGGCTGTACAGGAAATTGATAGATTCGGAGGAGGTTCCATAATGGTGTGGGCCGGAGTTATGTACAACAATCGTACGGACCTTGTACTTGTTCCCCAGCGACTGAATGCTGTCCGGTATATCGAGCACGTTCTGGAAGAGCATGTAGTACCTGCTGCCATTGGAGTAGGCCCTGGATTTCTGTTTATGCAGGATAATGCCAGGGCACATTCTGCGGCTGTCACCAGGGATTTCCTGAGGAGGAATGAAATTGAGGTAATGGAGTGGCCAGCGGTCAGCCCAGACCTCAACCCTATTGAACACTTGTGGGATCTTCTAGACAGTAAGGTCAGGAACCGACATCAAGCTCCACAAACTCTGCAGCAACTTGGAGATGCTCTGAAGGAGGAATGGGAGAATATCTCCGCAAGAGGAAATCCAGAATCTTATTGGGAGCATGCCACGAAGGTGCCAAACTGTCATCGAATGTCGTGGAGGCCATACACGATACTAACTCTATATAACGAGTGTTTAACTTTGAAAAATAAGCACAAGATTCAATTGCTTACATAGCGGAATTATTTGAAAAGTTAAATTGTCAGCGTTATTCATTTGTTTTTACTGACATGAGCAATAAATAAATAAATAAATAACCACAAATAATGCACTTTATTAATTTTATGTTTGTACCTTTATCCAATGAAAAAATATTTGCATATTTCATAGTGTTCCTCTAATTGTTTTGAGCAGTGTACTTAAATACATAATAAAAAATAGCGGATATGTTAGGAACATAATATAATTATTGCTTGACTACCATAATTGAAAATGGAAAGTGCTGAATGTGGAAGCCAGGTATTACTAAATAACTACAGATCTCGATTGAAGTTGATCTGTAGGATTTTTCTTATTTACTATTGGATGTTAAACATAATATGATATCCTCAACTCGTGTCCAACTAAGGGTCAGGTCGAGGGATGAGATGAGATAAAACCCCATATATAGAGGTCTGTGAATGATAAGGGTGCCGGCTGACCACGCCTGACGCACCATCAGAGTGGGCAGATGAACGAAGTGAACCGAAATGGATGAGATGAGTATGAAGAAATGGTGGAATGAAATTGTTGCATGAGAGAACGGGTTAAAACGCCGAGAAAAACCTGCCCAAGCTCCGTTTTGCCCATCACGAAATCCACATGGAGTGACTGAGACTCGATGTCGGGACTCCAGCGGTAAGAGGCGAGCGACTAAACCGCTTGCGCCACGGATCTGCTTTTATTGTATGTTTAACTGCAGCTTTAACAATATTTTTACAGCTCATGTTATAGGCGTCACAATGCAGACAACGGCATGGAAGGGAGTTAAATCCTATTATTATTATTATTATTATTATTATTATTATTATTATTATTATTATTATTACTATTATTATTATTATTTTTATTTATTGTTATTATTAGACAGACACATCCAATCTTCACATGTACATCATAATATAGAAAAGTCATACACCTACGTATTGAAAAATGGTATATACAGTGTCGTAGTTGTAACGAAATAAAAAATATAGATAAGCAACCGTCAGGAAATGAATATGGTTTGCCAAGAAAAGCTTTCTTGGAAGTATTGATGAGACTAAGATGAAACTACGTACGGCCAGTGACCTCTGTGTCCCTTTATTAGTTGTGATTAGTTCCAGGCTCCAAAAGCTGCGGAGTTAATTCTCTTGGTACTTTTTTTTTTCTCGCCTTATGACTCGTGATGTACACTGACAGTTCCATACTAACAAGCGCAGAAGAAATATCTATCGGTCTCGATAATTTGTCCTCGGTTACAAGGTGTGCTTTAATATCGAAGTATTGCATGTATTAATTGAACTTTTCTTCGTGCTGTTTAATGATTGCATATTATTAAAAGGCTTTAAATTGATTCTTTTATTTCTCTTAAGGAAGATTCAAATCACTGGAGCAATATTATTCTAGAACATTCTCAAGGAGACCTAGTAAGAAAATTCAAACGTTAAATATCAAGTGGTCAACGTATTTAGTTTGTATTTTAATAGTCGTTTAATTCTGTGTTATATGTTTATATTTCGATAATAGCTCAAATGTTACATCAATTATGGTTATATAATAATAATAATAATAATAATAATAATAATAATAATAATAATAACAATAACGATAATAATAATGATGATAATAATAATAATAATAATAATAATAATAATAATAATAATAATAATAATAGACCTACTATTAAAAAAGTAATAAATCTTACAGAATTAAGGCAATGAGGCCTTCAACTGGAACAATTAATAGTATGGGATATATAGTCCCATTGGTGGATACATAGGGCTTCCAATCATTTTTTTAATTTTGATTAACGAAAATAACGATAATATGTAGAATAATGGTATTAATGAAGTCAACATATTCAATAAGTTTTAAGAAACATACCAATACACTTGAAGAACATAGTATATATATATATATATATATGTACGTGTGTGTGTGTGTGTGATATGAAAAGAAAAATAAATAACTAAGCCGGGATTTGAAAACGAGACTTTTAACTCTATTCGTTAGCGCAATTCCAACTTCGCCACTCGGAAATTCCAGCACAAATATGTATTTTTTCCTAGATATATATATACACTCACTGGCACTATGGAACCCGTAGGTTCATGGCCCCGCGGACATAAGCTCTCCATACATCCCTATCCTGAGCTAATGCTTTCCAATCATTCCCTGTATAATCTACTTCCCTCAAATCATAGTTAATGTTATTCTCCCACCTCATTCTTGGTCTACCAACAGGGCGTTTTCCCTCTAGCTTCCCTACAAGAAGCTTCCTTGCAAGTCTTTCATTCCCCATACGTGCAACATGTCCTGCCCATCGCAGTCTACGAGACTTAACTGTTCTTATTACATCTGGCATATATATATATATATATATATATATATATATATATAGTGAAGACAGTGTTCTCGCGACATCTAGTAATAATGGAGAGTATAATACATATATAAGAAAAATAAGTGTTTGAATTGGATTCGCCTGGTAGTGTAATGGATATCACGCTGAGGTACAGACTCAGAGATCCGGGTTCGCATCCCGTCCAGGCACTTATTTTTCTTATCATACCATATTAAGCTTGCACTGCTCAATGTTAAAGATTTAATTATAACATCGATAAAGCGTCACTGCTATAAAGTAAAATAAATATTCTCTTTAATTTGCTTACTTGATATAGTCAGCTACTAGATGGCAGTGAAGACAGTGTTCTCGCGACATCTAGTAATAATGGAGAGTATAATACATATATAAGAAAAATAAGTGTTTGAATTGGATTCGCCTGGTAGTGTAATGGATATCACGCTGAGGTACAGACTCAGAGATCCGGGTTCGAATCCCATCCAGGCACTTATTTTTCTTATCATACCATATATATATATATACACACACACAGAAAAACTTAATTTATCCGGAACGTTAATAATGCGGAAATATGTCTAATGTGAACAAATTTATTGGTCCCGGCGAAATAATAGTAATATTACGTGTATTTATTTTGTATAAAGCGGAAATCTGTCTAATGTGAACAAATTTATTGGTCCCGGCGAAATAATAGTAATATTACGTGTATTTATTTTGTATAAAGCGGAATCTGTCCAATGCGGAAACGGAAGGACATTTCTACACAATTCATGATAAAAAATGTTTATAAGACGGAAAGACTGAGAGAGAAATAAATTAGTTTCCACTTCATTGAATTCTCGTTAGCGAAATAACAATAAGGGATGATTTCTGCCGCCGGGTGAAGTAGATTTTCTACCTTTATCTCAATTTCTCTTTCGGCCTCACTGCACACCTTTATGCGAAATACAGGTTCTTTTAACAAATATTTGGCATGTGATATCTGTCTTATAAATAGTCAGTGCACTGTAAAGTTTTTAATTAGTTTCATATCTGAGACCGATTGTGTACGTATCTTTCACAGGTAGCGTTCTGAATTTCCGGAATTAATATGGCAAAATCGTATGTAACGAAAAATTGAGGTTAGTGAGTGAAGATAAAGAAAAACAAATTATTAGTACGCGAAATAATGACTAAATTTAAATGTGGAAAAACGCAAGTTTATGAAATTTTAAAACAGACAGAAAAATTAATTAATGAATGGATGCAAGGAAATGATCAAACGAAGAGGAAAACTAACTAAATAAATAAATAAATAATAAAATAAATGAAGAAAGCAATTAAGTAATGTGGGAGTGCTTTACAAGTGCACGATCGAAAAATCTCCAAATTTCCGGACCGTTGCTCCAAAGTCAGGCTCTAACTGTTGCTACATCCTTAGAGAATAACATTTCAAGGCATCTTCAGGTTGGCTGTACAGTTTTAAAAGACGGCACAATGTAGTGTGGAATGAAATTTGCGTGAAATCAAAGGATGTGGACGAAAGTATAGTTAGTGAGTGGAAACCGAAACTGCATTCTTTAATTTCAGGATACGCGCCTGAGAGACATTTTTAACGCTGACGAAAAGGACTGTTTTTTTTTTTGCGCCTTACCGTGTAAGTCGCACGTACATACTATACTCCACTTTTCAACGGCAGCGGAATTACAATTAATCCAAGGTGCGTAAAAAGACATATACGGTACTGTATAATCTAAGATTGGTTAATACTTTTTTGTTGTTTTTTATGATGTGGAATTTTGTCTAATGTGGAAAAAAAATTGGTTCCATGCGATTCCGCTTTGAACAAGACTTACTCTATATGATACTCTATTATGTGATGCAGCGGGACGTTAGTCTAACTGCCATCTCGCGGCCGCTATGATAAGTAAGCAAATAAAGAGAATATTTACATTATAGCAGTTACGCTTCTTTATCTCGATGTTATAATTATATATATACATACAGAGTGTCCCAAAATTATACCGACAAACTTTGGGAGCTGATAGACATTAATATTTTTAACACTTTTTGTTAAGGAAGGTTTTCTGCTGCGGTGCTTCGTTTAAGCGCTAGACGAGTTAATGTAATTAGTGCTTCCCACCCAGTTGGTTGAGATACGGAAATTACATTTGTGTAAAGTATGTACCATTTAAATGAAACACACGAAAGAAAAAAAAACAAAGACTTTTTACGGCAGAATCATTTATTGCATTTATCTCAGTAAGGCACATAATCTAAATCCAAAAAAAACAAACACAGAACACATTAACAAAACACAAACATCTCATTGTTTACGCATAATCACGGCTTTACTATTCACAGAAAATGTTTGAACGCACTCCCATTGCGATTAAACACAAAGAGTGCATCGACGTGCCATATTCTGCCGTACTCTCGCAGACACCAGTCATTTCTCTGATTTCGCCAGCTGCGCAGGTTATTCGTGCCACAAGGTCCTTTTCAGAACCAACAAGTGTTTCATACGCGATAGTCTTCATGTGCCCCCCACAAAAATAAGTCAAGTGGAGTAAGGTCACGGGAGCGTGCCGGCCTGGCAATGGATCCACCTCTGCCTATCCAAAGATTACCGTATGTAGCCGTAAGATGACGACGTACTTCAGTACCAAAGTGAGCTGGTGCCCCATAATGTTGAAACCACATGTCCTGTCTAATATGAAGGGGAACTGTTTTCATTAAATCAGGCAAAACTTGTTGCAGAAATACTAAGTAATTGTAAGCATTGAGTCGGGTGGGCAAAATGTATGGTGCTATTAAAAAGTTATCTACAATACCGGACCCACATTAACACCAAATTTTAGTTGATGTGACCTCTGAAATGTGGCATGGTGATTTTCGAAGGTCCAAACATGTGAATTTCGACTCTTAAATAACAGATCACGTGTGAAACATGCTTCATCTGTTAACATGACATGGGATGCAAACAGTACATCGTTTTCAGTTTTGTCCATATACCACTGACAAAACAGCTGTCGCAGAGGCATCATTGCGTGGAGCTTTTCAAGGTGAAAAGGGTGCAACGACATTTCCAGCAGATTTTTTCCCACAGTGCTACGACTTAGGTGCAATTGTCGAGCGATCGCGCGAGTACTAGCTGCAGGATTGTTCTTAATGCACTGCAACACATTTTCCTCGTTCTCAGGAGTTCGTACAGAACCCGGCCGAATTGACATTCTACTCGCCTATCCAAGGAGCCCCTTTCACGTAGTCTCTGATCAATGCTGGCCAATGTAGTGTGATGAGGAACTCTTCGGTCTCGGAACTGTTCTTGGTAAAGATTTACAGCCACACGACCCGAACCAGCATTTCCATATACCACCAGGATGCCCATCATCTCATTCCACGTGTACCTTTTCATGTTGTAAATAAACTAGTATGCAGCAGGCATTCCAGAAAATTAACGCACAATGTCAATGAAACACAACGATGAACTCAGGAAGTAAACATGCTAAACGAATTGAGGCGTCTTTGTTCTGTTTCTTTCGTGTGTTTCCTTTAAAAGATACATACTGACCACAAATGTAATTTACGTATCTAAACCAACTGGGTGGGAGGCAGTAATGACAATAACTCGTCCCGCAGCAAAAAATCTTCCTTAGCAAAAAGTGTTTAAAATAATCTTATCTATCAGCTCCCAAAGTTTGTCGGTTTAATTTTGGGACACCATATATATATATATATATATATATATATATCCACCGCTGTGGTCTCGAGGTCGAGGTAGCGTACTGCCTTCTCACGCAGCGGGCCCGGGCTCGATCTCCGGTCGGGGCAGTTTTTCTGGGTGAAGTTTTTATCGGGAGTTTTCCTCACCTTTAAGACAAATATCAGGAAAACTTTAAGGCCCAAACGGTCCCCGAAATCATATGGCCATCATCATCATCCTTATCATTAACATCATCATCCTTCACCGGTGTGGAAAGCAACGGGAAGCTACCACATCTACAATTCCCTGGTAAAGCTGCAAGCATAGCATGAAAATGCTACGATTGCAGTGAAGGACCTGCCCTCGGGCAGAATTACTATGGATGGATATATATATATATATATACATCTTTATTTATTTATTTATTTATTTATTTGTTTATTTATTTATTTAATTATTTATTTACACACAGTTGAACGATACAATGATAATGAGATGAACTAGATATTACTGTAATTTATTTATTTAGCTGTTTTTTTTAAAGTTTCACATCTTACTGCGCCTAATTCTCTCCATATTCCTCTATCATTCTAATCTCCATCGTCCAATCTTTTCTCCTCATTGTTCTGAAAACATTCCACGTTATTTTAGGCCGTCCTCTTCTTCATCTTCTTACATCATGTGACACTCATTCTAGTATTATGCTTTAGAATCAGTCTTCTGACATTCTTTTTACCTGACCATACCATATTTTTTTATGAAATCACACTACTACCATTACTCCAAACAATATTTTCATGTTAATTAAAGGAAACTGTTTTCTGGCAGGCCCCAAAATTCAGGAGAAGGAAAATTCCAAGATCGTGAGGTAGAATAAATTAAAAGAAAAAGAAGAATTAAAACAGAATATGAGCTGCATTGAAGAAATAATTTAGCAACAAATAACATATTAAAAAGTAACGAAATTATAATAAAATATATAATAATATACTTCAAGTTATAATAATAAAATAAATAACTCACTGTCCCTATGACACTATAAACTCCATAGGTTCGCGGCCGCGCGGACATAAGCTTCTCTATCCCGGGCTAATGTTTTCTAATCAACCCCTATATAATCTACTTCCCTCAAACCATGGTTAGTGTTATTCCCCACCTCATTCTTGGTCTACAACATGGGCGCTTTCTCTCTGGTTATCTACATGTAAGCTTCCGTGCCCCTCTTTCATTTCCAATTTGTGCCACATATTCTGTACATCGCAGTTTACGAGATTTATCTATTCTTATTATATCTGGCTTCCTTTAATGACCTTGTAGTTCACTGTTATGTAGTTTTTTCATTCGCCTGTCGTTCATCTCTCTCTGGTCCAAAAATTTTCCTAAGAACTTTATTCTCAAAAACTTATACATATATATATATATATATATATATATATATACACTGCTCAAAACAATTAGAGGAACACTATGAAATATGCAAATATTTTTTCATTGGATAAAGGTAGAAACATGAAATTAATAAAGTACATTATTTGTGGTTATTTATTTATTCCTCATGTCAGTAAAAACAAATGAATAACGCTGACAATTAACTTTTCAAATAATCTCGCTATGTAAGCAATTGAATCTTGTGCTTATTTTTCAAAGTTAAACACTCGTTATATAGAGTATCGTGTATGGCCTCCACGACATTCGATGATAGTTTGGCACCTTCGTGGCATGCTCCCAATAAGATTATGGATTTCCTCTTGCGGGATATTCTCTCATTCCTCCTTCAGAGCATCTCCAAGTTGCTGCAGAGTTTGTGGAGCTTGATGTCGGTTCCTGACCTTCCTGTCTAGAAGATCCCACAAGTGTTCAATAGGGATGGGGTCTGGGCTGACCGCTGGCCACTCGATTACCTCAATTTCATTTCTCCTCAGGAAATCCCTGGTGACAGCCGCAGAATGTGCCCTGGCATTATCCTGCATAAACAGAAATCCAGGGCTTACTCCAATGGCAGCAGGTACTATATGCTCTTCCAGAACGTGCTCGATATACCGGACAGCATTTAGTCGCTGGGGAACAAGTACAAGGTCCGTACGATTGTTGTACATAACTCCGGCCCACACCATTATGGAACCTCCTCCGAATCTATCAATTTCCTGTACAGCCACTGCAGAAAATCTTTCTCCTGGCCGTCCCCACACCCTCAATCGACCATCACAACGTGTAAGACGACACCTGGATTCGTCCGAGAAGAGCACAGACTTCCACTGGTTCAGGTTCCAATCACCATGGTTTTCAGCATACGTACTTCTTGCTGCCTTATGCCCATTTGTTAAGCGTGGTTTTTTAACGGGCCTTTTTGGACGAATATTCTCCTTCCTTAATCTGTTCCTTATGGTTTGGTCTGAAACCCGGATTCCGGAAGCCATATGAAGGTTATTCTGCAGGTCTTTTGCAGTTTTTGTACGCTGTTGAAGAGCAGAAAGGACAACGTGTCTGTCATCCTGAGGGCTTGTTTTAAATTTACGACCCTGGCCACGTCTTCTACAATACTGACCTGTCTCTCTGTGCCTGTTGCGTAATCTGGACACCACGGAAGGAGAAACCCCAAGCTCTCTAGCCACTTGTCGCAGAGATTGAACTTGTAAAAGATGTAGAGCATGATACACTTCACACTCATTTAAATGCCTCATTTTGTCAGAGGCTTCAATAAACAAGGCAATAATCAACATTCGTCACTATAGCAACATCAGGAAGCTTACCAATTAGAAGTGGCCAGTGCCTTACAAAATAAAAAAATTCTCTATATTTGTTATTTGAGGTAATTTCTCTGTATTTAGGCCATGGATCTTTAAAATTTGTATCCAATGATAAAATTAAATAATTCAATTTACATATTGTCCAACTTTCAGCATCACAGTTTTAAAAAACAATTACTTATTCAATTTATTACAAGTGTTCCTCTAATTGTTTTGAGCAGAGTTTATATTCTCTCCTACAGTAAGAGTCCTGGTTTCGCATCCATGTAATAAAACTGGGAGAATAATAGTTTTACATATATTCAGTGCAACTTTTAAAGTTGGGACGACAAGAATATATGTAATGCAAAATAGTATGCATTTCCAGAATTGAGCAAATGTTTAATTTATTTAAGCATTTATTTCCTAATTATTTTTCCAGGCTATTTCCGCAGCCACTTAATCAAAATTTCCCTCATTAGTTAACTGTACATTTGCATTATATAGTATATTTCTATGTGTGAACATATATTGAGTTTTTTGATGTTTACTTCCAGTACCAATCTCATAGTGTTACTCAATAGAGTGTGTGTGTGTTGGCCTATAATACATCCTCGCTATTGCCCAATAATACTGCTTCTTCATCCTCTAAAGATTTGATGGCATGTTCTAGTATGACATTAAATATTAGAGTGATAGTCCAGTGTGAGCTTCAAAAGTGTCCAAAATCTGTTTACCAACTCGCACCCTACTCTTTCTGACATATAGACACATTTGGAATAAGTCTAACTAAATTTTGGAATTCCAAACTCCAGCAGGATACCGGTACTACTGTATATTACTTCTCTCTCATTAATTAATTATATCCCTCTTTGAAGCCTGCATATAGTGTTGATGCACAGTGCCAATATATTCCAATTTATTTTCTAAAACTATCATATACTAAAAATCTGATCTGTTGTAGACCTGTTTCTTCTAAATCCACATTTATCATCTCCAATTACGTCATCAATATATTGGGTAAGTCTGCTTACTAATATATTTGTTAGAATTTTGTACGAAGCTGAAAGTAATTAGATGCCCCTGTAATTATTGCAATCAGTTTTATCTCCTTTCTTATAGATTGGTATTATAATCGATTACTTCTAATAATTTGGAAGAGCCTCTTTTTTCCCCAAATCATACTGAGCAAACCGACGTATTTTGATCATAAATTTTACTTCCCCTCATTTTATCAGTTCTACGGGATCTCATCTGAACCTGATGCTTTATACATCTTCAATTTTTGTATCGCGATTTCAACATGAAATGCACTTGATTCTGTGACTAACATTTGTGCTGTCTGTAAATCATCCCCGTCAATATAATTTACTACATGCAAATTCAATAGCCGATTATAATAATTTTGCCATCTATTTAATATACTCCTGGAATCTGCCACCCTATCCTCATTTTCATTCCTAGATATGTTCGTTATAGCCTGAAATCCTCATCTCTCTATTTTAATTCCCTGATATAATTTTGTGATGTTATATATATATATATATATATATATATATATATATATATATATATATATATACACAATTGAATTAAATGCACCAGGACGTTCTTTTGCGACTTAACCCTCCATTAAATTAAATGAAAAACTTTAAAAATCCATTGTATTGTATTTATAACATGTAATAGTTTATGTTTACTGTAATTTAGATGTAAGACTATTTTTTGTATTTTTTAAAACCTGGTTGAGTGGCAGACAAGGCCTTAACTCTGCCAGGTAAAATGAAGCTATTATTTTATATATATATATATAGTGATTCTGACCGAGGGCAGGTCTTTCACTGCAATCATGGCATATTCATGCTATGCTTTGCTGCTTTACAGGAGAATTATAGGTGTGGTAGCTTCTCGTTGCTTTCCACACTGGTGAAGGATGATGATAAGAATGATGGCCGGATGATTTTCGGGGACCGTTGGGCCCTACCCTTTCTGACATTTGTCTTATAGGTGAGGAAAAACCCCGAAAAATCCTCACTCAGGAGCCAGTCCCGACCAAGAATCGAACCCGCCCCCGCTGCGTGACAAGGCAGCACGCTACCTCGAGATCACTGCGGTGGACTACTTTAAAAATAACAATTTAAATTGTAATAGAGAGATAAATATTCGTATAAAAATTATCTCTCATCCGACGAAGGTAATCACAAGAATTGAGGATAAAAGTCTATGTTTCCGTAATGATAAAGGTTAAAGGAAATTTTAGGCCAGAAGTTGATAAATTTTAAAATGAAAAGTAAAAATCCACAATTAATTGCTAAAGTACAAGTTATATTACAAAAATATACATTTAACTTGTTAGTACTTTAATTAATCCTTAAATTGTCGAAAAACTAATCTCTCATGCCAGTTTCTTAAATGCGTCCGAGCGCAGTGAAAACAAAATCGTGTAAAACCATAAGTTATTATTTTCATATTGTGTAATTCGACACAAATTTATGTAACTTCTACTCGTTCGTTCTTTTTATTTCAAATATTAAATTAATTAAACCAGTGTATCTTATAGGACATATTACCAATTCAAGGGTTAATATTTATTGGACATTCTAACATGGATATAAAATTCGAAACATAATAATGTGGGAAAACATTAGGAGCATTAAGATATGAAAAGTTTACAATATATAAAAATATTAATTACATAATTAAGACAAATATGAAATTAAAAATATCCATAAAATTATTTTTAAGCACATTAATATTCGTTTTTACATATCAAAGCATATCTGTAAGAATAAATTACACAGTCCAGTAGTTAAATATATGTATTCTGTTTAAATTTATTTATAACATGATTAATAATGGGCCGCTAGCATTTTGTTTTATAGGTCTTCATTGAAGTGACGATAGCACATTCAAATACTACAGTATCCCTATTCGAATGAACGGGAAGTTACTCCACCAGAGTTAATTGTTTAGTGAATCCTTGGCAAAAAAAAAGAACTTTGCGACGCGCATTGGTTAAGTCGCATGGACGAAATTTTCTTCTCATGGATTTACGGATACTATATGGGACCGAGAGAAAATTCGGTAAATATGGTAAGCAGAAAGTCGAGGTAAAAAAAAAGTGTAGATGCCGCGAGATTCAATGTGATAATTACATGTTACTTTTTTACTTGCATTTCTCTAATTGACAAACTGATTTGGTGCCAGCAACCTGCCAGTAAGAAAACTGCATTCTAGGCCTATTGAACTGTGGAGTTATGAACATAAAGGCATGAAATATTTTACAATAACTGTACTTATTGCGAAATGACTAGCTATTCTTTAATGTGCACTTTTCAACCAATATGTTCTACTCGTCCTTTCTTTCGGCGGCGGCAAACCATACCCTTCCAAATAATCCTTTTCTTCAGGAGTAGCTTACATACGGCTACCGATTCTCGCTCCCCTCTTTTGTTACAGTTTTTCAAATATCATCCCACTCAATCTATTGGTAAATTCCGAAGAAAATTAGTTATTGAAATGGTTCTCATGAAAATATTTTCAAAAAGAATACAAATCTCATCAAATCTTATTTTAGTAGGTACAGAAAATAACCAGTACTGGCGTGTAACTGTTTACGCTATTTTTCGAAATCAAACACGGCATATAGCAGTTAATTAAAACGAATAAGGTCGTGTTCATTAACCAGCAGAATCGGACCATTAGGAGTGGGGGTTCAGATGGATCGTAAATTTAAAAATCGTCCCATCACCGCAATTTTCGATTTTTTACAAGTAAACTCTGTATTTGCCATACAAATAAAACATGAAAAGTATTATTAAAATACATATCAGAGTATCAGAGAATTCATACTATTAGGAGTAAGGGTTTACCTGAAAGCCGAAATTTAAACGTCACTCTTGCAGCAGCTGTTTGTTTTCTCGTAACGACACTGAATACAAACGATTTAACTAACATAAATATGAAACATTCCATAAACGTGCAAAATCGGATCGTCAATTAGACTTTCTGAGGATTTCGCTTAGTTTACTAAGTTCCTGCGTGACGGATTTTATACTCTAGTTGTATAAGCTGCTTGATTTTTACTTTAGTCTTATCTAGTTATGAAAATGTATAATGCTTAATTGATACTGTCATTAAATATGGAAGAGAGTTGAGAAACAATGATGCCGGAGGTCGGAAGTGAGGGTTTCCAATCTTGTAGCAGACAAGTCACGATTTTGCACTCCGTTACTGAACAAACTCACTATCTTACTTTCACCTAGTGGCCCAACTACCTGGTGCAATCTGTACTTCACCACGCAGTATCCAAATTTCGTACAGTCGCCAGCCATACTGCCACAAACATCCTTCTAAATGTTGTGGGATATTGTGCTCACCATGTCCATTACTAATTTCCATTCTTCAGTGAGAGTTTGAATCATTGGTTATGTAGAAAAGATAAACCCACAACGATCCTTTTGTGTTAAACCATTTCGTGAGTTGAGATGAGAAAAATTATACATTCAACTAAAATACATGGGGCGGCAGAACTAAAAAGACCTCGACTTCCCAGCCTGACGCTAGCCTCACATTTACATTTTCCGTATGCAGAGGAGACGTATGTGGGTGATATGTGGTTAGTATGTTGTGTCCTCCAGTTGTATTAGCTGATTTTCTCAACATGGAGCCGCCATTTACTTTAGCTACGCAAATTTGCTAAGATTCTGGATGAGTATGGTCCCCTCTTGGTCGAAATTCCATGAGAAAATGTCTTCCTTTATAGGGATTATAACCACTCATGTTTATTCGTTAAGCTCTTCGTCAAAGCATGATCCCTTAAACCACTTGGCTATAGTTTCTGATTTACAGGGGCACTAACTGTACAAAACTATCGCACCAACATAATGACAGATGAAACAAATGCCATGAGTATGGAAAATGGTGGATTGAAATCTTTGCAAGGGAAAACGGGAATAAACCCTAGAAGTACCCGTCTTGGCCCCAATTCGTTCCACACATGGAGTGGCTGAGACGCGAATACAGGACGTAGATTTGGAGGAGTTGTGTAATAAACGATCTGGACATGTACCCATGTTTCTATCTTGTGAAAACTTCGTAACTCGAGCTTTCTACGACAGAAAAAAAGTCTGGGCACAAGGTCTCTATAACTGTGCAGGAAAATTTTATTTAAATTCTCTACCCTTGCCTTTTATACATTACTTATTCTTGTGGGATAACCTCGCAAAAGTCCCATTAAATGTGAAATACGTAAAATTAAGTTATTCGTGAAGACATGAACTCATAAATATATATCGTTTCCAGTATGTTGAATGTTAGAAACAATCTACCCTCCCCACAATTTATTAATTAGTTATGTAACTTGTAATAAGTTTGAACTTATTTATCGACGCCCTTTAACTTTTCGGGTTATTGCCGTCGAAATTTTAATTTATTCGTGAAAGAGCCAACAAATTTTAATCATATGCCTATTATTCTAGGCTTCAGTTGTTTATACTTGCTGTAAATCAACGGCACGAAACCAACGAGTTGTATTTCCCTTTCGATGTTCACACTTTCATGCCCGGATGAAATCGATGGATTATTTCAGCTCGTAAATATCCCAAGTATGTATTCGTTCGGACGTGAAATAATATTTTAGGTCCTGTGTCCTAGATTTATGACACTTAAAAGAACCTCAAACATGGAAAAAATACACTTCAAAGGATTCAATGGCCATTTCAAGCCAAATTTTGATTAGGACGGTAATAACTTGAGATGTTAAAGGGTATTGTTAAATAAAATTCTATCGAGATCAGCTACAGATAGAAATGGAGAAAGCATATACTATTACTTTGGCTAAGCAAACTTGTGTCACCACAAAAAAATCATTTGAAACAAATAATAGACCCAAATAATTATTTTAATAATACATACGTAGATCTAAACACGAAATCGGATGTGATAACTAGAATCCGGATGTTAGGCACTTAAAAAATTCAAAATATGCTTTCAAAAAGGCACTGAAAATCATTAACATAGGCGCTAAAATTTTTAAATAGGCTCATACAAAAAATGGACTATAACATACATTTTTACAGCCTTAAGTAGATAATATAAACATATGCTAGCAATAGCATACGAAGATATCTGAGATGATTTTGGAATTTGTTTTGCCTTTTACAAAGAGCACACTTATGTTTTGCAGATTGTATGTGCTGCGAAAACATAGCACTTCTTCGCGCAATTCACAGAAATTGTACATACTTTGCAAAACAATATTGAACAGTTACTTGAGAATATTTGGCACTGAATTCTTTTACAAAATTGGCCAGTTTGTGTTTTACCGTTGTCCATCCTTTAGGCATCACAAAACAACTGTTCTAAAGGTTAAAAAATAAGCCACATGCACTTGTCGCACCCCTCTGTCTTTGAAGCACCTATGTGTGAATGAGGACTACTGACTGAATTCAGTGATACCAACATCAAACATGATATTGCCAGTCACTTAAAGGTATCAGCACCTGGTGTGAGACAGAGAAAGAAAACTTGAACTATCTAACCTCTTCGTCACTCAGCAATGTTTGTACATACATAAGGACTTTATTAAACTAAAAGTAACATACAATGTTACTTACAAATATGGATCGCACGGGCAGTAAGCCGTACGTGCTGTTGACAGTCCGTTACAATAAGTTGATGTTTAAAAACAAAAAAATATATATTACAATTAGATATCAATACAATTGCATTATACATTAACTTAGTTATGCATAATTATTAAGAATTGATGGCATTGCAATTTGCTAACATATTTATTTATTCCTGAATAAGTTGTTCTTATTTTTCGCGTTTTGTCCAGATATATACCCAGGTTTATCCAATTTTCCGAGTTTACCAGTAACTCGTAGCATGTCAATCTTCCACGATTTGAATTTAGAAATCTATCCGGTAATAACTGATGCCTCCAATATTCTAAATCGTTACATTTTCCTAATATATGTATCTCGTCTTCAAAGCTCCCGCACATTGGACAGATTCACATATCGTGATCGTCGCTAATTTTTAAAAAAATGTCCATGCCCCTAACCTGAACCAAGCAAGCCCTGATCTCTCTTTAAATCCCAGATTGAATATATATGATTGTTTTCCCCAAACTTGCTTTAGGTCTCTTTGTAAAAATTGTGATCGTTTTCCCGCACATTCGGCCAAAATATTTTGTCGGTTTATATCTAAGTACCTCCTCCTAATTTTTCTCCACACATTCTTGGGATTTTCAGTCCCTTTATCCCATTCCCAACCCATCCGAATCTTTTGGAGTTCTCTCTTAACCTCGTCTGCCCAGAATCTCCCATTTGCGTTCCTAATTTGGTGGTCGTAACAAATTGCTCTGAGTATTGTTTGTTCACCTTGGATTAGCCGCAACCAGTACATGAGTACATGAATTTTGCAATTTATGTCGTCATGAAGTGACCCAAATTCATATAAAATTCCACAGTTAGAAACGGCTTTACTAAGTCCTGTAATATATTTTAGAAAATGCGTATATACCTTATTTAGTATTTCCGTTCTTCGAAAACCCCAAATCTCACTACCATAGTGCATTGCTGGCCTCACCATCGCTCCGTACATTTTTTCTAACGTACTAACTGGTATATCGGGCACTCTACCCAGAATACTGAGAATACTATTAAGTTGTCCCTCCCTTTGAATAATGCTATATCAATATGTTTCTTCCACTTTCCGTTCATTTTCAACGTCGTACCAAGATATTAAAAATGTTTCACGTTTTTAAGTGCTTGATCTCTGTATTTCCATTCCTCCTGCTCTACCATAAACCGTCCCATTTTTGAACGTCATTGTTTTTGTCTTACTAATATTTAGTCAATCCCCAATTCCTACATTATATTTCCAGTAGGTCAAGACCTCTTTGCAATCCCTTGATTGTCTTGGAACAGATAATTAAATCATCTGCATACAACAGGACTGGGACTTTAACATTTCTTATCTCCGGAGCCTCAATGTCTCCTTCTAACATTATGGCTGCTGTATCATCAACGAATAGATTAAATAACATTGGGGACAAAATGCAGCCTTGTCTGACTCTCCGATTGGCTTGACTGCTCTCTGTGATGTGCCCTTGGTCTACTTTTATACAAAATTTAACATATTTTTAAATTGACATAAAGGCATGTATCATTTTATGTGACAATCCTTTCCGATTTAATTTTTCCCCCAGTGCACTTCGGTCCACAGTATCATATGCCATCTTAAAATCAACGAATGCACAAAATAATTTTACACTCTTGTTTTTCAGATTATCATCAATTAATGTTCTCAGAACGAATACGTTGTCCACTGTGGAGTACCCTTCTCTACAACCTGCCTGATATTCTGAAACCCTATTGTTCACTTTAGCCCATTGTCTCATCCGTTCGTAAAGTACTTTACAATATATTTCTCCAAACACTGACAAGAGACAAATTCCCCTATAACTTTCTGGTTTATGAGACCCACCTTTCCCTTTGTATAGCGGGCGGTTGGATTACAACTGTCGCCCAGGCTTCCGGATAACTTCCTCCATTAAATAGTTTGTTGAACGCAGTTTCCAAAACTTCTAATAATTTATTTGATGATTCAAGATTTCTCCTGGTAATCCGTCAATTCCTGCTTTACCGTTTTTTAAACTTTTAATGGAAGAAATCACTTCATTTTTGGAGATATCCTGATCTAGTAATGGTATATATTGCGTCGGGGATCTCCACTATATTTCCTTGATTATATCTTAACCCCTCACCTCCTAGCACCCTATCAAATTAGTTTTTCCATTCCCCGGGCGATATTCTTGTCCGATTAATGTTCTTTACTTTGAGTTCTCTTATCGCTTTCCACATGTCCGTACTGTTCCCACTTTCAGTCGCGGTTTTCATTTCCTCCGATTTATTATTTTGCCATTCTAGTTTTGTTTCACTTAATAATTCTTTTTATTCCTTTCACTGCTGCTCATA
Organism: Diploptera punctata; assembly: GCA_030220185.1. NCBI lineage: Eukaryota > Metazoa > Arthropoda > Insecta > Blattodea > Blaberidae > Diploptera > Diploptera punctata. The sequence continues at coordinate 159,527 of JASPKZ010007973.1, read as the reverse complement.
CATTTTTCTGTTTTCATCTGTGCTTTCTTTTCTAAACTTTAAGAGACTATTTTTGACACATTTCTTCTTCTTTCTACAAATCTTATTGTACCGCCCTTTGTCCTTCTGGTTCATTGCGCATTTAACCTTGAATTTTTCCCCAGCTTTTTTAAAAGTTTCTGTCAAAGTTTCAATAATTTCATCCCCGCTAAGTTCATTTATTTGCAAATCTTTTATTAGTGTCTCCAGACACCCGATAAATTCTTCTCTTCGATCCTCAATCCACTTGAAACGTGTAATTGGCCGTAATGTTGTTGCCATCCCATCAGTAACTGTCTCCCTAATATATTTTATGTTTAAAATAAGTTTGTTTGAGAAATGGTGAGATTCGATTCTGGAAACTGAAAAGAAGCAAATCTGTACTATAAAACTTTCTCAAAGCCTTAGAGCCGGAGCATAATACAATAGGACATAGTTTGGAGCTATTTACCTTAATGGGAATGCATGAGGGGGAAGCCATCTACCTACTAGGTTATTGGTTATTGCCACCCTTATACTAAAATATTCTAACATAATTTATAAAACGAACACTTGAAATGTTTCTTGCAATGATATGTGTCATGAAGTTTATCCATTTCAATTAATTTCATTAAAATTCTAAGTTAATTTCGATAAGAAATGTCAAATAGGCATTTATATGCATCGTAAGCTGAAATAGGCATTTATAGGTAAAATAAACTTAATGGATAACAAATCTAGGGTGGTCGGTATGAACTTATAACAAGACACTTTTCCAACCTCTATAATAAATAACTGTAGGCATTTTCCCTAACATCCAGTCTTTAGTGATAACAGATAAGTCTCGTAGATTGTGATGGACAGGACATGTGGCATGAGTGGGGAATGAAAGAGTGACATTGAAACTAATTGAAGGAAACCAGAGAGAGAGAGAGAGTAGATAGTGTGTAAGCCAAGAATTGAGGTCCCAGAATAATATTAAACATGGTTTGAGAGAGGTAAATTATATATAGAATGACTAGAAAACATTAGTTCAGAACAGGGACGTGTGGCGACACGCCCGTAGCATAGTCCGTTAAGGGAATTAACTGCAAGTTAGAAGTTTGGGTGTTCGGTGGGTATTAGGGGTTTTAAACTGGTCATCTGTCGGCACCAAGGCAATGGGGTCGACACAGCCTATAATACAAATTAGTACCAGATGCTTGTTCGGGGGGTAAAGGCGACCGTCACACCGCGCTGGGCTGATACCCAACGGCCTTCAAGGCCTGTAATGGGATCACTTTATTATTTTTGTATTTTATTGTTTTTTTTGTAATTTTCTTTGAGAATCTATATCCACGCGGCAATGGTTTGGTATTGCCAGTAAAATATATATATATATATATATATATATATATATATATATATAGCCTATATGTATATTAGAGAACGCGCAGTAGCATACAAACATTTTCAATTCGATGTATAAATATTGAACAAAAATAAATAAAATGAGAATGCTGTGAGTATGTATCCTTAGCATGACGTCAAATAGAAAATGTTGAAGATATTTTTTTTTTCTCACGTGTCACGAGAATCGATGGTCTAGGTGGATTATGCGTGGAAATTGTCGCCTGTCGGCAATGTTGTATCAAATCGTAATCAACATAAATGCTGTATCTAGTAATTTCCTTTGTAATGCAGCGGCTTGCCTTCCTGCATTCGTAATAAAAAATTTAATTCGAGCATACAATATCGCTCTGCCTGTAATAGTGGTTACAACTCTCCGAGATAGGTATCATCACAACCTAGCCATGCCTCTGTCATCACGTGTTAATTGCATTCCGATGCGATTTAAAGGTTCTGTTGTTAATGTAAAGAAAATAAAGTACAAGCAAAACTGAGAATGATTGTTAAACATATAGATGGTACCACATATTTTGTTTAACTAATTCCAGTCGGCTCCTGGCCTCACGTTCATATGTGTTAAACACAGAGGTTGACGATTATGCATTTTAGAGGTAACATGTGAACCCGTTACAGCTGGTTTTCTCAAAGTAAGTCCGCTTTTTAGCTACTCAAATTCTTCACGACGCTGGGTTGGCATCGGTCTCATACTGGCCAAAGATCCAGGATTATTTTTCCCTCATTGGAATTCGAAATACCACAAGCCCCGTAATTCTGCAGCAAGACATGATATGTTTTACCGCAAGGCTACGGCGAGGGACCTTAACTTTTATATCGAATTTAAATAATGAACATAACACCAATATATATATATATATATATATATATATATTTCTCGAGGAAATCCAAGAAAATAGACTTGCAATTGAGAAAAAGAAATAATAATAATAATAATAATAATAATAATAATAATAATAATAATAATAATAATAATAATAATAATAATAATAATAATAATAATAATAATAATAAAATATTTAACATTTTTTCATCTCTCTCTTTATAGGTAGGCCTACTATGCACCAAGTCACATGCTATGTTTGTAGCTTTACTAGGGAATTATAGGTGTGGTAGCTTCCCGTTGCTTTCCACACCGGTGAAGGATGATGATGAAGATGATGATAATTATAAGGATGATGATGGTGATGATGGCCATATGATTTCGGAGACCGTTTGGCCATAATAATAATAATAATAATAATAATAATAATAATAATAATAATAATAATAATAATAATATTTAATAATAATAATAATGATAATTTTAATAATGATAATTTTAGTAATTATAATAGAAATGAGGATAGCAATAACAATAATAATAATGAAAATAATAACTAACTCATGGCTCTCCATGCATACCTATCCTGAGCTAATGTTTTCCAAACATTCCCTGTGTAATCTACTTCCCTCAAATCATAATTAATTGGTCTACCAACTGGGTGATTTCCCCCTGTTTTCCTACAAGAAACTTCCATGCCCCTCTTTCATTCCCCATTCGTGCCACATGACTTTCCCATCGCAGTTTACGAGATTCAACTTATCTTATTATATCCGGCTTCTTATACATATCATGTAGCTCACTATTATGTAGTTTCCTCCATTCACCTCTCTGTTCATCTTCTTTGCTCCAAAAATATTCCTAAGAAATTAATTCTCAAATACTCGTAATTTCCTTTCCTCCCTTAAAGTAAGAGTCAATGTATCGCATCCATATAACATAACTGGTAGACTAATAATTTTATATATTTTCAGTTTACAGTTTTTTGAAGGAATTGGGACGTCAAGAGTCTCTGTAATGCATAATAGCACGCATTTTCAGAATTGAGCCTATGTTTAATTCCTTCCTACATCTCATTCCTATTTGTGATTATTGTTCTTAGATATTTGAATTCAGCCACCTCATCAAAACTTCCCTCATCTGTCATTAGCCGTCCATTTCCATTGTACAATGGATTAATATGTGTGACCATAATAATATGATAATAATAATAATAATAATAATAATAATAATAATAATAATAATAATAATAATAATAATAATAATAATAATAATAATAATAATGCTTTATTTTAGCTGGCAGAGTTAAGGCCATTAGGTCTTCTCTTCCACTCAACCAGCGAATAGTAGAATTATACAAAAATTACACACATATTACAATTTTATAGATATTATTAAAATACAGATTAAACAAAATACAATGATGATGTGATCTAATACTAGCTAATACTAACAAAAACATAGAATATAATAAAATTAAAATTATATAAAAAAAAGTAAATTGCTTCCTAGATGATTATTAATGGAATGCTCTATGGAGTTGTTATGCAGTTAACTTTAGATATCAGTTAATTTGGATTTAAATAATGATAGCGATTGACATTCCCTGACATGACTAGGAAGTGAGTTCCATGCTCTAGTCATAGATATTGTGTAAGGTTCAGAGTATAGACATGTCCTGTTCTGCGTATCAATAGTAAAGAAGAGTATTGTGATCTTGTTCCTAAATTATGATAAGCCGATACATTTTGAAAACGTGTTGTTAAATAACTTGGTAAATATGTGTGCAGAATTTGGAATAGTAAGGTATGTGAATGTAAAGTTCTTCTGTCATTTAGGAGTAGCTATGATAAGGCCTGAAATGAAGGAGACACGTTGTCATAACGACGGAGATTGAATATAAATCGAATGCACGCATTATGAGCACGCTGTAGTCTGTCAGATAGATCAGTTGCCAGATTAGTCAGTAATATGTCGCAGTAGTCGAAGTGTGGAATTATAAGAGTCTGTACTAGTATTTGTTTTAATTTTGTAGCAAGGAAGTTTTTTAAACTATTTAGGGAGTGAAGAATTGAGAACACTTTCTTGCAGGTATTATTCACCTGGATTTTCCAGTCTAGGTGTTGGTCCATGTAGATACCCAGATTTTTTACTACTGAGCTGTAGGGGATGTTTTTGTAATTTAGGAGAAGGGTAGGGATATTTTCGTAATTTATAATGCTTTGGATTCGCCGATGTCCTACACTTATGCACTGTGTTTTGTCAGCATTTAGATTAAGTCCATGTTTCTTCGACCATTGCGAAATTGAGTCTAGGTCACTATTTAATTTGTCTAGTGTAAGTCTAGTGGATACATCGTTAACATAGATAGAGAAGAGAAGTGGTCCTAACACTGAACCTTGTTGGACGCCACCCTTCAGTGATTGCCAGGATGAGGAAATTTCTGCATTGGATACACATTGCTGGCGATCATGAAGATAGGATCCAAGCCAGTTAACAGCATTGTCCAAAAGATTCAGAGCGCGTAATTTTGCTATTAATATGTCAGTGTCGACAGTGTCGAAAGCTTTACTGAAGTCCAAGAGTGTAAATATTGTCATGTGGCCACTGTCCATTGCTTCACGTGCATCTTCGGTAACTTTAAGAAGTGCGGTTGCCGTACTATGGCCTGTCCTAAAACCTGATTGGTGTGGGTCGAGTATGTTATGTATCTTAAGGTAATCAGTTAACTGTCCATGAACAATGCGCTCCAAGGCCTTAGATAGGACTGGGAGGATGCTGATTGGTCTAAAGTCGTTTGGTGTTACAGGTAATTTAATTTTAGGGATAGGTCTGACTATAGCTTTTTTCCAGAGTTCGGGGTAAGTTGAGGTAATGATTGAGGCATTAAATATATGGGTTACAGTTGGGAATATGACATGGAGTATTTTCTTTAAAAAGTCGATACTTATATTATCTATACCTTGTGTCTTAGTTCTAATGCGGTTCAGGGATAGTTTAACGTCGATTGGCATTATATAGGAAAAGAAGAATTTTTCTCGGGAAGGAGTATGTGTGGATAGGAGCTCGTCTATAGTTTGTTGTTTGGTCGTAGTGTTTATGTTAAGTGTGGCGTACGATGTGAAATGTTGGTTTAGATCGTCCAGTGATATGTTAATACTCTCTCCTTCGGTTGTCGGCTGCCGTAGACCCATTGATTTAATATGTTTCCACATAGCACTAGCATTCGTGTTTGGATCAATGAGACTATGAGCATACCGCAACTTAGCGTTCCTAATGATTTTATTAGTTTTGTTTCTTAATATCTTATATTGTCTTAAGTTAGCGTCACTTTTGTCCCGTCTATACTTTCGGAAAGCAGCATTCCTCTCAGCCATCAGTAGTCCAAATTCGTGGGACATCCAGGGAGCTGGGCATTTAGTAATTCGTTTACTCTTCAAGTGGGCATGTTTGTCGTAAAGTTCTAATCATTCCACGGCATCTCGATAGCGATATATATATTTAGTTTTATTGATATTTAAATCCAGTCACAATGTCTTAGTGTTACTCAATAGTGTGTGCGTGTTGGCCTTTAGTATATCATCGCTATCGCCCAATACCACTACATCATTAGCATAGACTAACAGCTTATTAAAACCATAGAGTTGTAGGCTTGCTTCATCCTCTAAAGATTTGATAGCATGCTCTAGATACAAAAATTTAAAAATAGTATAACAGGAGACCACAGTGCATCTCCTTGCTCCTTGCTTCAAACCATTGTGGATTTCAAAAGTATCCGAAAATTATTTGCCTACAGGCACCCTACTCTTTGTGTCACTTAGACACATTCGTATAAGTCTAACTAACTTTTTAGGAATTCCGAACTCCAGCAGGGCACTATATAACTTGTCCTTCTTAACTGAATTGTATGCCTTCTTGATGTCTATGATTAGTTGATGTACAGTATCATTATATTCCCATTTCTTTTCAAAAATCTGTGTTATACTAAAAATCTGATCTGCTTTAGACCTGTTTCTTCTAAATCCACATTGATGATCTCCTAGAATGTCTGCTTACTAATATAATTGTTAGAATTTTGTACGAAGTTGAAAGTAATGAGATGCCCATATAGTTGTTGCAATCAGTTTTATCTCCTTTATTATAAATTGGTACGATCATCGATTCTTTTCATGCATCTGGAAGAGCTTCTTTTTCCCAAATCATACTATCTTGTATCTTGTCCATCAATTTTTATCACCCTGATTTTATCAGTTCTGCTGGGTACTCATCTGAACCTGATGCTGTATACATCTTCAATTTTCTATTGCCATTACAACCTCTAATGCACTTGGTTCTGCGACTAGCATTTCTGCTGTCTGTAAATTATCCTCTTCTATATCCTGTTACTTATGTACAATTAATAGCTGATTCTAGTAACTTTTTCGTCTATTTAATATACTTCTGGAACCTGCAATCATATCCCCATTTTCATTCCGAATTATGTTTGTTCTAGCCTAAAACCATATCTTCTCCATCCTAATTCCCTGATATAATTATCTAATGTTCCTATTTTTTGCATTCATTTCAAGATCATTAATTTTCTCTCTCAAATATTCCCCTTTTACTCTTTAGTAACCTGGTGGTTTCCCGTCTAATACTACACAATCGCTCTGAATTTACCTAATTTGTTTTGTGTAAACGTTTCATTTTTGCTAGCTTTCTTTTCTTTACAATTTCGGCACATTCCTCACCAAACCATTTCTTGTTTTTCCTGTTTTTTTTTTCTTTCAATAACCAATGCTTTTTGATGATGACAATTTAATAGTATATCTTATAGCCGCCCAATCTTCATTTATATCAGTTTCTTCTTCGTTTGCCGTATTGTCATCTGAAAATTCCAGTACATCAACTCTATTAGCAATTTTGATTTGTTATTCTTCCTGTACTTCATCATTTCTCAAGTTCTTTAATATTTTTTTTCAGAATGAAAATAATAATAATAATAATAACATTTTTTATTATTCCGGCTTTTACAATGAATGTACATTTTTCCGGTACCCATGTTCACAGTTAACTACACATTTGTTTCAACACATTTTTCCATTCTTGTCTGTTCATCCATATATTTTCTTCTATTTCCCATTCCCTCTAAGTTTCATTGATTCCCTGAATCCACGTAATATTTGGTCTACCCTTCTTTTTCCTTCCCTGTGGTTCCCAATCCATGATTATCTTAGGTAGTCTTCCTTCTTCCATCCTTCTAATGTGTCCGTACCAATTTAATTGTTTCTTCTTTATAAAATCTAATATAGAATATTGTTCCTGCATTTTTTCTTTTATGTATGAATTTCTGATTTTATCCTTCCTGGATATTCTTGCAGCACGTCTCCAGTAGTCCATTTCATTGGCGAGTATTTTTTTTTTCATTTGTGCATTTAAAGCCCACACATCAGCTCCATAGGTAATAATGCTTCTGATTATTGTATTAATTTTTTTTTGTTTATTTGAAGATATGTTTGTCCCATACTATTCAATTTAGGGCAGATATAATAATAATAATAATAATAATAATAATAATAATAATAATAATAATAATAATAATAATGCTGATTGATTTTACCTACTGCAGTTAATACCCTAAGGTATTTGTTTCCACTTTGCCGGAATTAAATTTTACACGTATTAACAATTGTGAATTATCTGTAGTTAAATTAATACTCAGTAAAAAGTCTGTGCAATATCTGATAAGGAAAGTTCAAAATATTAAAAATAATAATTATAATAATAATAATTGTAATTATTATTATTACTTATTTGCTTATTTATTTGGTAGGTTACGATGTGCAGTACATGAGACACGAACGAGGAATTAAAAAGTGGCATGGAAATTGCATGTTGGTAAATCAGTAGGGAAGCCAAGAATGAGTTTGGAGAATAATATTCATTAATCATGATTTGAGAGCGGTAAAGTTTACAGGGGATTATTGGCAAATATTTGCTCAGGATAGGGATTTACGGAGAATTAATGTCACACGCGGTCATGAAACGACGAGTTCGATAGTGTGTGTGAGTTAGTTAGTTATTTATATATTTATTTTTTTATCTATTTATTCTAATGACAGGATTTTTTAAATAATATTATTATGCAGTTTCCTTCTTGCTTCCCAGTATCTACGTATCACATTTTGAGTCTTTCTATAGTCAAGGGTAATACATCAAGTGGCACTTGTGCTGCACTTCTCCTAACTCACACATCATACAGGCGAAAATAATAATAATAATAATAATAATAATAATAATAATAATAATAATAATAATAATAATAATAATAATAATGATAATGATAATAGTAAAACTAGAAATGTAGTAAATTATTGGCTTCATATTTTACATTCTAATTATCAAAGATTAATGAAAATTTACCTAGAACTTGATTATATGTTATATTGTCTAAATAAATAGTCTGTGAGATTACTTTATTTTCAAAAGTAAGACATTAGTGCCTTAAAAGGTTAAGAATATGTTGATCTTTTAATGCGCACCCTGAGAATATATTTAGTTAATTTGTCTTTAAAAAAGGTGCTTTAAATACCTGGAGATTATTGGAAGCACTTTGTGAGTTTTTCTTCTTCTTCTTCCTTTCATGTGGTAGACCTAGTTGTCTCTTACGGTCTCAATCCAAAATCTGAAGGGTCTGCCCAAAGATCTCTTGCTTGGTGGCTGGTAATTTAAGATTTTACTACGCCGTAGCGTAGTGGTTAAGGTAGTGAGCTACAAGCCGGAGGGTCGAGGGTTCAAGTCCCGTTCGGGTCAGGATTTTAAACTGACCCAAACCCTCTGGCGGCACTTTGGCCCTGGGGTCGACTCAGCCTCTAACGGAAATGAGTACCAGACGCTTGTTCTGGGGGTAAAGGCGGCCGTCACGCAGGGCTGACAACCCGGCTGACATAAAGTGCCAATTGTCTAGAAAAAGTAGGAGCCTTAATCTCCTACTAGCCCAAGGGCCTCCGGGCCTGTTGTGGGATCACTTTACTTTACTTTGTGAATATCCTTAATAAATATACAAAACTGGAATCTTAATAACATTTGAGGGGCTCAGTGGAATATGGGCCCATCCCAACCAATGGTTGATTTTTAGTTATGGCCATCTTCTGTTAATCTTTAGAAGCTCATAGTTCTAATCTTGCTCAAAAGAGGGTAAATGAGACTTTATGTCTAAGAAGAATTTCTAACTTCTTCACGCGCGCGGGAAATAAAGGCCCATCCCAACTGCTGACACGTGACCGTATATTGTCCGCTACTCTATAGTCCGCTGCAATACTGACTAGCATTGCCGGCAAATATCAGTAAATACAGAATGACTGATGCGGCAGATTCTTGAGCAAATGGAAATAGTGTAATAAAATATAAGAAAAGAAAAATAAATGTGACAGAGTGGAATAAAACGAAGCAGAAAACATTTTACGTGGGCACCAGTGAAAAGAATATATTCAGAATCAGCCTTCTTCAAGATGTGCGACGACTATATTGCTATTTTTTTATTAAAAGCTGTGCCACTGATTGAAAGAAACTTATAATGTATATAATGATTCATGTGTTTGTTCAAAACAAGAATTCTACAATAATGGGAGTTTGGCTGTACATGATTGAATGTGATTGGTTTGAAGAAATTGAACATAAATTTCTTGTACGAGGTCACACTTTCCTTCCCTGTGATGCTAACTTTGGTGTGATTGAAAACGTTAAAAGAAAAACACAAGTGGTTTATACACCTGGACAGTGGGCTCACCTCATAGGAAAGAGTTGAACAAAGAAACCATTTACAGTAATTGATAGAAATGCAGAAGATTTTAAAGATTTGGATAACTTAAATGTTCACAAAGAGAACTTGAGGACGCTGGAGCAGCATAAGGTAGACAACAGAAAAGCATCTCAGTTTCGTTTTTGTTGAAAACAGACAAGTAATGTACGTAAAATCCAGTTTCGGTGATTTGGTTTTAGAGGAAGTAATATGCCTTAAAAAAAAAGGGGAAAGGAAAGTGTCCTGTATTACGAAATGTAATATTGACAACAAAATATCCTAATGGCAGGATGATAAAGAAGGCACCATGACTCTCATGACATTTGTACCACCTGTACACCAGATATTTTAACGATTCCGATTGATTCCGATTGAGGGTCTTTCCACTTTTCAGCGGTTGCCCTTTTACCAGCCGGCTGCTGGCCCTTCACTTCCACATGTGTCAATCACAGAGGTAGATGATCAACAGCCATTATAGCTGGTTCCTCAACCTGGAGCCGCTACTTATTGTAGCTACCCAATTGCCTCACGATGCTGGGTGGGCACCGGTCCCATACTGGCCGAAATACCATGAGAAAATTTCTTCCCCCATGGAGACTCGAACCAGCGCAAGTCCCGTAGTTCTGCGCTAAGGCTTCCTACCTTAACCGCTCGGCTACGGCATGGGACGCCTTAAATCAGATGATGATGATGATGATGATGATACAAATGCTGCAAACGTAGAATACGTAGATTAATGCAATATTCAAGTTAAAAAGTGGTATTTAATTTGTTTATTTATGTTGTATTTTTTATATTCTCAATTTTCTTTTTCTTTGATTAGACATATTAAACAATATAGTGATCTATACATTTGCAGACACAAAGCTTATTTTATGTACAAGACATGTACCAAATATTATCAATGTGTGTTCTATATATTTTACTCAATGCAGAATTTAATAAAATGCAATTTTTCTCCAAACTTAGTGCAGTTGGGATGGGCCCTTATTCCACTGACCCCCTCATTTGTAGACACCTACCCAGCTCTTATAAATTTTGTAGAAAATTGGTTGTAAAATTAGTAAGATGAGTTATATAACTGTGAAAAATATAATTACAATTAATAAACTCTTATAATGAAACGAAGATTATAGTAACAAATTGAGTTAATTTAAAATTTAATCTCGAGTTAATAAGCAAGATATAAAATAATTAATCAGAAGCGGATCGAAATAACGAAGTTTGTACGTATTATACCTAAGAGCTGTCTTGTAATTTCACGAGACACTTGCAAATTTATTGAAGTTAAAGCAAATTAAATGATTATATTACATTGAATATAACAGAAGCCTTTAAGGGTGTATAAGCTAGGCCTATACGATCACACAAAGCCTTGCTCCATTTCAACGTTTTTAATTATTTTTTCCCTACTAAATCTAATATGAATAGTGTAATCCGCAATTATACTCTTAGAAAGTGTTGTCAATCATTTAATATTTTTCTTACACTTTTTAGCTAATTCGAAAGAAGTGTTGCTATTGAGATTCTTCCATTAAAAAATGTATGTAAAAAATACCAAATTTAATCGATCCTACTTAGTAAACATAGAAAATAACCATGACAAAAATGTGTATATATGTGTGTGATTTATTGTATGCATATGTGTTTATAAGCCTCAATGCTCTAGCGGCTGCAACATTTGTATTTTCGGATCCAAACACGGAATATAGGAATGAGTTAAGAAACGTAAGTTCGAGTTTGTAAACCAGCAAAATTGGACCATTATGAGTGGCGTACACCAGAAAGCAAACATTGCACTGGTCAACATGATTTTTGTATCATGAGTACCAATAGTTGTACTCAATGAAGTTTTTTATCGTGTTTTCAAATACGTATTCGGAATTTCTCCATCACCCACAGTTTTTTTTTATTTCAATTTAAATTAATACATTTAAATAATTATTTTTTTAATAAACCTAGATTTATTGCCGGAAAACCTTGGCGCAGTGAGCAATGAGCACGGGGAACACTTTCATCAGAAGATTTCAGCTATGGAAAAGAGATATCAAGGCAAATGGAATCCTAATATGCTGGCCGATTATTGTTGGACCATCAAGAGGGATGCTCCACAGGCGAAATATAGCAGAAAGTCGTAATTTCTTACTATCTAGGTGAGTCCGAAATGTTCGAATATTGTATAGTTACGAATTTAGAAAATATTAAAGTGTTTGAAATTATAAACGCCTGTTCTATCGGTAACCTTACGTGATGGAGAAAAAACGATATCATATTTGAATTCAGAAGAAAAAATACTATCAGAATCACATATTTTTCTTTCTGAGACAAAAAAAGTTTCTTTTTTGTTGCTCAGTGTTATAAGATCGCTCTAAGGGCGCAATTCTCGATGTTTAGAAAATAAACTCTACATATGCCATTAAAATAAATCGTTAGAAGTATTATCCAAAAAATCATTAGAAGTGAGATTTACCTGAAAGTTTTAATTTATAAATCGCTATAGCGTCTCCCATGTTAATTTTATCTGAGAGTAATAGAATACATGCAATTTAATTAACAAAATAAATATATATTACGTAAACTATCAAACTCGGATAATAAATTTGACTGCTGATGAATTCGCTCAATTTACGCGGTTTCTGCGCGGCAGACTTTTCATTATATTCCACTTCCCTCAATTTAAAATCATTGTATCCCCCTTGGTACTTATTAGCCAAAGCTAGTGCCTGTCGCATCTCTAGGCAGGAAGCAGGAACGCTGAACCAGTATTAGACCAGTATTAACATGACACATTTCTTAAGACATGTGATTAGTAGTATCCCAGGATCAAAACCAAAAGTAGTATGGAACAAAGGATACACGCCCATGCGCAAAATGGTGATTAAAATCCCCTACATAGTGTGAAAAACCAAAAGCACGGCGACAGGAAAACTTGAATTCATCTAACTCACTGGCAATATCAAACTCTCATGGGCATATGTAAAGATGAAGAGTCAACTGACCAAAGCCACTGACATTATCGAACCCATTGGTTCATAGTCGCGCTGACACAAACTCTCCATACATCTCTATCTCGACTTAATATTTTCCAATCGTTTATTTATTCTCGGATTTTGATATTTTCCTGTGCCCATTTCAAGATTCTATAACCAATCTCCATTCCTTCCTATTTTTTAAAGTCCCTTCCTCCAAAGCATCTTCCTTCCATTGTTCTAACAACTTGTTGTGTCCATGTTAGTTTCCGTCTCTCCCTCTTATTTCTTCCTATCGGTTTCCATTTTAAATCTTCTACTGTCATCCTTTCATATGTCCGAACCATCTTAATTGTTATGATGATCTTGAAGATTTTCGGGCTGTAGGCCGTGGCCAGAGAGTCTCTGGCGAAACGTCGGGGAACTACAAGCCTCACGACCACGGCCTACAGCCCGAAAATCTTCAAGATCATCATAGCAATTCCGGCCGTGAAAGTCTACGTGAATACATCTTAATTGTGATTTGATAATTTCCACTAATGACCCTTGCACTTTCATCTGTCTTCTTATAACATTATTTCTAGTTTTCTCTCCTCGAAATCTTTGATGTTCGTCGCCAGAAATCCATTTCTGTTGAATGTAATTTGTTTGTTGTTCTTGATTTTAAATACCATAGTCTCTGAGTCATACGCTTATGCTATTATATTTTTGACTAATGAATTAACATAGGCCTATGATCGTCATTTTCGAATAATTTCGAATCAGTTCAGCTGCCTCAATGCATGGTTAAAGTTGTTTTCCTATCTCGTGCTTAGCTTACCTACTGGGTGATTTCCCTCTGTTGTTCTTACAAGAAGATTAAACTCAACACGATTTAAAAATAAATTATTGCAGCATAATCATGAAGCTCCATGTGGGTTTCGTGATGGACGAAACGGAGTTTGGGCAGGTCTTTCACGGTGTTCAATCCCGTTTTGGCATTCCACCATTTCTCCACACTTATCTCATCCATTTTGTTTCATTTCGTTCGGCTGCCCCTGTGATGGTGCGTCAGGCGTGGTCGGCCGGCACCCTTGTCCTTCAGAGACCTCTATATAAGGGACACCATTTCATCTTATCCCTCGACCCGACCCTGAGTTGGATACGAGTTGAGGATATTACTATTAATTATATGATCATGAAGCATGTGGAGTAATATTATTTGTTTCATGAAGATCTCAATCCAGTGGTCATTGCATTTTTGGAATCAGTTCGGTATTTACTAGCCTTTTATTTTTGTGTTAATATGTACGCTGCAAATGGGATGATCGCAGTCCGAGTATTTGTGGGTTCAGCACCTTTACTGGGCAAAACCTTCTAGTACTCCTGTGTCCACTCAACCTCTAATTGTCATTATTAACATAAGTGTGATTTTTGGATGGTAAAACTAGCAGGATAACCGGGCTGAAATCTCGTGTGACTGACTAGAAAGGTGGAACCTTAACTTCCTACTATCCCAAGAGCCTCCTTAGGTTAGTAGTGGAATCACTTTACCACATTTTTACGTTAAAAAGACAAGGTACTATAGCTCGGAACAGACAAGGCCAAGTTGGTGTCACTGCTAGTAGATAAAAGAACAACGCATAACTTGAATAAAGGGATTCAATTTCTCGAATTTAATTTCAGATTTCTTAACGGGATTTCGATTCATCTCATTAAGTTGCTTCTCAGTCGAGGTTGACTGAAACGCGTTCTATACCCTATGCACAAAAAAATAATTTTATATCCAGGAATCAAAACCTGAGACATCCTAACCGATTCACCATAGATGCGGCATATATATATATATTACTTCATTGCTAAGTTTCTAAATTTAATTATAATATAGAAATAGAGAAGCGCCACTGATCTAAAGTAAAAGTTCTCTTTAATTTTCTTACTAGTTACAGAAGCCATGAGAGGACAGTGAGATCGAGTTCCCGCTACTTCTCATGATAGAGAATATATATATAAAGGAATAATAGTTGTTTATGCTACGATGCCTGGATAGCGTAGGTGGTAGCGCACTAACGTATAGGTCATGGGTTCAAATCCCTGTTCAGGTATTTATTTTTCTTTTCATGGCATATGTATATTGAAGTTTAACAGAAAATACAATCACATGGAAAGTAAGAATTACTTACATACTCACTGGCATGATCGAACCCGTAGGTTCATGGCCGCGCGGACATAAGCTCTCCATACATCCCTAACCTGAGCCAATGCTTTCCAATCATTATCTGTATAATGTACTTCCCTCAAATCATAGTAAATGTTATTCTCCCACCTCATTTTTGGTCTACCAACTGGGCGTTTTCCCTCTGGCTTTCCTACAAGAAGCTTCAATCCAAGTCTTTCATTCCCCATACGTGCAACATGTCCTGCCCATCACAGTCTACGAGACTTAAATGTTCTCATTATATCTGTCTTCCAATAAAGACGATGTATTTCATTGTTAAGTAGTCTTCTCCATTCACCCGTTTGTTCATCTCTCCTTGGTTCAAAAATTCTCCTAAGTACCTTATTCTCAAATACTCGCAATCTCCTTTCCACCCTTAAAGTACCAGTCCATGTTTCGCATTCCATATAACATAACTGGTAGAATGATAGTTTTATATATTTTCAGTTTAACGTTTTTTGAAAGGAGTTGGGACATCAAGAGTCTCTGCAATGCATAATAGCATGCATTTCCAGAATTGAGCCTATGTTTAATATCTTTGTGCATCTCATTCCTATTTGTGATTATTGTTCCTTGGTACTTGATTTCAGCCACTTCCTCAAAAGTTCCCTTATTTGTCATTAGCTGCCTATTTCCATTATATAATATATTTCTACGTGTGACCATATATTTAGTTTTATTGATATTTATTTCCAGTCCTAATTCCTTAGTGTTACTCAATAGTGTGTGCGTGTTGTCCTTTAGTATCTCCTCGCTATCGGCCAATAGTACTACATCATCAGCATAAACTAACAGCTTATTAATACCATTGTGTTGTAACCCTTCCTCATTCTCTAAAGATTTAATGGCATGCTCTAGTACAAAATTAAATAGTAGAGGGGATAGTGCATCTCCTTGCTGCAACCCATTCTGGATTTCAAAACTGTCCGAAAACTGTTTGCCTACACGCACCCTGCTCTTTGTGCCATTTAGACACATTCGTATAAGTCAAACTAACATTTTAGGAATTCCAAGCTCCAGGAGGATACTATATCAATTCTCCCCCTTAATTGAATCATATGCTTTTTTGAAGTCTAATTATAGTTGATGAACAGTGCAATTATATTCCCATTTTTTTCTAAAATCTGTCTTATACAAAAAATCTGATCTGTTGTAGACGCTTTTCTTCTAAATCCACATTGATGATCTCCTAGAATGTCATCAATATAAGGAGTAAGTCTGCTGACTAATATATTTGTCACAATTTTGTATGAAGTTGAAATTAGCAATTGGGTAGTATTAGACGTAAAACACCAAGTTACTATAGAGTAAAAAGAGGGAATATTTGAGAGAGAAGATTAATGATCTTGAAATGAATGCAAAAAATAGGCACATTAGAGAATTATTTCAGGGAATTAGTATAGAGAAGAAAGGGTTTCAGGCTAGAACAAACATAATCCGGAATGAAAATGGGGACAAGATTGCAGATTCCAGGAGTATATTAAATAGATGGAAAAGTTACTTTAATCAGCTATTAAATGTACATATAGAACAGGACATTGAGGAGGATAATTTACAGACAGCAGAAATGCTGGTCGCAGAACCAAGTGCATTAGAGGTTGAAATGGCGATTGAAAAATTGAAGATGTATAAAACATCACGTTCAGATGAGATCCAAGCAGAACTGATAAAATCAGGAGGAGAAAAATTGATGGACAAGATACTCTGGTTTCTTAGTATGATTTGGGAAAAAGAAGCTCTTCCAGATGAATGGAAGGAGTCAATCATCTTACCAATTTATAAGAAAGGAGATAAAACTGATTGCAACAACTATAGGGGCATATCATTACTTTCAACTTCGGACAAAATTCTAACAAATATATTAGAAAGCAGACTTGCTCCCTATATTGATGACATTCTAGGAGATCATCAATGTGCATTTAGAAGAAACAGGTCTACAACAGATCAGATTTTTAGTATAAGACAGATTTTAGAAAAGAAATAGGAATATAATGGTACTGTACATCAACTATATGTAGACTTCAAAAAAGCATATGATTTAATTAAGAGGGAGAAGTTATATAGTATCCTGCTGGAGTTCGGAATTCTCAAAAAGTTAGTTAGACTTATACGAAAGTGTCTAAATGGCTCAACGAGTAGGGTGCGTGTAGGCAAACAGTTTTCAGACACTTTTGAAATCCAGAATGGGTTGAAGCAAGGAGATGCACTATCTCCTCTACTATTTAATTTTGTACTAGAGCATGCCATTAAATCTTTAGAGAATAAGGAAGGCTTACAACTGAATGGTATTAATAAGCTGTTAGTTTATGCTGATGATGTGGTACTACTGGGCCGATAGCGAGGAGATACTAAAGGCCAACACGCACACACTATTGAGTAACACTAAGAAATTAGGACTAGAAGTAAATATCAGTAAAACTAAATATATGGTCACACGTAGAAATACATTATATAATGGAAATGGACAGCTAATGACAAATGAGGGAAATTTTGAGGAATTGGCTGAATTCAAATACCTAGGAACAATAATCACAAGTAGGAATGAGATGCGCAAAGAAATTAAACATAGGCTCAATTCTGGAAATGCATGCTATTATGCATTGCAGAGACTTTTGATGTCCCAACTCCTTTCAAAAAACGTTTAAGCTGAAAATATATAAAACTATTATTCTACCAGTTATATTATATGGGTGCGAAACATGGACTCTTACTTTAAGGGAGGAAAGGAGATTACGAGTATTTGAGAATAAAGTTCTTAGGAAAATTTTTGGACCAATGAGAGATGAACAGACAGGTGAATGGAGAAGACTACATAACAATGAACTACATGGTCTTTATAGGAAGCCAGATATAATAAGAAGAGTTAAGTCCCGTAGACTGCGATGGGCAGGACATGTTGCACGTATGGGGAATGAAAGACGTGCATGGAAACTTCTTGTAGGAAAGCCAGAGGGAAAACTCCCAGTTGGTAGACCAAGAATGAGGTGGGAGAATAACATTAAATATGAATTGAGGGAAGTAGATTAAACAGGGAATGATTGGAAAGCTTTAGCTCAGGATAGGGATGTATGGAGAGCTTATGTCCGCGCGGCCATGAACCTACGGGTTCGATAGTGCCAGTGAGTAAATAAGTAAGTAAGTAAGTTGAATATAATGAGAAGCCCCTCTAGTTGTTGAAATCAGTTTTATCTCCTTTCTTATAAATTGGTACGATAATTGATTCTTTCCATTCATCTGGAAGAGCTTCTTTTTCCCAAATCATACTAAGCAACCAGCGTATCTTGTCCATTAATTTTTCTCCCCCTGATTTTATCAGTTATGCCGGGATCTCATCTGAACCCGATGCTTTATACATCTTCAATTTTTCAATCGCCATTTCAACCCCTAATGCATTTGGTTCTGCGACTAGCATTTCTGTTGTCTGTAAATTATCCTCCTCAATGTCCTGTTCTGTATGTACATTTAATAGCTGATTAAAATAACTTTTCCATCTATTTAGGCCTAATATACTCCTGGAATCTGCAATCATATCCCCATTTTCATTCCGAATTATATATTTTCTAGCATGAAACCCTTTCTTCTCTATACTAATTCCCTGATATAATTCTCTCATGTTCCTGTTTTTTGTGTTAATTTCAAAATCATTAATCTTGTCTCTCAAATATTCCCTCCTTTTTACTCTTTAGTAACTTGGTGGTTTCCCGTCTAATACTACCCAATTGCTCTAAATGTTCATTATTTGACTCGTGTAACCATTTCATTTTTGCTAGTTTTTTTTCTTTACAATGTCGGCACATTCCTCATCAAACCATTTGTTGTTTTGCCTCTTTTTTAAACAATCAATGCTTTCTGATGCTGACAATTTAATAGTATCTCTTATAGCCTCCGATTCTTTATTTATATCAGTTTCTTCTTCGTTTGCCACATTGTCATCTGAATTTTCCAGTACTTCAAATCTATTAGCAATTTTGATTTGATATTTTTGCCGCATTTCATTATTTTTCAAGTTTTCTAATTCAAATTTTACAGAATCATCTTTAGCATTTGCTCCTCTCATTAGCGATAGCCGTTGTCTGATTTTCGCTCTGACCAGATGATGATCCGAATTGCAATCTGTCCCTCTAACTGATTTAACATCGAAGATGCTACTGTGCCAGCGTTTGTCCACTAATAGGGCTTCATGATCTATATGGTTAGAGTTTCTCCATCTGGAGACGTCCAGGTATATTTATGAATAACCTTATGCTGAAATATTGTGCTCTTAACAATGAGATTCTTTGATTTGGCAAAGGTGACTTGTCTAACCCCATTGTCGTTACTATCTTCATGAAGACTGAATTTACCTATTGTTGATTTGAATATATCTTTCCGCCTCACTTTTGCATTAAAATCTCCTAAGAAAATTTTCATATGATATCGTGAAAGGCTATCAAATACGCATTCTAATTCTTCATAGAACTCATCCTTGATCCTGTCATCTTTATCTTCTGTGGGGACATGTACATTTACAATTATAAAATCATGCTGTTTACCCTTTAGAATTATGTATGATATCCTATCACTAACAAACTTAATATCGCGGATAGCGGATAGGATCCTCCTTCTAACTAAAAAACCCGTTCCAAATTCAGGTGTTTCTGCACCCCCGTAATATAATGCAAAGCTTCATGATTCCTGACTACCTCCTCCTGGCCACCTAACTTCCTGTAAAGCTACTATATCCAGGGGCGATTTATCTTATTCCCGCGTTAATATCTCTAATGCCCCGCTATTGTATATAGTCCTAACATTCCACGTTCCTAGGAACATGTCCCTGTGTTTGAGCCTTTGGAATGGGTTCCCTGTAGTTCCCACCCGGAGAACCGAATGGGGGACTATTTGACCTCCGGAAAATGTTACCCCAGTTGAACCCATGTCCGCATTTCTTGACGGTTTATTTTTACGGTGAAAGATCGTCACTCTTTCGACCAAGGTACTTTTTCGTCTGGCTTATCACCTTCCACCAGTCCGGCATTGGTAATCCTATCGGCAGCAATGTTACCGCCGGCATAGCTCTCAGGATCATTTAAGCACGCAAGCCACTCCACCACGAAAAGGTAGAGATACCATGGAGGGGAAAAGTAAGAATTAAGTTGTAAAAATGTTGGCTCATAATATTATTTTCTAATTAATTTCAGTAATTTAACAGACGACACGTATGGTCGGTCCTGGTGGACTAGTGCGTTTAACAGCTCGGCACTGATTTCGAGGATTGCGGGTTTTAACTCGGCCGAGTTATATGGATTTTTAAGCTAGTGAAATTCTGAGTTTGACTTCGTTCGAAAGGGAAGTAAATCCATTAGTCCCCTGTCATAAACTTACGGCACTTAAAATAACCCAAAGAATAAAATAAGAAACCTCTGAATATTTTTTTCTGACACCTATCACACCCGCTCTGAAATCTGACGCTATTAATCTTAGCAATTAAAGAGCGTCCTTTAAATAAAATACTATCTTAAATAAACAATGTTGTAATGTTTTATACGTTTACATGTTTTTAAACAATTTTCGGACTTTATACTATTTGTGGTTACGTACAGCCTTTGAAATAATGGTTGGCGCACAGATAATTTTCAAGTCTCAGAACGAAGCCACTGCGCATGTCAGAGATAAGCTTTTTGGTTCACAAGTATACAACTATTTGAGAAACTAAATCCGTTCTATTTCGTTGTGTGTCGTGCAGTAGAAAACATTTTTGTGTAAATAAGTAGTGCGGTAAATACTAAAAATGAAACAAAGCAAAAGAAATGAAACAAAAGAAAGAAAATTAATTTAAATAAGGACGAGAGAGAGAGAGGCATGACAGCAGGATCGAACACGCGACCTCATGGACGTGAAAAAAAATCACCCTCCACTAGAGCACAACCATCTCTCCCAGAAATCGTCTGTATAAAGCGATGCAGCACTTCAGGGCTTACTTGTATAATGAAATTAGATATTAATTTAATTTAAATTAATCAGACGCATTTTGTATTAGTAATGGAAATAAATAATTGTATTATGCCATGTGTTTTGTAAACAAAGTAATGAGAAGTTACAATCGTTAATCATTATATATATAAATAATATATATATATATATATATATATATATATATATGAGCTGTTTCCTTTAATTTATTTATTTCCATATATTTCATTACATAGTTATTCTGCCCGAGGGCAGGTCTTTCACTGCAATCATAGTATTTTCATGTTATGCTTTGCAGTTTTACCAGCTTTACTAGGGAACTGTAGGTGTGGTAGCTTCCCGTTTCTTCACACACCGGTGAAGAATGATGATGATGATGATAACGATAATGATGATGATTATGATGGCCGGATGATTTTCGGGGACCGTTGGACCCTACGCTTCCTGACACGTATCTTATAGTTGAGGAAAAACCCCGAAAAAATCTCACCCAGGAGCCTGTCCCGACCAGGAATATTTCAATATATATATATATATATATATATAACAAAGCCTGGTAACATGTAGGCATTATGAAAAATAACGGCGTCATTAAATAATAATAGATTAAATATATATATATATATATATATATATATATATATATATATATACTTAACCAGAATCGAACGTGGGCCCGCGTTGTCGGAAAATGAGCATCTTACCGACTGCTCCACGGAAGCGAACGATTCGAATGCTACTTTAAGAGTGACTTACGCCGTCCTATTTATACTCAAACGAGTCCGAACATGTAACAACGTACTGGTGTGAATCGCTCTTCAAAACTCTAACTTTCCATCATCAAGAGTTGCGCCATCATTTTTTTCAAAGGCTGTACATAATTATTCTAGCTGTTTTAATTCATATATTCTTAATTGGACTTCAATGTTTATTTCAAAACACAAATTAATTCTCAATGAAAATTCAAGAACCGTTCTCTATAAAATATTCATAACGTAAAGAAGATACAGTTGTCTATAGAAAAAAAGGGAAAAAACTCATTCGTTTAGTAATAAAAGTAGGCCCTTAAATGAAACCGCAAAATCTATCCTAACTTCCATAATGCCATTTTTCTAATAAAATTTCTTCAGAAATCGCTATAAGTAACTTTTAGAGTGATTTATATTAAGAAATTATAGAGGATGTTACTTAGACATCGCAAACGATTACGGAGTATTCGCTGATTTAGGTCAGAAATTTGCGTAGCAGAATAACTCGACGTGAAAGTTTAATAGGTTATGCCGAAGTCGTGGACACTTTACGCCGTGCTGTAAAGATTAAGGGGTTGTAAAAGTTTATACTTGAATTAAGTGTAGATCGTGAACTTGAAGTTTACATCTACTTTCCTTATCTTGAAAAATGGATCGCGGATGAATGAGGAATAGCAAGTCATATTAGAAAACAATGCAACATTGCGTAAATCAACAACGTCTTCTATCTGATTCTCTTGGAAAGACGGGTAAACTCCATTATGCAAATTGGCAGGTAGAACCTATTGAAAGTGGACGTTTGTTCGAGTTTTCCTTCTCCTTACCTCTATTCATAAGTGATTTATGCTACAATACGTATTTATCTTATGTTCATAACATAATACCGTTCCAAATTTTACACCCCATAAATTTCATAAGAGCAATGTTAAAACTAGGGTAATCATTCTGTTAAGTGATCTTCGGATTGCATGTGCAATAAACATACTTACGGTTATTTTAATGATATTGTGGGTATTTATTATATAGAATTTAAGAATATAATTTTTAGAATATGGATACTTTATATGAGCAATTTGTACATAGTAGGTCACTGATACATTTAACAAGTTTTATGTGTAATTTGTTGTCTAATACCGTTCATTGATTTCACGTTAACGAATAATCATGTGTTTCGTCGATTACATATTGAATTTCCATAATGTTTACTGTACACGAGAAGGTGGCCACTGTGACTTGGAGGCTAGAGGGGTCGTCATAGGTTGTCATTCGAACGAAATTTAATCGCATATTCTTCCATCACGATAGCCCCACTTGACACGTAAAAATGGGTTTCTACACGACGTGTAAATACAAGTAAGGAACGTAAAGAATATTAATTCATTCATAGTGTTCTGCCCAAGAACAGGTCTTCCACTTCAAACTCATCATTCTCCACTCGTTCCATAGCTCAGCTTTCCTTTTTGTATCCGCATAAAAACCATTTATTTTGATATTGTCTATCATCTGATGTCTTTTTTTGTCTCTAACTTTCTTTCCGTTGATCATTCCTTCTAGGGCATCCGTCAGCAGGGAGTTTCTTCTTAGCCAGTGGCCAATCCAACTTCTTTTCCTCTTCTTTATGATTTCCAGCATTGTCCTTCCTCCACATCTTTATTTTTTATTTTGTCCGTCCACTTTATACGTTCCATCCTTCTCCATACCCTCGTTTCAAAAGCTTCCAGTCGCTTTTACTCATTCCGTAGTAATGTCCAGTTCTCTCCACCATACAATGCTACACTCTACACAAAGCACTTCACTAGCCTCTTCCGTAATTATTTTGCCAAATGTCCGCAGAAAATGCTTCTCTTCTTGTTAAAAGCTTATTTTGCCATTGCTATTCTCTGCTTTACTTCTTGACCACAATTCATGTTACTACTGATAGTACAACATAAGTATTTGAAGCTATCCACTAGCTCAATGGCCTCATCTAAAATCCTCATGTTTATCTTCCTTGGTTTCTTTCCTGTAATCGTAGCCTTCGTCTTATTTATATTTATCTTCATTTCATAATCCTTGCACTTGTTATTTAGCTCCATCATCATGTTTGGTGTTACTGAAACTTTTGCTAGCAAAGCCATATCATCAGTAAATCTTATGCACTTAATTCTTCTTCCTCCCATGTTTAAGCCTCCCGTATTCCTGAAGCAGTTCTTCATAAAATATGTAGAAAACTTTCAACAACCCTTATATTTTCCCTAATTTTATTTTAACATAATACTCAAGGATTTCATCTGGATCTTGATGTTGGATGATGAATGTTAATTCATGCTTGAAAGGTGATCTCGTAGAAAGTATAGATTGAAACAATTATGGTTTAAGATTACACATGAGAACTGGACATTGATAAAGTTACTGAATAACCAAATCATGTTAATGACAATGACATGCTGAGCCAATCACTTCTTGGCCTTCTGATGTAAACAACTCATAAAACACTCTATTCTGACATCTTAATTAAACAAACTTTCAGAACTAATTAGAAATTAAATTATTATTAATATTATTATTACAGTCTACAACCATATTTCTGAGAACTAAACAAGTAAGCTATCAGTACTCAATAAATTTAGTATTATACAGAACAAAACAAAAGCTAAAATTAATTAATCATGAAAAATATAAATATTTTATAATAATAATAATAATATTTGTGTGTTGACTGAAATGGAACAAGAAACAAGATATTTTTTGTTGTGTGGGTGAGCGAATAGCTTTCATTTGTTCTGTTTCTATGGAAACAATAATAACAAAGGTGGCAACTCCTCAACAGAAAGCGTTTTATGTTTTGCAGTTTGAGAGTTGTAAATCAATTGTGATGGTTCAACGTGCGTTTTCGTAGGTAGCTTAATCGTGATCCCCGAAATACCAACAACATCCGTCGATGGCATAATCTGTTCGCAATGACCGGTTGTCTGTGTAAAGGCAAAACTGTAGGATGATCAAGAGTGTCTGATGAGAATTTTGCTACTGCAACATTTCAAGCGCAAAGTCAGCGTAATAAGTAGTCTTTAGGGCCTGTGCCAATTGTAAACGGTAGGAATGCATATGTAAGCGTTTTCGTAAGACCTTCCACAGTGTCATTACTGGTTTGATCGTCATGCTCCAGATGACAACGCTTATCTCCAGTGGCCTCCTAGATCACCGGATGTCACCCCATGCGGTATTTTCCTTTGAGGTTTTGTAAAGGACAGAGTCTACGAGCCTCCATTGTCTGATAACCTCCCCGAATTCAGAGACAGAATTCGAGAAGCAGTTGCCTGCCATCAATCCAGACATGCTTATTAATGTATGGAAAGAATTAGCCTATAGGTTGGATGTGTGTCATGTAAACAAACGGGGCTCACATTAAACAGCTCTGAACTTATAATGTAAACTGGAGATTTACTCTTTCTTTTAACATGAGTTTTGTTTTTGTCATAGTTAGTTAAAGTATAATTCAACACCTTTAAATCACTATATTATTTTATGTACACCCGGTATAATGTAAATGCAAGTACAGGAAAACCATTAATATGTTTTTGGAACTTTTCGATTTGTGAGTTGAGTGAGAGACTTGAAATGAAGTAAGTAGAATTGTAATGAAAGCATCAGAATTATCAATAACTTGGTATAATACAAACATCTACTGCACTGATGTCTGACAATGCCAGCAACATGGTGAAAATGAGAAAAGGTAATAATTTATGACATTCTGTCTGTACTTCATACACTGAAAATCTTTCGGCTAATAATCTGTTACCGACAAAAATATTATCAATGGTAAATCAAGTCTTAAAATCCTGAGAGCTATGCCGGCGGTAGCATTGCTGCCGATAGGGTTACCCATGCCGGACTGGTCGAAGGTGATAAGCCAGACGAAATAAGTACCTTGGTCGAAAGAGTGACATTCTTTCACCGTAAAAATACAACCGTCAAGAAATGCGGACATGGGTTCTACTGGGGTAAAATTTTCCGGAGGTCAAATAGTCCCCCATTCGGTTCTCCGGGCGGGGACTACTTCAGGGAACCCATGCCAAAGGCTCAAACACAGGGACATGTTCCTAGGAACATGGAATGTTAGGACTTTATACAATAGCGGGGCACTAGAGATATTAACGCGGGAATTGGATAAATCGCCCTTGGATATAGTCGCTTTACAGGAAGTTAGGTGGCCAGGAGAAGGTAGTCAGGAATCAGGAAGCTTTGCATTATACTATGGGGGTGCAGAAAGACCTGCATTTGGAACGGGTTTTTTAGTCAGAAGGAGGATCCTATCCGCTATCCGAGATATTAAGTTTGTTAGTGATAGGATATCATACATAATTCTAAAGGGTAAACGACATGATTTTATAATTGTAAATGTACATGCCCCCACCGAAGACAAAGATGACAAGATCAAGGATGAGTTCTCTAAATGCAGAATTAAGAAATGCTTATTTGATAGCCTTTTTCACGATATCATATGAAAAATTGTCTTAGGAGATTTTAATGCAAAAGTGGGGGGGGGCGGGAAAGATAATTCACACAAACCAACATTATGCAAATTCAGTCTTCATGAAGATAGTAACGACAACGGGGTTAGATTAGTCACATTTGCCACATCAAAGAATCTCATTGTTAAGAGCACAACATTTCAGCATAAGGATATTCATAAATACACCTGGACGTCCCCAGATGGAGAAACTCGGAACCAGATAGATCATGTATTAGTGGATAAACGCTGGTACAGTAGCATCATTGATGTTAGATCAGTTAGAGGGACAGACTGCAATTCAGATCATCATCTGGTCAGGGTGAAAATCAGACAACGGCTATCGCTTATGAGAGGAACAAACGCTAAAGATGATTCAGTAAAATATGAATTAAAAAACTTGAAAAATGATGAAATGCGGCAAGAATACCAAATCAAAATTGCTAATAGATTTGAAGTACTGGAATCTTCAGATGACAATGTGGCAAACGAAGAAGAAACTGATATAAATAAAGAATGGGAGGCTATAAGAGATACTATTAAATTGTCAGCATCAGAAAGCATTGGTTGTTTAAAAAAGAGGCAAAACAAGAAATGGTTTGATGAGGAATGTGCCGACATTGTAAAGAAAAGAAAGCTAGCAAAAATGAAATGGTTACACGAGCCAAATGAGGTAAATTTAGAGCAATTGGGTAGTGTTAGACGGGAAACCACCAA
Organism: Diploptera punctata; assembly: GCA_030220185.1. Classification (NCBI taxonomy): domain Eukaryota; kingdom Metazoa; phylum Arthropoda; class Insecta; order Blattodea; family Blaberidae; genus Diploptera; species Diploptera punctata. The sequence continues at coordinate 132,453 of JASPKZ010007973.1, read as the reverse complement.
GTTACTAAAGAGTAAAAAGAGGGAATATTTGAGAGAGAAGATTAATGATCTTGAAATGAATGCAAAAAATAGGAACATTAGAGAATTATATCAGGGAATTAGTATAGAGAAGAAAGGGTTTCAGGCTAGAACAAACATAATTCGGAATGAAAATGGGGATATGATTGCAGATTCCAAGAGTATATTAAATAGATGGAAAAGTTATTTTGATCAGCTATTAAATGTACATACAGAACAGGACATTGAGGAGGATAAGTTACAGACAGCAGAAATGCTAGTCGCAGAGCCGAGTGCATTAGAGGTTGAAATGGCAATTGAAAAGTTGAAGATGTATAAAGCATCAGGTTCAGATGAGATCCCAGCAGAACTGATAAAATCAGGGGGAGAAAACTTGATGGACAAGATACGCTGGTTGCTTAGTATGATTTGGGAAAAAGAAGCTCTTCCAGATGAATGGAAGGAATCAATTATCGTACCAATCTATAAGAAAGGAGATAAAACTGATTGCAACAACTATAGGGGCATCTCATTACTTTCAACTTCGTACAAAATTCTAACAAATATATTAGTAAGCAGACTTACTCCCTATATTGATGACATTCTAGGAGATCATCAATGTGCATTTAGAAGAAACAGGTCTACAACAGATCAGATTTTTAGTATAAGACAGATTTTAGAAAAGAAATGGGAATATAATGGTACTGTACATCAACTATATGTAGACTTCAAAAAAGCATATGATTCAATTAAGAGGGAGAAGTTATATAGTATCCTGCTGGAGTTCGGAATTCCCAAAAAGTTAGTTAGACTTATACGAATGTGTCTAAATGGCTCAACGAGTAGGGTGCGTGTAGGCAAACAGTTTTCAGACACTTTTGAAATCCAGAATGGGTTGAAGCAAGGAGATGCACTATCTCCTCTACTATTTAATTTTGTACTAGAGCATGCCATTAAATCTTTAGAGAATAAGGAAGGCTTACAACTGAATGGTATTAATAAGCTGTTAGTTTATGCTGATGATGTGGTACTACTGGCCGATAGCGAGGAGATACTAAAGGCCAACACGCACACACTATTGAGTAACACTAAGAAATTAGGACTGGAAGTAAATATCAGTAAAACTAAATATATGGTTACACGTAGAAATACATTATATAATGGAAATGGACAGCTAATGACAAATGAAGGAAATTTTGAGGAATTGGCTGAATTCAAATACCTAGGAACAATAATCACAAATAGGAATGAGATGCACAAAGAAATTAAACATAGGCTCAATTCTGGAAATGCATGCTATTATGCATTGCAGAGACTTTTGATGTCCCAACTCCTTTCAAAAAACGTTAAGCTGAAAATATATAAAACTATTATTCTACCAGTTATATTATATGGGTGCGAAACATGGACTCTTACTTTAAGGGAAGAAAGGAGATTACGAGTATTTGAGAATAAAGTTCTTAGGAAAATTTTTGGACCAAAGAGAGATGAACAGACAGGTGAATGGAGAAGACTACATAACAATGAACTGCATGGTCTTTATAGGAAGCCAGATATAATAAGAACAGCTAAGTCCCGTAGACTGCGATGGGCAGGACATGTTGCGCGTATGGGGAATGAAAGACGTGCATGGAAACTTCTTGTAGGAAAGCCAGAGGGAAAACGCCCAGTTGGTAGACCAAGAATGAGGTGGGAGAACAACATTAACTATGATTTGAGGGAAGTAGATTATACAGGAAATGATTGGAAAGCATTAGCTCAGGATAGGGATGTATGGAGAGCTTATGTCCGCGCGGCCATGAACCTACGGGTTCGATAGTGCCAGTGAGTAAGTAAGTAAGTAAATCAAGTCTTAAAATTATGTTAAAAAATCCAAATAAGCAGCTGAACGTATGTCGAATTGTGGTCCTAGAGTTTGTTTTGCGTGGGTACCCTACAGTGTTCAATACGGGACGCAAGTCTCTCTAAAAAATAACATCAAAGATATGCGTAAAGTTTCTGCTAGTGACGAAAGTGACAACATTTCAACATCTAACAATTCTCTCTTAATTGAAGAAATATTGATTCACTAAGTGAAAAAAATCGCACACCTAGGTATATACCGTCAGTAAACTCATCAATACTTTTCAAAAACCGGGAAACAGTATTGCCGGTGGATTAACCTGCAATTACCTGATGGCAATTCGACAAGGCAGATCTTCTTAAAAAGCGGACAAAACAATATCTAAATATACCGTGACAAATGGAAGTTTTCTCAATAACAAGAATGTGCTGTTTTAGATATATGTTTTAATTATGGAAAAAATGGTAACAATGAAACAATAAAATAAAAAAGTAAATAAATATTAGAGCAATGAATAATAATAATAATAGAATTGCAGGAATGTGCTATTTTAGGTATTTTTTTTCTGCAAACAATGATAACAATGAAACAAAAAATAAAATAAATAATTATTACCACAATGAATAATAATAATAATAATAATAATAATAACAATAATAATAATAATTAATAATAATAACAATGGATTTGTGTTTGTGTTTCTGACATATGTACTGTATCAGAAAGTAACTCTCAAAGAAAGGCAGCTTACAACATTAGAAAAAACATTGAAGTCTTACTCCAGAACAAAGAGTTGAATTAGTATTGATTTGTGGTGATAACCATCCAACTTTCAGAGAGGCTGCAGATGAGTTTCACCGGCGGCATCTCGAAATACCAAAACCATCATTTCAAACTCTGAATAATTTTTTTAATAAATTTAAGAGAACCTTTTCTGTGCTGGATGCAAAGCGAAGTGGCAGACCAAAGACGGCTACTGATGAAGGAAACACAATTAACGTACTTGCAAAGGTTATGTAAGCCCTAAAAATCAATTCGTTATGTGTAAAGGCTGAGTGGATTGAGCAAGGAATCTGTTCGGCGAATTTTAGAAGCATCACATTTTCGTCCGTATAAGATGATACGTGTTCACACAAAGCATGCCAATGATCCTCTTCACAGACGTCATTTGTGCAACTGGATTACAAATCAAATGGACAATGACAATGATTTCATTAAACGAGTTATTTTCAGTGATGAGTGTTTATTTTATTTGGACGGTCATTCCCAAACTCGAAGTACTCGGTATTCGTCTAGGCAAAATCCAGTATGGTTACATGTGGTGAATGAACCAAGTGCCTCCAGAGTAATGATGCGGTGTGGTCTTGTTGGTGATACGGTTGTGGGCCCACATTCCTTTGAAGGCAATGTGAACTAACTGTCTTACAGTGAAGTGATGGACTCTACTCTACTAGACTTTCTGGATGACCTGCCATTGAACAAACGGCAAAAATTGTGGTTTCAACAAGATGGAGCTACTGCTCGCTATGCTATAATTGTTCGAAATAATTTAAATAGGAGATTTCGATATAAATGGTATGGACGTGGTGGCCCAAGACTTGGGCCTACACGGTCACCTGATTTGACGCACCTAGACTTCTTTCTTTTGGGATACGTAAAACAACATATGTCCAGACTCAGCCCGCATCACTGGAAGACTCGAAAGACCGAATCAGTAATGTCATTCAGCATATTTCACCAATAATAATATCAATTTTCTAATAGAAATATATAATATTGTTAATTAAACAATTTTTTGAATATTACTACTACACTTTCAAAAAAGAGTGCTGAATTTCGTGATCGAGTGAGACATTGTCTCCAGATGGATGGACGTCACTTTGAACATCTGCGTTAGCTCTGAAATGAAACCCATGAATATGACAAATCAATCAACGTAGTTAGTTTCAACATTTTAACATCAGCCAAACTTCTCTCAGTTGTCAACCGACTTTTGGGTCACACGGTATAAAGTCTGGCATGAAATGTACTACACCCACAATATCACGAACAGAATATTCATAATGAACATTACAACCAAGTGCAAGGAATCATATTGAAAAATCTTGATGCTGATGATCTTGCCAGTTTTCAGCACTATCGTGAAAACGCTGGAATATACGATTTTTTAATAAAGCTGTTAGTTGCCCAAAAACAGTTTTTTTTTTTGCAAGAGACATCATAAGATACTAGCAAACTTCGCTAATAAATTAATTAACATTCCACTTTGATCCGCCCAACTGGAGAGAATAGTTTTAACTGGTCTTTCGTCCATAATGTTAATTGGAATCGTCTTTCATTTGAAAAACCAAAAAAGCTTGTAGGGCTTACATGTTTAGCCTATTACTGCCTTATAATGAAAGAACAAGTGTGTGATGATTTTTAAATATCATTGTTAGTAATGAGATGTGTTCTACTAATTAATGTTTCTTAACTGGTTTTAAATTCAAAATCATAAAATGCTGAAGTTTCAATGGCATACTATTTCTATAATGAAACCAGTAATTGCATGAACCACATTTTTTTTATAATTACCATATATTAAACAAAAGACAACTTATTTACTCAAAATGTGAAGGGGACAAGCAATAAAACCATATAAAATGTCATTTCCTTTTTAATTAAGCTCTACACTGTCCCACGGATAAACCAATCCGCAACACTTTGGTACATAAATCCAAGCGCACTAGATCCCTCACAACGGAGCCCGGACAAGGATGTCCATCAGTCTCCATTGAAAGTGTTGAAACCATCAGTCATTCATTGAAAGAGTCCAAATTCGGTGCGGCTTCTATCAGTAGACTTGTTCGTTACAAATGAAGAGCGCAACATCCTTAAACACATCTTATTCAGCGGTGAAGCAACCTGTCATATTTTTGGAAACAATAACACTACGTTATCTGGGCTAACACATCACCAGTGGAACATGTCGAATTCCTACGAAACTCTCCCAAGGTTGAATGGGCATCACGTGTGACTAGGCTTCGAACCGTTTTCATTTGCCGAAAACACCATTAAAGGAACAAAGTACCTAGATATCCTCACACAGCAGCTGTTGCCACAGCTTCTCCAGGATGGCCATTTGGAAGCAGTTTACTTTTAGCAAGATAGGGCACCTTGTTATTATGACTTAGATGTTCGCAAGTCCATGGATTTACATATCCCCGGGAGATGAAATGGTCACGCAGACCCCTTGACGTGGGCAGCAGGCCCCCCTGACCTCATGCCGCGCCGATGGACTTTTTTATGATATTTATCAAAGAACGTGTGTGCACCCGACTCATTACAACACTACAGGGACTCAGTAACCGTATTAGACACAAACTACTGCTACCATAACACCGGAAATGATTCGGAATGTGTTTCGCGCTACTGCACAGTGGACCAGATACGAAATCTAGCTGGAAAAAATAATTTTCCCTCACCCTCAACAATTCATCTTTTTTCACTCTAATATAATTGCCAGAACACTGTTTTCACTTATCTGCAAAGGAGGGTAAAATTCCAAAGTTTATGAAGACAATATAAACATCGGATGTTGCCTATAGTTAAGAATGTATCTGGTCCGCATCCCAGTTGTGTTGTTAGCTGTGAAATGTAAAGACGTTGTGTGTTCAAGTTCAGTGAGCTATTATTCTTATTATGTATGGCGATTTAACCTCAAGGTAACGTTTTTCTATATAATCAGATATTATGTTAAATACTTGTGAAATCATACCTTCGAAATACTAAACAATTTTCACAAACATCATATTGTAAACTGAGCTACCAAAAAAAAGATACAGCTAAAATGTAGTACCGGTACAAATTTTAGTTAGAAATATACAGCGATTCATGGACTTTAATTTCCGCACAGTAACATTAGTGCAAATTGTTGTTTTTTTAATTAGCTTTTATTGCAGGATTCGGCCAGGAGCAGAGGCCTACTGTCACGCTCCCATAATTGTTTTACATAATATATGAAGAAAAGTGTTCAATAGAGGCAATAAGTGATTATTCAGTAAATAAATTAGAGTTAAGGGAATGTTCGGAGAAGTTTTAAAATTATATTAAAAACAATATATTATTTGAAAAGCCATTTTCTCAAACGTGTGAAGTTGTGCGCGAGAAAAATAAATAGGTTTGTACTGAAGTATACTGATTTGCGTGAAGTGAATATTAACTTTCACGTTATTAAGAATTTAGAACGATGAAAGTAGTAGGAAAATTCTGTTCCATCTGGTTATGGAGTTGGAAGACCAAAAAAAAGTCATTGGAAGCGGCTGGAATAAAAACTAAATAAATATGAAATTATTGTATTGTCACGGGTTCTCTACAAGTATACAAAGTTTCAAGTCGATGTGATGATTTTAGTGGGTGAAAATCGCGTTGAAAGATTCCGTTACATAGATAGATAGATAGATACAGGGTGATTACAAATGATTGGAGCGATTTCATGATTTTATGGTAGCTGTAGTATTCGACATATTTTCACGAACTTTTACAGATACATAGAGCAACTTCCCAGGTTTTTTTTGAGATGTTACAGGTGCTCCATATGCTCCCCCTTGGTGATTCTGCAGATATCAAGTCTGTAATCAAGTTCGTCCCATACTCGACGTAACATGTCCCTATTAATTTGTTCAAAGGCATTGATTATGCGAGCTCGCAGTTCTGGTAAGTCTACTGGTAAAGGAGGCACAAACACTGAATCTTTCACATACCCCCAAACAAAAAAATCGCACGGCGTCAAATCGGGGGAGCGTGGAGGCCATGACAACAATTTCTGATCATTCTCTCCACTGCGACCGATCCATCGGTTTGGCAATCTCATGTTTAAAAATTCACGAACATCGTGATGGAAGTGTGGTGGAGCACCATCCTGCTGGTAGATGAAGGTCTCACTGTCGGTCGTCAGCTGCGGCATGAGCCAATTTTCCAGCATGTCCAGGTACACGTGTCCTGTAACGTTCTGCTCGCAGAAGAAAAAAGGGCCATAAACTTTGAACTGAGAAACCGCACAGAACACACTAACTTTTGGGGAGTCGCGAATGTGCTGCACAATAACGCGGGGATTTTCTGTGCCCCAGATTCGCACATTGTGTTTGTTCACTTTGCCATTCACAAAGAATGTTGCTTCGTCACTGAAGACAAGTTTTCTCACAAAAACCATCCTCATCCATAAACTGCTGCATTTGTGTACAAAATTCAAACCGACTCACTTTGTCAATGGGCGTAAGGGCTTGTAGAAATTGCAAGTGGTAAGGTTTATGCTTCAATCTTTTCCGCAAGATCTTCCAAACGGTCGGTTGTGGAATGTTCAGCTCTCTGCTCGCTTTTCGTGTTGATTTCTGTGGGCTACGTGTGAAACTCATCCGCACACTCTCAACCTTTTCTTCACTCACTGAAGGACGACCCGTTGATTTCCTTTTACAGAGGCATCCTGTAGCTTTAAATTGCGCATACCATCGCCGAATGGAGTTGGCACTCGGTGCATCTTTCTCGAACTTCGTTCTGAAGTGTCGTTGCACAGTTATCACAGATTGAGTTGAATGAAATTCAAGCACAGCATATGCTTTCTCCTCGCCTGTCGCCATCTTTGATAACTGCTGCGCTCTCTCTCGGTTTAAAGCTGAAACACGGCTGCGAGAGAAAACAAAAAAAAAACCTTATGAGTTTTTATACATAACTTTAAAGTTCTGTGAAGATATGTCAAATAAGATCGCTACAATAAAATCATGAAATCGCTCCAATCATTTGTAATCACCGTGTAGATACAGGTCAAGCTAATATAAAGCGTGTAATAAATATGAGATTACTATATTGTCACGGGTCCTTTACAAGTATACAAAATTTCAAGTCGATCCAATTATTTTAAGTGGGCGAAAAACGCGTTGAAAATTCAGTTCATAGATAGATAGATAGATAGATAGATAGATAGATAGTAGATAGATAGATAGATAGATAGATAGATAGATAGATAGAGAGATAGATAGATAGATGATAGATAGAAGATAGAATAGATAGATATAGATAGATAGATAGATAGATAGATAGATAGATAGATAGATAGATAGATAGATAGATAGATAGATAGATAGATAGATAGATATTCGTATTATAGATAGATTATGATAGATCGATAGAATAGATCGATATATATATATATAGATAGTACTATATCGATAGTTAATAGATAGATAGATAGATAATATTAATCTAGTATATTATATACTATCTATCTCGTCTCTCTCGCTATGTCGCTCTCATATGTCTGATCTCTAGCTATCTCTATCTATTAGACTAGCTCGCTCTCTCTCTCGCTCTATCTATCTCTCTCTCTCTCTCTACTCTCTCTCTCTCTCTCCTCTCCTCTCTATCTCGCATCTCTCTATCTCTCTCGCTCGCTATCTCTCTCTCTATAGCCTCGCTCGTCTCTCTCTCTCTTTTCTCCCTCCTGTCTATCTCTCTCTCTCGCTCTCTCTCGCTCTCTATCTCCTCGCTCTCTCTCTCTCTCTCGTTCTCTCTCTCTCTCTCTCTCTCTCTCTCTCTCTCTCTCTCTCTCTCTCTCTCTCTCTATCTCTCTCTCTCTCTCTCTCTCTCTCTCTCTCTCTCTCTCTCTCTCTCTCTCTCTCTCTCTCTCTCTCTCTCTCTCTCTCTCTCTCTCTCTCTCTCTCTCTCTCTCTCTCGCTCTCTCTCTCTCTCTCTCCTTTCTCTCTCTCTCTCTCTCTCTCTCTATCCTCTCTCTCTCTCTCTCTCTCTCTCTCTCTCGCTCTCTCTCTCTCTCTCTCTCTCTCTCTCTCTCTCTCTCTCTCTCTCTCTCTCTCCTCTCTCTCTCTCTCTCTCTCTCTCTCTCTCTCTCTCTCTCTCTCTCTCGCTCTCTCTCTCTCTCTCTCTCCTCTCTCTCTCTCTCTCTCTCTCTCTCTATCTCTCTCTCTCTCTCTCTATCTCTCTCTCTCTCTCTCTCTCTCTCTCTCTCTCTCTCTCTCTCTCTCTCTCTCTCTCTCTCTCTCTCTCTCTCTCTCTCTCTCTCTCTCTCCTCTCTCTCTTCTCTCTCATCTCTCTCTCTCTCTCTCTCTAGATATATGCGATAGATAGATACAGGTCAAGCTAATATAAAGCGTGTAAAAGGTTGTTATTCTTATTTCTGCTCTGAAATATGTCACTATTTTATTATGGTCTTGGGAAGGAAGCATAACATTTTTGCCTCCCTAATAGCATTATGGGTTGGGTAAATATCATAACTGGGATGCGGACCAGATGAGTTCTTTACTATCGACGACATCCTATGTTTGTATTGTCTTCATAAACTTTAGAATTCTACCCTCCTTTGGAGATGAGTGAAAAACAGTCACCTGGCAATTATATTAGAGTGAAAAAAGATGAATAGGTGATGATGAGTAAAAATAAAATTTTTCCAGCTAGATTTCGTATCTGGCCCATTGTGCACTGCAGACAAATGGGAAGTGTGTCGTAATATTAAAGCTGGACATGTTGAAAGTAATCACCTAATCAATAATAAACCGATACCATATTTGTGGTTTGTTGTGGTCGGGTCTGACTTGTCGCATTCCTGAAGACTACGGAGCAGATGAACCGTAGAATTTTACATAAGTGGTAGCAAATTCTTTTAAAATGATGGTAATTTTCTCCTGAAATTAATATTTTTTATTTTAAGAAATAAGTTTAAGTTAATAATTATAACTAATTTATTTACATTTAATATAACTATCTTCTTCACAACATTTGACGTTTGCTACAACACTTTACTGCACAAAACATTATTTATAAATTCACATTAAAATTACGGATTCTTTCTTTCTATCTATCCGGAGTCATCACAATAGCTATTGATCACTTACCGTTTTTCAATGAGGCTACTTGCTTGAGGGAGGACGCGCGAGAAGATGGCGTAGCCTTCAAGAACATAACCTCAGCGAATGGGAAAATTAGTAAGAGTGTATGCTAGGAAGAGAGTAGTTTTAATCAATTCCAGTAGGAGTTTCAAGCCTTAATAGGATACGAAGTAAAGGTGTAAACCTCACAAAACTAAATAGCCCTGCCAAGGTGCATGCGCAAGCCAAATGTAAAAGAAATACACTCAACGTGAAGTAAATATACACAAAGTGAAATAACAAGTAAAGGTGCGATCGAACAGGACTGTAAATGAGTGCTCACTTGGTGTGAAAAGGCGGTCCCCCTCCTACACGCGTACAGATTCACTCCCAATGAAAGAACACAACTGACAAGTGAGTAGCCTATCGATGTAGGGTTGAACAGGATAAGCGGTGCTTCATTTCACACCTAGTGAGCACTTGTTAACTGCCCTGCGATAGAAGATCGCGAAATTTATTAATATATCTGTTTGTCCATTAACAGTTTATAACGATTTCTAGAATCGTAAATATGTCCTCTAGGAAATATAACACTTATACGATCAAGTATCTAGTACTTGGCATGTTTGAGTAGCAAACCGAAAACCCTGACTTCGATTCATGACTGTATTAAAGATATATTTCCATAGGCCTGAATTCTGTGGTTCTCACGAGTTATGTTGAGCCTCTTGAGGATATCAGGTGAAGTACTTGGCATCAGAAATGACAAAATGGATAATGGAAATTAGAATTAATATTGTATTATTGTGTCATAGCAAAAATCCTAAACTTGCGAATTTATGATTAAGCATTTGGCATAAACGCATTCCCATATTCTCTTATTAAAATAATTTTGCTTTATATAGACGTTCATCATCTGAGGGAAGTTTACGGCGACTGTGAAATAATTGTTTCAACGGCCGACTGGCATCCCAGCGTACCGGATTCGATTACCGAAATGCCATACAAAGAATTATCTACAAGATCCAGGCATACTCGTAAGGACAATTGAGAAGTTATTGATATGTAAAGTAGTGAAATCCGATTACGAAAACTGACACTGAGATTGTCGGACTACGTTAAATTAATCTGATGACTGCTTATACTTTCATCTGCTCCATCTCATGTTTCTCGTGTTAGGTCTATTGTATTTAAATAAAAGAACACAAGCTGAATTTAATACTATGAATTCCTACTTTGTATCAGAAAGAACCGAATGAATAGCTTGCCAAATAAAAAGTTATTTTTAAAAATAGGGTTATGATTTGTACTTCAAAGCTATAATTTTCCACCTTAATACAGTTTTAATATTATTATTTATTATTATTATTATTATTATTAGTTTTATTTCATTACCAGTATCGAACACTGCGGTTAATGGCCACTGAAAAAAAAAAAAAACGGCGTGGCGAGACAAAAGCTCTCATACATCCCTACCTGAGATAATAATCTCAAAATATTCCTTGTTCATTACTATTATCAATATTATCATCATTATTATTAGTTATTATTATTATTATTGTTATTATTATTATTATTATTATATTTACTTACTCACTGGCTCTATCGAACCCATAGGTTCATGCCGAGCGAACATAAGCTCTCCATACATCCCTATCCTGAGCTAATGCTTTCCAATCATTCCCTGTATAATCTACTTCCCTCAAATCATAGTTAATGTTATTCTCCCACCTCATACTTGGTCTACCAACTGGGCGTTTTCCCTCTGGCTTTCCTACAAGAAGCATCCATGCAAGTCTTTCATTCCCCAGAGTGCAACATGTCCTGCCCATCGCAGTCTATGAGACTTAACTGTTCTTACTATATCTGGCTTGCTATAAAGAACATGTAGTTCGTTGTTATGTAGTCTTCTCCATTCACCTGTCTGTTCATCTCTCTTTGGTCCAAAAATCTTCCTAAGTACTTTACTCAAATACTTGTAATCTCGTTTCCTCCCTTAAAGTAAGAGTCCATGTTTCGCACCCATATAATATAACTGGTAGAATAATAGTTTTATATATTTTCAGTTTAAAGTTGTTTGAAAGGAGTTGGGACATCAAGAGTATCTGCAACGCATAATAGCACGCATTTCCAGAATTAAGCCTATGTTTAATTTCTTTGTGCATTTCATTCCTATTTGTGATTATTGTTCCTAGGTACTTGAATTCAGCCACCTCCTCAAAATTTCCCTCATTTGTCATTAGCTGTCCATTTCAGTTATTTAATGAATTTCTACGTGTGACCATATATTTAGTTTTATTGATATTTACTTCCAGTCCTAATTTCTTAGTGTTACTCAATAATGTGTGCGTGTTGTCCTTTAGTATCTCCTCGCTATCGGCCAATAATACTACATCGTCAGCATAAACTAACAGCTTATTAACACCATTGAGTTGTAAGCCTACCTCATTCTCTAAAGATTTAATGACATGCTATAGTACAAAATTAAATAGTAGAGGAGATAGTGCATCTCCTTGCTTCAACCCATTCTGGATTTCAAAAGTGTCCGAAAACTGCTTGCCTACACACAACCTACTCTTTGTGCCATTTAGACACATTCGTATAAGTATAACTAACTTTTTTAGGAATTCCGATCTGCAGCAGGATACTATATAACTTCTCCCTCATAATTGAATCATATGCTTTTTGAAGTCTACATATAGTTGATGTACACTACCATTATATTCCCTTTTCTTTTCTAAAATCTGTCTTATACTAAAAATCTGATCTGTTGTAGACCTGTTTCTTCTAAATGCACATTGATGATCTCCTAGGATGTCATCAATATAGGGAGTAAGTCTGCTTACTAATATATTTGTAAGAATTTTTTAAGAAGTTGAAAGTAATGAAATGCCCCTGTAGTTGTTGCAATCAGTTTTATCTCCTTTCTTATAAATTGGTATGATAATTGATTCTTTCCATTCATCTGGAAGAGCTTCTTTTTCCCAAATCATACTAAGTAACCAGCGTATCTTGTCCATCAATCTTTCTCCACCTGATTTTATCAGTTCTGCTGGGATCTCATCTGAACCTGATGCTTTATACATCTTCAATTTTTCAATCGCCATTTCAACTTCTAATGCATTTGGTTCTGCGACTGGCATTTCTGCTGTCTGTAAATTATCCTCCTCAATGTCCTGTTCTATATGTACATTTAATAGCTGATTAAAACAACTTTTCCATCTATTTAATATACTCCTGGAATGTGCAATCATATCCCCATTTTCATTCCGAATTATGTTTGTTTTAGCCTGAAACCATTTCTTCTCTACACTAATTCCCTGATATAGATAGATAGATAGATAGATGGAAAGCTCTGCGGCCATCACTTAAGTGTTGGCGGTGAGCGATCCATTTTGGTCCTCCTTAATAGGTATAACCCCGGGTTCCTGTAAAATATATTAGCCCCGGGCCCTGATATAATTCTCTAATGTTCCTATGTTTTGCGTTCATTTCAAGATCATTAATCCTCTCTCTCAAATATTCCTACTTATTACTCTTTAGTGACTTGGTGGTTTCCCGTCTAATACTACCCAATTGTTCTAAATTTACCTCATTTGGCTCGTGCAACCATTTCATTTTTGCTAGCTTTCTTTTCTTTATAATGTCGGCACATTTCTCATCAAACCATTTCTTGTTTTGCCTCTTTTTTAAACAATCAATGCTTTCTGATGCTGACAATTTATTAGTATCTTTTATAGCCTCCCATTCTTTACTCATATCAGTTTCATCTTCGTTTGCCACAAAGTCTTCGGAAGATTCCAGTACTTCAAATATATTAGCAATTTTGATTTGGTATTCTTGCCGCATTTCATCATTTTTCAAGTAGTTTAATTCAAATTTTACAGAATAATCTTTAGCGTTAGTTCCTCTCATAAGCGATAGCCGTTGTCTGATTTTCACTCTGACCAGATGATGATCCGAATTGTAGTCTGTCCCTCTAACTGATTTAACATCGATGATGCTACTCTGCCAGCGTTTATCCACTAATACATAATCTATCTGGTTCCGAGTTTCTCCATCTGGGGACGTCCAGGTGTATTTATGAATATCCTTATGCTGAAATGTTGTGCTCTTAACAATGAGATTCTTCGATGTGGCAAATGTGACTAATCTAACCCCGTTGTCGTTACTATCTTCATGAAGACTGAATTTGCCTATTGTTTGTTTGAATATATCTTCCCGCCCCACTTTTGCATTAAAATCTCCTAAGACAATTTTCATATCATATCGTGAAAGGCTATCAAATAAGCATTCTAATTATTAATAGAAATCATCCTTGATCTTTTCATTTTTATCTTCTGTGGGGGCATGTACATTTACAATTATAAAATCATGTCGTTTACTCTTTAGTATTATGTATGATATCCTATCACTAACAAACTTAATATCTCGGATTATTATTATTATTATTTTAAAATAACGTGCCCGATGCTTACTATTGACATCAACGTTTGTAAATTAGAACCACACATTTAGAAGAATAGACCTAGTAACAGAAACCAAAATCAATTTGTTAAGTTAACTAAAGAACAAGAGTCGATTTCAAGCTTTACTTCAAAGAACGCCAAACATTTCTTAATGAGCAACTGCAGTATGATGAACGACAAGAAAAGAACACCTTCCTGTACAGACAGGAAGAGCTGCTCAAGTTTATTCCAACAGATTGCCAGTCCCTTTCCTCTTAGATTTCGTTAGGAAAAACACTCTTTTTAAAAGTTATATTCTTTATTTTAATTATCTCACGGGAGACTAATCATTGTGTAACTTACTGTTTTCTACAAGACTTTGCATAATTTTGTAATTTACATGATAAGAATAAAAATGAAGTAGGCCTAAAATTTATGTCAGATCTTCGCGAGGAACATAGGTCGAAGTTAGTAGAATTTTGGTGGTAGGCTGATTCTAATAAGAGATCATGCAACACCAATCTCAAAAAAAAATCCAACACATTGAATGGCATTGTATGTATGTTTGTTCCTTTGTTGTGGACTAAGAAAACAAATCAGATCATACATATTAATAAATTAAGAGTATATAAATAAATTAAGAGTACAAAACTCTGGTGAAACCAACAGTAGCTTAAGGATGTGATACGTGGTTCTATGCAAACATTATAAAAACTTCCTAGAATATTCAAAAAGAACATCTTCAGACTGATATTTGGCTCAATAAATGTGGAGCCTACTTTCAATACTCAGTATCTCCACCATTTGTGATTTTACAGGAATCAATGAAAATAATAATAATAATAATAATAATAATAATAATAATAATGATAATAATAATAATAATAATGATAATGATAATAATAATAACAATAATAATAATAATAACTTTTAAATCGTACACACGATACCTCTAACTGAAATATAGTCTTGTAGATGTTCACCCTTAGATTAATATATAATAATATCAGATTGATACACATATTCATATAGGCGTAATTACAGAAACAACTTTGGAGATAAGTTTTGACAGAAAAATATGTATTCGTTAAGTTAAAAAAAAAGAAAAGATACTGTATCATTACAAAATATTTAATACAACTTCTAAAGAGTACAAAAGTGTCCCCTGTTGTGTAAAATCATTTTTAATAATTATTAATACCATCTATCATATTAAACGGCATAATATTATTTTTATATTATAAAAAAATAATTTGAAAAATAAATATTTTGATTAGCAACTGTTGACTGAAAATGCTTATTCTATCTTTTTTTTTTTAATTTAACAGAGTTTGAAAAAGTTATTCTCTGTTCATTAAAAACAAACTTCTTTGATAATATAGAATGAACGACTTTTCCCACCTAGAATGAATTCAGTGAATCCGCAATGGGTATCACGCGGTCAGTAGGCTGGTTAAAAATAACGGGATATTTTGTGACGGTTCAATAGTTTCTCGCGAGACAAAAGTATTTGCAAAGTAAAACGTTATTTGGAAAGTAAAACTTGATACTGTTTTTAAAGAAGTTGGAATTGTGACTAGACTCTGTGGATTGCTGAATTATACAAATGGTAGGCCTATAAATGTAGTCAAAAGAGGTAAAGTTGTAACAAAAAGTCGTTAAAACCTAAAAATAGGCTAGAAAAGGAACAGTAAGCCAAGAAACATTAAAAAAGGACAGAAATGACAAATAAAAACAACCATTTTCTGGCTTACAACGGCACAATAGTATATATATATATATATATATATATATATATATATATAATGTTGGGCCTCGTGTTCATACATAAAATGAAAAAATAAAATGTTCCTCGACTTCCGAGCCCTAATATGACATATTACTTTCTTGTAGTTGAGAGCAAAAATGGGATAACTCCATATCACATAATATTGCTTTACTTGAGAATGAGAGAACATAAATATGTTATTGTTAATGTGAAATCATTAATTTGCATCGCAAACACCATATATAAACACTACAACGTTATCTCCTGTTCTGAATTTTTACATATACCGTATCTTATCTCTCTCCTGAAAAAAAGCAAATGTGTGAATTATCCCTGTTTTGCACTGAGGTCTTCAATTCCTCTCGTTTTCTGAACCAAACTCATGTCTTCATATAGCAATAAACTAATAAAAATAAAGTCAAGTTCGTGAATAAGAAAATTTGGAAGATTAAAAATAGAGGTTCATCTGAAGGGGAAAAAAATAAAAATCACTCTAGGTGCCGCAATCCAGAGACTTCTGGTGTCCCAACTCCTTTCAAAAATGTTAAACTGAAATTATATAAAACTATTATTCTACCAGTTATATTATATGGATACGAAACATGGACTCTTACTTTACGGGAGGAAAGGAGATTACGAGTATCTCAGAATAAAGTATTTAGGAACATTTTTGGACCAAAGAGAGATGAACTATAACAATGAACTACATGGTCTTTATAGGAAGTAAGATATAAAAAGAGCAGTTAAGTCTCGTAGACTGCGATGGGCAGGACATGTGGCACGTATGGGGAATGAAAGAGGTGCATGGAAGCTTCTTGTAGGAAAACCTGAGGGAAGACGCCCAGTTGGTAGACCAAGAATGAGGTGGGAGAATAACATTGACTATGATTTGAGGGAAGTAGATTTTACAGGGAATGATTGGAAAGCATTAGCTCAGGATAGGGATGTACGGAGAGCTTATGTCCGCGCGGCCATGAACCTATGGATTCGATAGTGCCAGTGAGTAAGTAAGTAAGAGGCCGCAATTTCCATTTTTGCAACAAAATTCGGCATGTGTCATTAAAATAGAATGAAAAATTATTCTCCAAAAATCAGTGAAATATGACCGATACCTGAAAACCGGTATTCATAAATCTCTCCAGCGGCCGCCATGTTTGTTTTCTCACAACGATACTACAACATAACATTTAAATAAGATAAGTAATATCGAGTTCGTTATTCAGCAAAATCTGACCATTGTGAATGTGATTTAACCTGGAAGCTGAAATTTTCAACGCATTAACGGGTGCAATTTTTTTCTCGTAATGAAACTTGGCATATAAGATTCAATTATGGAAATTATTTGTTCCTCAAACTAGAAAAATCGGACCATAAATTTAACTTCTTGAGGAATTCGACTAGATTTAATAGAATTTTAGTTTGTTGTTTCTTTTTCTTCAGAGAAAACTGTATACATATATTTAACAGCAGATAGGCTCTATAATGTTCCTGATATCTCTTACTCGCCTCAGAATGCGCACTAAGCCTTGAGCAGTAGTAGTTGTTGTTTTACAACCCATCATCTTTCATCAAGCTATTTCGCAGAGCATAATTCTATAATGAAATAGATGCACAAACACCACCTCCAATCTTTCATTTGTTTCAAGCCATCTCGACTGTTATTGCTTCCCGACCTTGTAACATTCTGCAGTTACATTGGTGTCAATAGGTCACGACTTAGAATCGGGTTTCTATGCAAATTCGTAACATTTTATTCCATTGTTACCAAGCATCAATGGCATAAGTGTTACTGTACCCACTATGTCTGGGTAAAACGTAAGTACGCATTAATTTCATGATTACTGTCCTGTTCTTTCGCGTGTTGCAATTGCGAGGATGTAATGGGATTCCCACTCTCGGAGAAAATAGCTTTTGTTCCAAATGAATGAGAATGCTGATGACGCATCTTCATCCTGTGATACACATTTTCCCTTAGGGTATGAAGATCCGTCTGCGAGGAAAGGAAGCGAAGGACGAGTTTGAGAATTGCTTCTTTGTTTTAAAAACCAATCGTAAAAATCACATCATCCAAGCAATCATCACTTTTATTAAGTCAAGCAGTCATTTATATATATATATATATATATATATATATATATATATATATATATATACTTTTTAATCTGGTCTTCGCGTGCGTGCGTATTTATGGATGTATGTAGGTCTGTAGATCTATGTAAGCTATATTTATTTACACATATTTATTTGTCCATTTCACACCATGATTTATATCGTTTTCCTGAAACTGCAACGATTGTTAAGTTTAGGAGATTAAGATGGCCAGCTAATGATAATAATAATAATAGTAATAAAAATAGTAATAATAATAATAGTAATATTTATTTATTATGTTTAGTTACAATAACACAAATATAAAATGCGCAGATTTGCATTTATACATATATATATATATATATATATATATATGTACTACAATATGCAGTTGTACTGCAATACGTATATATTTTTTTTAAATATTAAAAAGGTTAAATAATTTTAACAATGAGATGTATATCAAGCCTAGAAGGCCCTTGGCCTACCGGCCGGATTCTGGCTTCATATTCACATGTGTTAATCATAGAAGTGGGCAATTATCCAGACAGTATAGGGGTGACATGTGTTCAGCATGTCCGGATTATTTGGCCATTGTAGCTGCTTTTCTCAATTTGGAGCCATTACTTATTGGAGTTACCGAAATGCCTCATGATGCTGGCTGGTCGAAATTCCATGAGAAAATCTCTTCCCTCATGGGGACTCGAACCAGCGCATGTTCCTATTTCTTCAACAAGGCATGATTCCATAAACCGCCCGGCTACAGCGCGGAAACAAGCATATATTGCACTTCCTTTTGTACATTAAACATAATAATAATAATAATAATAACATAATTTTAAAATAACCATCAATTAATGTTTGTGTATAAAGCTTGAAGAAAGTATTCAAATCAAATTTAAATCAAAGGTACATTTAGATTTCATTTAAATGATTCTAATATTCTGTAGCCCCTGATTTACTGTGACAGGGAATTCCAGTTTCGGGAAGTGGAGATACACGTGGTAGGCCTATATGAGATGTGGAATAATAGGCCTGTGTAGGCTATACAAAGTTCCCATAAATGCTCTTTCGGGTGTCGAGCACGTGTAACTTGCGATTAAATAACCTTACAAACATGAAACTAATACTAATGGAAAGAGAAACTCAAAACGTTTTGGTTAGAGTACCTCAATGTGAGCTCCGTTGGTAACACGACACACATCAAAATTGTAGTCCATTTCCGCCCAGGGACGTTGTAGCATATCATGGTCAACTGTTTCGATGGCTGCTATGATGCGCCCTCTTAGATCAAGGACGCTCTGTAGAAGAGATGGCTTTTGTACACAAGATCTTTGACATAACCCCATAAAAAGAAGTCAAGGGGTGTGAGGTCTGGCGAACGAGGAGACTAAGGAAGAAATTCTTCATCGTCATTACCAACACGGCAAATCTATCGGTTCGGTAGTCTGGTGTTGAGCTCCAATCTGACTTCATTATGAAAATGAGGGGGTGCGCCGTCCTGTTAAAAGATCACGTTGGGCATTTCCTGTTCCAGCTGAGGCAGGAGCCATTGTTGTAGCATATCCAGGTATTCTCATTCTCCAATTGTTTTCTCTACAAAGAAGAACGGGCCGTAATCTTTCTGCAGGCTTAAAGAGCAGAATACGTTCAATTTAGGAGAATCGCGGACATGCTGCACGTAGATATTTGGGTTTTCCGACCTCCAGAACCTAACGTTATGCTTGTTCACTTTACCTGAAAGATGGAAGGTAACAAAATTAATAGTTTGTATTATATTGCACTTAGAAGTTAGAAACTTTTCCTGGAAACTTTCCGTTTGTGGACGGTTGGTGAAACTTCATGTAGGAGTGTCCAGCAGTAATCAGCCAAAGTGTTTGGTGACCATCTTCCCTTATATCGTCTTTCCATGGCAGCGATATCTTGGTGGAAGCGCTCACCATGTTTGTCACTCATATTTCCAAGATTAGGTGGGAAGAAATCCAAATGTGAATGAAGGAATTGTAATATCAGAGATATGTTGCACCCCATAGCCTTGTAATAGTCCAGCATGGGTTCCGTTAGTCCCCTGTAATTCTCAGATATTACGTTTCTCAAGAAATTGTCGCATACATATTTCAATGCAAGCCCTAGATGGAAGGGGTGATTTCTGTGTCTTGTCATGTATTAATTAACTTCTCAGTATGTCAGCAATTGTTCAACGGTAATATATTCCGTCAAGTCACGGATCTGAGCCCCAATGAAAATTTCATCTTTAATTTTTGTAGTACTAATTCGCAGGAAATTTAGATAGAAAAATTGAAAACTCTGTCCATCTTTGTCCATTGTTTTCACAAAATTCTTCATAAAGCCCAATTTCAGATGGAGTGGTGGAAACATCACACTGTATTTGTCAACAAGGGGTTCATGCGACACATTTTTTCCCACCAGGATTCTCTCGAAGGCCACTCTTTGACTACATAATGGTCTTTCCTTGCCCTAGCCCTACTATCCCAGCGACACATGAAACAGCAATATTTTTATAACCTGTCTGCATTCCCAGAAGAAGATACGCGCCGCGACTACATAAATATGCAGCCTAGTGCAGGTAAAACTGTGTTTCCAGAAGAAAGTTTAGGTACTAGCGAACAATGGTTTTCACCACTATCAGGGCACTGAACTATATAACAAACACATATTTTTGTTCTGCGGCAAATTTCATTGTCGCACAGTGTAATTAGTCGAGGACTATTGCCACAGCGTTCCCCTGACCTATCGCCACGTTAAAGAATAAAGTGTATGCATCAAATCCGCACACGATACAAGAATTGAACGACATAATGAGAGAAATCAGTCAACATGAACCTTTGTGAGTAAACCAGAATTGGTTTCGGAGATATAGAGAATGTGTTCTCCTTCAAGGTCATCACTTTCAACAACAGTTGTGATGTAGTAAGCCTAATGTAAGTTAGTACAATAGTATTTTGTTATTTTAGAACTGTAAGGTAGTGCTCCGTACGAATGACTTCCCGGTCTTGTACATGTAATTCTGGCGGATGGCGTGTCAATACGCCCGGTCGAGCTACGAACGCATTGTATTATTATTATCATTACTACTATAATAATAATATTAATAATAATAATTCTTCTTCTTCTTCTTATTATTATTATTATTATTATTATTATTATTATTATTATTATTATTATTATTATTATTATTATTATTATTATTATTACAGTAGTTTGCTTAAGAAACTGGACTAGAAAATATAAACGAATTGGAAAACCAATTAATCAACAATATGTGATACACCATTTGTTATTTGCAGAAATTAACTGAGGAATACAAAAAAATGGAGTTTCAATGTAAACATTAAGAAAACAGAATATCTCACGATAGAACTGGAGAATGAAGAGAAATTACAATGTGAAAATGTGGAAATTAAGAAATTCAAATATTTAGGAACAACTTTAAAATCAAATGGGATAAGTTATGGTGCAATTGAGAATAGAATTAGTGAAGGAAGAAAAGCAATTGGAATGTAAAATTCAAGGACATTGAGTAAAAATATTGTAAATAAAACCAAGAAATTAAAATTGAAATCATTAGTACAAAGTGTTACGATATATGGTGCAAATACCTGGACTCTAGGTAGACAGGAAGCAAAAAATTATCGATAGCAGAGACGGATTTTAGGCGAAGGGCAGCTAGAAAATCAAGAAAGGGAGATTTCGGAACAATGAAATTAGAGAAATAGTGAATGTTAAATATTATATTACAGAAGTATAGAAGAACGACGATTGAAACGGTATGGGCATCTAAAGAAGATGGAGAGTAATAGAATCCCAAGAATGGTGCTGGATTTGAATGCTGAAGGCAGGAGGAGGAGGGTGAAACTCAGAGAACAGTGGGTGGATGAAGTAAGAAGAAACGTAATCAGCAAATGCCTCAAAGAAGGAGATGCTGAGCATAGAAATCTGTGGCGGAGCAAAATATATTTGTGTTGAAGGTAACTACTGTAATGTAGAAAAAAATCCAAAATATAAAATGTATTATATTATTTATTGATTTAGCAACTTTGACAATGTTTTACATCTTCTTGCGCCAAGTCAATCCATAGTCATTCTCCTCCACATCTCTCCGTCATTCCAATCTCCATCGTCCAATCACTTATTTACACTGTTTCTTATTTTATCTCGTCTACAAATTCCAGCTGAAAGCCTCCAAAAATCGGTTTCTGCAGAATTTAATTTATTTATTGTTCTAGATTTTAATTCGCATTTACTTCATTTTAATTCTTATTATTGTATTAAAATGTTTGTTTTTGTTTCAGAACTTACATTCTGATCCCATAAAACATCAATTGGTTTTGATATTACAGATTTGCCCTTATTTATCCTCACATTGATTTCTGCATCATGACAACTATATGCACTATTTTTGTCAAATATATACACTCGTCACTTGCTTATATCTTCCCATATAAAAAGGTAAAAAAGTGTTCCCACTACAGGCCTCAGGAGGCCCTTGGGGTAGTAGGAGGTTAAGGCTCCCACTTTTTCTTGACAATCGGCACTTGATGTCAGCCGGGTTGTCAGCCCTGCGTGACGGCCACCTTTACCCCAGAACAAGCGTCTAGTACTCATTTCAGTTAGAGGCTGAGTCGACCCCAGGGCCATAGTGCCGCCAGAAGGTTTGGGTCAGTTTAAAAATCCTGACCCCACCGGGACTCGAACCCTCGACCTTCCGGCTTGTAGCGCAGTGCCTTAACCACTACGCTACGGCGTGCCCCATCTTCCCATATACCTTTTCTAAATCCAGATCTTCTAATATATTTCCTATTACCATATTCTTTATTCTTCGCTTTGTATAAAGTTATATTTTATCCCCATTTTTCGTATTCCTCCTTCAGTTTTCTTGTCATGTAACCTAAATCTAGGTAATATTCTCTCATCAATTCCCTATTATCACCAATTACCAACGAATGAACTACCGTATATGTTCTTCTACCATCATTCCTATAGGTTAACATTTGTTTTTCCACTGTTTTAAGCCGGTTTGCAGATATGTTCTTAATAAGGTCGGCGATAAACAACATCACTGTCTTAAACTTTTAATAACTCCTATACCTGATGTAAAATGTTTGCATATTTTTACTCTAGAGATAGATCCATCATATAACTTCATCATTGTCTGAATAATCAACTTTTATAAGATTCATGATGTGTTCCGTTGAGGTTTATTCAAAATTAATATAAAATTATAGAATATTCACCTGAAAGGTCCGTCTCCTCAACTTAATTATCATTTAACTGTAGCGCTTTCGGGACTTGTCCCATCATCGGCAGGATTCAAAACTGGTGTTTCACTGAAGATCTGGTAGAGGGGGTTGCATGTATTTGGTTCGTTTTCGTTTATCAGGCTGTCGTTGTGAGCTGCTTTCATGATTTCCATCTCTTCGAGTACGTTTAACCAATGGCTATAATGAAGAATTCATAGATAAACTCGTAAAAAAACAAAAAAGGAAGAACAACATAACCAACATAACTAAACTAGAAAAAGAATCTGACAACAACAAGAAAACATGGATAACACTTACATACACAGGAAAAGAAACGACAAAATTAGCCAATGCACTAAAGAAAGCCGATAAAAACGTAAAAATAGCATACAGAACCAATAACAAATTAAACAACATAATAAACAATAACATTGAAGAAAATAACATTTTCAACAGCAAAGGAGTTTATAAACTGACATGTAAGGACTGCAACAAATTTTATATAGGAAGGACAAACAGGAGTTTTAACATCAGATTCAAAGAACATTTTCGAGACTTCATTCATGCAGAAGGTAAATCAAGCTATGCAAAACACGTCATCCATGAAGGACATCGCATGTTAAATATTGAAACACCCTAACAGTAATGCACAGAGAAAATAATCCAGCGAAGATAAACGTACTCGAAGAGATGGAAATCATGAAAGCAGCTCACAACGACAGCCTGATAAACGAAAACGAACCAAATACATGCAACCCCCTCTACCAGATCTTCAGTGAAACACCAGTTTTGAATCCTGCCGATGATGGGACAAGTCCCGAAAGCGCTACAGTTAAATGATAATTAAGTTGAGGAGACGGACCTTTCAGGTGAATATTCTATAATTTTTTATTAATGTCTGAATAATGTTTTTATTTATTGTTACTGTCCATAAAAATTCCCATAATTTAATCAGGGGCAGATTGTCGTAAGCATTCTCTACTTCAGTAAATAGTAGTTGAATTGGTTGTTGGAAGATGGATTTTTTCTCAATTATTTGTTTTAATCTAAAGATGTGATCAATGGTTGATCAGCATTTTCTAAAACCTGTCTGTTTCGTCTTTACTATATTCTTGTTGCACAGAATATTTTTCAAATATTTCCATATGATCTGCCGAAGGTGTTTGTCATAAGTATTGTCAAGAGTGATTTCCAATTTATCTAGAGGATTTGAAATCAAGTGCGGTATTTGTTAGAACTGTTTAACTCATACATTATTATTTAAATATAGTTATTTTAAAATATTTATATATTTACTGTAAACGGAGATGTTTGAAAAAAAATGACAAACGTTTGGTTAGGTTTCATTTGTTCATCCATTGCAACTTGATCATATTATTTACTGCTAAATAGCATCGCAATATTCTAAGAATACACCCTAGTGGAGAAAAAATAAAACACATCACACTCTATATTATAACCAACATTATAGGTTACTAATTATTTTTTCTTGGAAACAAGTCAGTAAAATCATTATTTAAAAACACAATTATTGAACACACAATTATCAGATGTGTAGTTCGAAGGAATCTGTTCATTATTTGCTATATTCAACGTATTTGTTGTACAGACAATCACTGCAAAATAATGCTCAGACCTGTTCAGAACATTAAAAAGGAGTAGCTCTCTTTATTTTGGTAAACAGAATTCGATAAATAGCGAGGTGAAACACTGCTCTCATTGGTTGTAAAACAAAATTCATTCAAACGTGATTGGTCATTGACTCCCATTCGTCTATAATTTTCACATTATTATTATTATTATTATTATTATTATTATTATTATTATTATTATTATTATTATTATTATTATTATTATTATTATTATTATTATTATTATTATTATTATTATGCAGATTATTACAACTAGCTTCGCTGCTTGGTTCCCAATTTCCATTTACTTATTTATAAGCCGTCCTTTTTTTACCAATATCCTTCCTTTCATAGTTTCCTGGATATCAATATTCCAGCTATCTTTAGGTCGTCTAAAATCCCATTATTCCTGGTAGTATCCATTCAAAGATTTTTTTTTTGTTTCATCTTGTGTTGCCCATCATAACTTCAAATACCATTTTAAATGTCGCTTCTGAAGTTTATGATTTTTACAGAGCTTATCATGAAATTATTTTGTGACTGTTATAGTACCTATTCACGTGATGAGTATTTGATTCTTTCCTTGTAATCTAACAGAACTAAATTTATCACAGCCCGATATACATGCTATATATGTCTTACCTAATTCATCAACAAACATTAAATTGTAATATATCGCAGGAGGCCATGTGTTCCATACATCAAAAGAATCCCTGAACAACATGTAAAATTGTGTCACTAGAGTTCCATTTCAATCTGCATATTTCTAGAGGAAATAGGAAAGCAATTTCTGTAAACAATTATAAGATTTGTGAGATTTAGAACATTTACGTCATCCTCATGGAGCTAATTGACCACGATTCCATACTCCATACTTCAATAAAAACATTTATTACGTAGCCAAGATTAAAACCCGGGACTCCCGGAATGCTAGCCGCACATACAAACCGATAAATCAAATTACAGGTGATTCCTTAAATACGTTCACTAAAAAAGAACATGTATTAGTGAATTAATTAAATTCAGATCTTATTCGGAAACTTTTAGGCCTACATTTCTGGAATTGTAATTTCTGAAACAAACGTTTTACGTTTCTAAAAAACCCGTTTTCTATATGAGAGTGAGAAAAAAAGTTTGCTGTCGCTGAAATATTTATTTTTCATTGCGGCTGACATTTATTGCATTGAAGTACTAAAATAGAATTATTTAAAACCAGCATAAACTCGCGATATATTCAACTGATAGCAAACAACTAGCCGACAAATAAAATATACTTTCTAATAATTGTATAAATTTAATGCATTTACAGCTAATGCCTCAAATGGTGGATTTGATTAAATGGAATTCAGCCGGTTCTTTATTTCTTGATTACGAATGCATTAACGCAAATCCAATATGGATAATACTATTGTTTTACTCGAGAACTTGTTGATATTTCTTTGTAGTGTTTTCTGAACTATGATATACATTAGGTCACTATATATATATATATATATATATATATCTAATTTAGTGATATGATATATATATATATATATATATATGATTAAGAAAGTTTTCTTGGGTTTTCCGCGTCACGGATTCGAGTTCGGCCTCTGGCCACTGATTCTGACGTTTCGGCATGATGCTACATGTCATTATCAAGAAATGATAAGTTCGAGTCACAGGTTTAGGTCTTATATAATTAAACACATAGAGTTTTCGCTGTGGTCCGTTTCCTAAGCCGTACACCTATCCAAGGTCCGAAGCCGTACACCCATCCAAGGTTTGGATGGGTGTACGGCTTCGGAATCGGACCACAGCGAAAACTCTATCCCTCTTTCTAATAATCCATATATATAACTTTTATACAAGGTTTATACACATCTCAGTTGAAAATTCTTACTAATAAACACTGTATTAGCTGTTCAGTGTATAAGAGGTGTACAGCTTTACATGGGAATCATTATACATGTCTTCAGCCTTGTTTAAGGATTGTATAACTAGACAACATGTCGGACTTTAAGATCAACTGATAGTTTTCTTATGATATTGATGAAAGTTCCCTTAAATTTAACTCAAAATGCAACACTTTAACGACTGTTTGATGGATGCACAGGACATAAATAATATTAATAAAGCTCTGGATAGGAAAATAATGACATCATAAAATGCATTTTGATACACTCATTCTCGATTAGGCATAATAATATTTTAAAATTTAACATTGATTCACGAAAGAATATGTTCTACAATAGTTGCTGTGAGACAAGATTTAACCTGAATGTAGTTTAAATGCTTCATAATATTATTTTAACAAAACTTTCTTGCATCAGTAATACATAATATACATACATATATAAGAATATATTTAATTATAAAGATTCTATTATTGCCGCAAACACCATGTTAGCTTGATATTCTTGTGGTTAGAGCTTCTGACTACAGTCCGTGAGGTCCTAGGTTCAATTCCCGATGAAATTGCAACGTGGTTTTTTTCGCTTAAAACGTTATTCTGTTGTCGCTAACATTCCCTACTACTTTGAACGTTTTCTAACGCATCTTAAAACACTGTATATAATGGGATAAAACTTTTATTAGTTTCCAAGAATTGTTCGAAGTTCTTGACGTTGGATGGCAGCACATTATCTGTGAAACTAATTCTACGACATATTTGACATAGCCTAAAGAAAAAATGTACATAAATTAAAACACACTTATTTTTTCCGTACTTCCCCAATTAGGGAATCTCAATTTATTCTTGTCCATACTCATTTCTTACACAATTAATCACTAATTGATGTTTTCTTTCTGTTACAAACTGCGCATAATATTGTTCTGACGTCATAATGATGACGAATATGTGACGTATTGTGTATTTGAATTCTGTTGTTATATAGCTCCTGTACAACGTTTTATTAGTAAGGAAATTATAAATGATCTATATAAGGCTTATGCATTGTATAACTAAACATCTGATGAAAGTCTGTATGTGTTTAATTATATAAGACCTAAACCTGTGACTCGATCTTATCATTCCTTGATAATGGCATGTGGGATCATACCGAAACGTCGGAATCAGTGGCCAGAGACCGAACATGAATCCATGACGCGGAAAACCCAAGAAAATTTTCTTAATCATACTTATATCCGCGAAAATCTGCAATATAACATGTTATATATATATATATATATATATATATATGTCCACAGCTGTGGTCTCGAGGTAGCCTGCTGCCTTGTCACGCAGCGGGCCCGGGTTCTATCCCCAGTGAGGGCAGTTTTTCTGGGTGAGGTTTTTATCGGGGATTTTCCTCACCTGAAAGACAAATGCCAGGAAAACTTTAAGGCCCAAACGGTCCCAGAAATCATATGGTCATCATCATCATCATCCTTATCATTATCATCATCATCCTTCACCGGTGTGGAAAGCAACGGGAAGCTACCACACCTACAATTCCCTAGTAAAGCTGCAAGCATAGCATGAAAATGCTATGATTACAGTGAAGGACCTGCCATCGGGCAGAATTAGTATATATATATATATATATATGCACAGATTCTATCATTACATTTTGACATTTGGCAATCAGGACTAAATATTATGTGAAAGGAAGAATTAACGCCTGTACCGGGATTTGAACCCGAGATCTCTAACTTTATATGTTAGTGATTATTCTCCACTCAGGCTCTTAGTGCTTCTAACTTTATACTGGGAACCTGACTGGAAAAGACGGCATTTCATTAACGTTCAAGTTAAAGGTCTCGGGTACAATTCTCGGTTCAGTCGTTAATTTTTCTTTCCATGTAATATTACATTAACAAAAGATAATACCTGAACCGGGGTCTGAATCCGGGAGCTCTAACTCTAGACATTAGTGCGATTTGCTCTTCCATATTATCAATTATCTATCATAAGAGGCAGCGCGTGCCATCGCAATGCCAACTTGCGGCTCCTAAAACAAGTATGCATGTTTAATGAGAATATTATAGGCCTTCTTTAAAGAAGTAACACTTTTTATTTCAATGTTATAATTTACACACACACACAAACACATATAGGCCTATATATATATATATAGATCATCGGTTGATTAATGTCTTTGACATCGTCCGATTCCTAATAGCC
Source organism: Diploptera punctata (assembly GCA_030220185.1). Taxonomy (NCBI): domain Eukaryota; kingdom Metazoa; phylum Arthropoda; class Insecta; order Blattodea; family Blaberidae; genus Diploptera; species Diploptera punctata. Next base: position 103,453 of record JASPKZ010007973.1, on the reverse strand, counting down.
AATTTTGTTGGTCCATCCAATCTCATGGTTGTAGATGTTTCTGCTTCATATATAAATATATTCCCTAACTGCAGGAGGTTTAAGATCTTCCTCTACCTTGTCTTCGCTCAGATTTCCATTCCAAAACACAATTTGGTAGCCGATCCTCTTCCATTCGCTGGATATGTCCGTACCTCTTAATTGTTGACTTTTAATATAATCTAAAATAGTGTCTTCATTCTTCATTTTCTCCCTTTTAACTGAGTTTCTGATTTTTTTCTCTTCTTGAAATTCTTGTAGCCCTTCGTATAAAATTAATTTACTTTGCCGAAAGATACTTATTTGTTTTTGCTTTTAATGACCAAAGTTCTGCTCCATAAGCAATTTTTATATATATATATATATATATATATATATATATATATATATATATATATCCATTCTTTATTGTTTTTCTCATATTGATCTTGAGCCCCTACTAACTGGTAATCTGCAAAATAAAGAACATTTTTTATTGTCACGATCAACTTGTAATTGGTTTAAATTTTCGTTTCTTCTTCTGCTTCACTTCTTGGTTTAGGCAAGAGTTGCCTGTTCCCAATTTTCGTTTCTAATTATTCAAAACTCATCATGGTAAATTTTAAATAATGTGATAGATATAATCCACTGCCTTGTCTAAAACATTTCAGAATGCACCAATCGTATTATAGAAAAGCTTTATTAAATATCTGAATATTTAGTAGTATGTAATGCAACTGTAAATCATTTACAATTAGAAACTGGAGAGATTGATGGCGTGGAAAAATATTTAACAAAGAAGACAGTAATAAGATGTTACATATAAAATTGGTACGTGCAAGTCAGTCGTCCTCAACTAAATTATTATACTTCATCCAGAAATTCCAATATGGAGGCCTTTCAAAATGAATGTTTCATCTTCTGCATTTTAAGTGGTACTGCAGAAGATGAAACATTTTGAAAGGCCTCCATATTGGTATTTCTAGATGAAGTACAATAATTTAATTGAGGACGACTGACTAAGCAGGTACTAATTTTATATTTGACATCTTATTACATAACCTCATATGAATTTTAAAATTGTTGAAGGAAGTAACGTCGAATAAATTGCATTTACAATAAGTAAAGGCAGAAGTTTCCTAGATGTTTAAACTCTGTCTTATAAAAAATCATTGATGGATATTTACAGAAGTATTGTCCTAAGTGTTAAGTATATGGAGCTGAGGTGAGGGCTGTAAAACAAAGATTAAGGAAGAAAATACTGCAGCCGAAAAACAATATTAGATAATATACCAAATGTACAAATAAGAGAAGGTCTGGGGGGGGGGGGAAAATTGATACATAATTGATGAATAATACTTAGATGGACAACACAACATGCCAAAAAAAATGTCATGGAGTTGATACCACCCGGGAAAAGTGATGGGGATAAATAAAAAAAAGTAGGGGTAATTATATCCAGGTAATGTAGAGAATTGGATGAAAAGGATGCTTAGAAAAAAAAGGAATGGATATTGAGAACATAGAAATAGGGAATGTTGCAAAAGCGTGTAGAATAACAATAATAAAACATTGTTTTACACTCCCTTTGCAGCTTACAGTTGTCAGACTAACTTAATAATCTAATTCTCTGTTTTAGATTTAATATCAAATGTTTCAATCTACTAAAACTTTCAATCCCAGTACCCTTTCTAATGACCATTTTTCAAAATTTGATTTTTGCCAGTAATCAAGTTACTGCATATAATTATACTATTGCTTCAGTTTTTGGTAAGTCATTTATTTTCAAGTAGGGCCCTATAATCAAAGCATCGTGTTCTACTTTCATTACTGGGTAAATGACTCATAGAGGCCCAAATATCCTTAATAATTGTCAAAAAAAAGTCCGTTTATGGTCCTATTTTGCTGTTTAACGATAATGTTTTACCTGCAATGTTACATGCCTTTTCGTTGCGAAAAAAAATATGGCTGCCGCTAGAGTTATCGCCCTACAGTATTTTTAATGTTGGGTTAGTCGTTCAAAATATCTCTGCAGGCGGAAGAATTGACAAACTCTCTCTGTTGCTACACGTGACGTCATCTAAGGCAGTGTTCACTGTCAGCGTCCCACGTCCCGTTCCCCTCAGCACCCATAGATAGCAGTGTCACGTGTTCTATTCCTACATAAACACGACTGCAGTGCTCTCCGTCAACAACTGCGCTTACTCCTTGAACGGGTAATATACCCTCAATTCTGATACTCGGATTTTGTTGATTTTCTCAGAATACCTTTCTCATTTGTTTTCAATGGTATACACCGAGTTCCTTTGCAGAAAATTGAAAAATGAAGCAGGTAGAGTAATTTTGAAATGTTCACTTCAGGTTAATCCTCGCACTTACTGTACGATTTTGATGGTAACTACTGAACTTGCTATAATTAATTGAGTTTTATACACCTAGTTTTGTCCGAAAAAATGCGGACGCTACAGTGTTAAAAATAACACATCAAACATATACACTATATAGTCTAATACATACATGTGTATATACTATGTGCATATAATATTCATTTTCTTTTTGCTGTAACAATTGCAGCTTGTTATATATATTCATTCGTTCTTTCATTCATGTATCTTATAATCATTGTGTCCTTCCATCGGGTCTTTGGTTGCCCTTTGTTTCTTCATCCTTTTGGTATTTGTTTCCTTATTCTCTTCATTGTCCACCGCTGTGGTCTCGAGGTAGCGTGCTGCCTTGTCACGCAGCGGGCACGGGTTCGATCCCCGGTCGGGGCAGTTTTTCTGGGTGAGGTTTTTATCGGGGTTTTCCCTCACCTGTAAGACAAATATCAGGAAAACTTCAAGGCCCAAACGGTCCCCGAAATCATACTGCCATCATCCTTATCATTATCATCCTTACCATTATCATTATCATCATCATCCTTCACCGGTGTGAAAAGCAACGGGGAAGCTACCACACCTACACAATTCCCTAGTAAAGCTGCAATCATAGCATGAAAATGCTATGATTGCAGTGAAGGACCTGCCTTCGGGCAGAATTACTGTGAATGATGGATTCTCTTCATTATTCTTGTATTTTCCATGCGGTTAATGGGTTCATTCCATTTTGTTTTCCGATTAATCATCTAATTGTTGATAGTTTATGTTCTAATTACTTCCTAATATTTTCAGTTTTCTTTAACTCTTTTGTTTTGTTTACAATTTTTCTAAAATTTCCATCTCAGTAATTTCAATGGTTTGTATAGTTTTCCGTAGGCCTATTATATATATATGCATTCACATACAAAAGATTAGCATTATTCTTACAACAGATTTTTAAATCCCAGTTGGCAAATGTTTATTCTTCCATATAAAATTGATTAAACAGCCACCAGTATTATTGGCCATACTCGTCTGTTATATTACCTCACTGATTATACTGAGCAACAAAAAATAAACGTTTTTGTCTCAGAAAGGAAATATGTGATCTGATACCATTTTTTCTCCTGAATTCAAATATGATATCGGTTTTTCTCCATCACGCAAGGTTTCCGAGAGACAAGCATTTATAACTTCAAACATTTTAATATTTTCTACATTCGTAACTACACAATATTCGAACATTCAGACTCGCCTAGAAAGTAAGAAATTAAGATTTTCTGCTATATTTCGCCTGTGGAGCATCCCTCTTGTTGGTCCAACAATAATTGGCCAGCATATTAGGATTCAATTTGCCTTGATATATCTTTTTCATAGCTGAAATCTCCTGATGAAAGTGTTCCCCGTTTTATTTTACAATGAACAAATGGACGAAAAAAGTTTATTAAAAATAATTATTTAAATCCATTAATTGAAACTGAAATAAAAAAACTGTGGATGAAGGAGAAATTCCGAATACATACTTGAAAACACGATAAAAAACTGCATTAAGTACAACTATTGATACTCATGAGACAAAAATCATGTTCGCCAGTTTTATTGTATTTCTTGTGCTGATTTCTATATCTAGATAATTCACTTTGATGTCTACTCAGTAGGAAAATATTTGTAATTTGTTAAAATTAATTTCATGGGTAAAACCTGTATAGCTACATTCCTTTGAAATTCGCTAGAAATTGGTTCTGGTATGGTATATATTTACTCCAGTTGATCTTACGAAATTTTCTTAATTTATTATAACATAATATTCATAATTATTATTAATTATGTCACAATTAATTCAACTTTTTCTAATTATGTACCTAACTAATTCACAAAAATTCTTCTCGGTTTTCTTGCTAAATCTCCCATTGTCCCTCCCACCCCTGTTTAACTCTAAACAGGCTCACCACAAATTTGTAAATCTCATTTACATACACAATCTGCAAACACATATCACACACATGTAGACTATTATAAGATAAGACTGAAATAAGACATTTTAACGGCTAGTGCAGGACACAGTCTCATATTTATGCTACCATTATATAACTACAAAGGTGATTTGTTTACGTAGAGATACATTATGTTTGAAATGGAGAATTAATAACAAACGAAGAAAATTTTGTAGTGGCAGAATTCAGATACGCAGAAAAAATCATTACAAGCTGAAATTACGTGCAGAATGGAATTGAACATATGCATAATTCTGCAAACGCATGTTATTATGGATTAGAGTTACTCTCATCATCCCAACAACTCTTAAAAAAGTAAAATTAATAATATAAAAACAGTTATTCTTCCAAATAGGTATGAACCGATAGGTGAATGGAGAAAAATAAATAACAGAAAGCTGTGTGATCTTTATGGGAAGATTGATATATTAACAACTGTCAAGTCTCGTAGACTTCGATGGGCTGGACACATGACACGTAAGAGGAATGAAAGAGATCCAAGGAAGGTTCTTGATGGGAAACCATAGGAAATGTGCCCAGTAAGTACTCAAAGAATGAGATGGGTCAATATTATTAACCACGATATGTGGGAGGTGAATTATTCATGATATGATTGAATAAAATTAGTTAAGGATAGAGTTGTATGGAGAGAACATATCCTCGCGATCATGAATATTTTGGTTTATTGGCGCTAATGTGTTGGTTGTTGTAAATTAATAGTTGTAATGATTGGGAACAAACGTTTTCGTATATTCAGCAAGTAACATAAACGTATAGTTAATAAAAGACATACAAATATTAGTAGTCTAAACATATATTGATATCTCTGCATCTCTTTGCATTATACTACGGGGGTGCAGAAATACCTGAATTTGGAACGGGTGTTTTAGTCCGAAGGAGGATCCTATCTGCTATCCGAGATATTAAGTTTGTCAGTGATAGGCTATCATACATAATTCTAAAGTGTAAACAACATGATTTTGTAATCGTAAAAGTACAAGCTCCCACAGAAGATAAAGGTGACAAGATCAAGGGTGTGTTCTATGAAGAATTAGAATGCTTAGTTGATAGCCTTTCACGATATCATATGAATATAGTCTTAGGAGATTTTAATGCAAAAGTGGGGCGGGAAGATATATTCAAACCAAAAATAGGCAAATTCAGTCTTCATGAAGATAGTTACGACAACGGAGTTAGATTAGTCACCTTTGCCACATCAAAGAATCTCATTATTAAGAGCAGAGCAGTTCAGCATAAGGATATTCATAAATACACCAGGACATCTCCAGACGGAGAAACTCGGAACCAGATAGATAATGTATTAGTGGACAAACGCCGGCACAGTAGCATCATCGATGTTAGATCAGTTAGAGGGAGAGACTGCAATTCGGATCATCATCTGGTCAGGGTGAAAATCAGACAACGGCTATCGCTTATGAGAGAACAAACACTAATGATGATTCTGAAAAATTCGAATCGAAAAACTTGAAAAATGATGAAATGCGGCAAAAATATCAAATCAAAATTGCTAATAGATTTGAAGTACTAGAATCTTCAGATGACAATGTGGCAAACCAAGAAGAAAACAAATAAAGAATGGGAGGCTATAAGAGATACTATCAAATTGTCAGCATCAGAAAGCATTCGTTATTTAAAAAAGAGACAATACAAGAAATGGTTTGATGAGGAATGTGCCGACATTGTAAAGAAAAGAAAACTAGCAAAAAACGAATTGGTTACACGAGCCAAATGAGGTAAATTTAGAGCAATTGAGTAGTATTAGTCTTGAAACCACCAATTTACTAAAGAGTAAACAGAGTCAATATTTGAGAGAGAAGATTAATGACCTTGAAATGAATGCCAAAAATAGGAACATTAGAGAATTATATCAGGGAATTTGGATAGAGAAGAAAGAGTTTCAGGCCAGAACAAACATGATTAGGAATGAAAATGGGGATACGATTGCAGATTCCGGGAGTATATTAAATAGATGTAAAAGTTAATTTAATCAGCTATTAAATGTACATACAGAACATGATATTGAGGAGGATAATTTACAGACTGCAGAAATGCTAGTCGCAGAACCAAGTGCATTAGAGGTTGAAATGACCATAGAAAAATTGAAGATGTATAAAGCATCAGGTTCTGATGAGATCCCAGCAGAATTTATAAAATCAGTGGGAGAAAAATTGATGGAAAAGATACGCCGGTTGCTTAATATGATTTGGGAAAAAGAAGCTCTTCCAGATGAATGGAAAGAATCGATTATCCTACCAATTTATAAGCAAGGAAATAAAACTGATTGCAACATCTATAGGGGCATCTCATTACTTTCAACTTCGTACAAAATTCTAACAAATATATTAGTAACCAGACTTACTCCTTATATTGACGATATTCTAGGAGATCATCAATGTGGATTTAGAAGAAACAGGTCTACAAAAGATCAGGTTTTTAGTATAAGGCAGATTTTAGAAAAGAAATGGGAATATAATGGCACTGTACATCAACTATACGTAGACTTCAAAAAGGCATACGATTCAATTAAGAGGGAAAAGTTATATAGTATCCTGTTGGAGTTCGGAATTCCTAAAAAGTTAGTTACGAATTGTCAAAATGGTACAAACGGTAGGGTGCGTGTAGGAAAACAGTTTTCAAGTATTTTTGAAATCCAGAATGGGTTGAAGCAAGGAGATGCGCTATCTCCTCTACTGATTAATTTTGTACTAGAGCATGCCATCAAATCATTAGAGAATGAAGAAAGCCTACAACTGAATGGTATTAATAAGCTGTTAGTTTATGCTGATGATATAGTATTATTGGGTGACAGCGAGGCGATACTAGAGGCCAACACGCACACACTACTGAGTAATACTAAGAAATTGGAACTGGAAGTAAATATCAATAAAACTAAATATATGGTCATACATAGAAATATATTATATAATGGAAATGGACAGTTAATGACAAATGAAGAAAATTTTGAGGAAGTGGCTGAATTCAAATACCTAGGAACAATAATCACAATTAGGAATGAAATGCAGAAAGAAGGTAAACATAGACTCAGTTCTGGAAATGCTTGCTGTTATTCATTACAGAGACTATTGTCTTCCCAACTCCTTTCAAAAAACGTAAAAATGAAAATATATAAAACAATTATTCTACCAGTCATATTATATGGTTGCGAAACTTGGACTCTTACTTTAAGGGAGGAAGGGAGATTGCGAGTATTTGAGAATAAAGATCTTAGGAAAATTTTCGGACCGAAGAGAGATGAACAGACGGGTGAATGGGGAAGACCACATAGCAATGAACTACATGGTCTTGATAGGAAGCCAGATGTAATAAGATCAGTTAAGTCTCGTAGACTGCGATGGGCAGGACATGTGGCACGAATGATGAGTGAAAGACGTGCATGGAAGACCAGAGGGAAAACGCCCAGTTGGTAGACCAAGAATGAGGTGGGAGAATAACATTAGCTATGATTTGAAGGAAGTAAATTATACAGGGAATGATTGGAAAACGTTAGCTCAGGATAAGGATATATGGAGAGCTTATGTACGTGCGGCCATGAACCTACGGGTTCTATAGTTCAAGTGAGTTAGTTAGTTATCTCTATCTAGGTATGGTGAAAATTGAACAGGTGTGTACACAAAATTAGGGAGAAAAAATTTTGAGGACATTCTTCAAGAACTTCAAAGCTCTTCTATTACATATCATACATCGCTTTAATTCCATAATAAAATGAAAATAAATACTTGTAGGTACTCTACTAATGGCCCATTTCGATTACTGCGACATATTATTGACTGTTCTAACATCTCACCTAAGTGACAGACTACAGCGTGTCCGTAATGTGTTAATTGGATCCATGTATCTCCATATCAGTATTTATCGTGGCTTCCTCTAAATGAAAGTAGAACTCTACATTCACATATCTTTCTATTTCAATTTCTGGACACACACTTACCAAGGTAAAACGTTTTCAAAATGCATCGGCTCATCACGAATTAGACACGAGATCTCAAAAGACTACTTTACTTTTGATGCCACAACACCGGTCTTGTTTTTACTCTGAATTTTTCACAATTTCTATGATTAGAGATTAGAACTCACGTCCCGGTCATGCCAGAGACTATCGATGACTATAATTATTAAATATAAATTGATTGATACTTTATGGTCTTCGTAATGAAAATGCTACCTGGATGACAACTGTATTCGGGACTTTGTATATATGTACGTATAAAAATGATTCTAAGATGTAAATTATACCTTACATATCTTACATTTTAAATAGCTTTTTATATTATTTTGTTCATTGTTTCTGTTAATATTTACATTAGACTAGATTAGCAATTTGTATTGTTTAGACTATAAAATAATAATATTTTAATTTATATTAATTGTACGAAACTTTGTATTATTTTATTATTCGCTGGTTGAGGAGAAGAGAAGATCTTATGAACTTATCTCTTTAGTTTAAATAAAGCATTATTATTATTATTATTATTATTATTATTATTATTATTATATTATTATTATTATTATTATTATTATTATTATCATTATTATTATTATTATTATTATTATTATTATTATTATTATTATTATTATTATTATTATTATTATTATTATTATTATATTATTATTATTATTTATTATTATTATTATTATTATTATTATTATTATTATTCAATAAAACTAAATATATGGTCACACATAGAAATCCATTAAATAATGGAAATGGACAGCTAATGACAAATGAGGGAAATTTTGAGGAAGTGCCTGAATTCAAATACCTAGGAACAATAATCACAAATAGGAATGAGATGCACAAGGAAATTAAACATAGGCTCAATTCTGGAAATGCATGCTATTATGCATTGCAGAGACTCTTGATGTCCCAACTCCTTTCAAAAAACGTTAAACTGAAAATATATAAAACAATTATTCTACCAGTTATATTATATGGTTGCGAAACATTGACTCTTACTTTAAGAGAGGAATGGAGATTACAAATATTTGAGAATAAAGTACTTAGGAAAATTTTTGGACCAAAGAGAGATGAACAGACAGGTGAATGGAGAAGACTACATAACAATTAACTACATGGTCTTTACAGAAAGTCAGATATAATAAGAACAGTTAAGTCTCGTAGACTGCGATGGGCAGGACATGTTGCACGTATGGGGAATGAAAGACTTGCATGGAAGCTTCTTGTAGGAAAGCCAGAGGGAAAACGCCCAGTTGGTAGACCAAGAATGAGTTGGGAGAATAACATTAACTATGATTTGAGGGAAGTAGGTTATACAGGGAATGATTGGAAAGCATTAGCTCAGGATAGGGATGTATGGAAAGCTTATGTCCGTGCGGCCATGAACCTACGGGTTCGATAGTGCCAGTGAGTAAGTAAGTAAGTATTATATGTGTGTACCAGAATAATTAGGAGGAACGCCTTCAACGTAAGGATCGAACTCGCATCTTAGATGAAATAGATCCTTAGGAATACCATTAAGAAGATAGAATGAGACAGTAACAGTCCACTAGGCCTAATACCGGAAGATGGACATAGAATTGTTCCGATAGAACAAACGTATTGTAATAAATGTTAGATATTTGGGGCATTTTTTTTTTGTAAATGCTGTCACTATTTATTGAAATTGCGTCCTAATAAATAATTATTGGTCACTATTGTTCCCGTGATACAAACGTGAGACGGAAGATGCCCTATTGTTTCAAGCGGACTTTCATCAACTACATTCATTAATTGCAGTGTCTCCTTGATTGCTTTTAAATTGAGTCTTGTTTATACGTCCCCATCAAGTATGATGAAAAGATACAATGTTTGATAAAGAATTTTTCTCTTCTTATTCAATGTAGATGCAAATGTGAAAATAATTCAACCAGATTTTTTTTGTTAAAAAGTCCTTACAACAAAATTACAATGAAATTAATAGTCAGGAACTTATAAAAAAAACACTGCAGATAATATTATGTATCTTCCTTATTCTTAGTTTAACCTCTCAGCTACGTTTACGTGCCTCATACCAGCCTAGTATTAGAGTATTATTATTATTATTATTATTATTATTATTATTATTTAACCAATCTCTTTAACGCACAAGTAATTAGGGTTCCTATTCAAATCTAGGCGTGAATGTGGCGACAAATTTTGCTGAGAGGTCTATTATTTCAGGATTTATAATTTTACGAACCCTAACTCCACAACAAGGATCCACGGTTTTATTTCCCTTTCGAATTAACCGAATCTCGAAAATTTTACGCCCTTAAAATACATCAACCTCCGACGGGTTTGAATTTGCGAACCTCGGGTCCGGAGGCAAACATCATCATCATCATCACTCCAGGGATTAGGCAATTGCCCGTTCCGACTTCATAATGCATCAGCCCAACGTCTTCTAGGTCTTCCAACATCACGTCTTCCTCTTGCTTGATAATTTCTTGCTAACAATGGATATCTCTCCTTACTCATTCCATCCACATGATCAATCCATTTCTGTCTGTAATTCGTGACCTTATCCAATAAAAGCTGTACTTTCAATTCTTATCTTATATCCTCATTTCTTATTCTATCAAGTCTTGTACATCCTTTTACTTGTCATAGGAAACATAGCAGGGCTAATTTCTAATAGTCCCCCGGGACTGAATATTATTATTAGTATAAACGTTATTATTATTGTCATTGTTATTATTAGTGTTAATTGTCATAGACTATTATTATTATTATCATTATCGTTATTATTATTACTATTATTTATTATTATTATTATTATTATTATTATTATTATTATTATTATTATTATTATTATTATTATTATTATTATTATTATTATTATTATTATTATTATTATTATTATTATTATTATTATTATTATTATTATTATTGTATAACAAAATTAATTGGGGTATTGCAAGCCCCCGTCCAATAATTCCACTGACATTGTACTTCAGAATGTTTGGTCACATGGATCAGAATGAGAATATTCTGAAATCGAAAACCTTTCGCTTGCTGAGATAATCTGTTTGTTCATGAAGTGGGGTTAGAGAAATACCTCTCAACCATGATTCTCCTTCATACGTCACCCAGTCGACACAGGAATGCACTTAACCCCAAACAACCGAAAAAGAAAAGATAAAAAAACACACACACACGCGTTTAACTATGAAATGTGGAGGAATAAAAATAAGTTTAGAGAGAAAATGATAGGAGAGCCTTGTATAACCAAGGAACACATACACATTCAAAGAACGTGACCATTAGTGTCTTCGTCACAATTTGAGAACCGCTATTTACGTACCTTGCATAATTAATTGAAAAGATTATAATTCTTCTAGTGCTTCTTTCTTCATTTAAAATTTCATTTCACTTATTGGTGCCTAATATACGTTCTGAACACATGCAAAAATACGATCTAAAATATATTTTAGTCAGATTCAGGTTTACTAATTGTAGTACGCATTTATCAATTAAAAATATATTATTAATTATTATTTTTATTAACTGATAAATGATTATAGCTCTGATATTAATACAAAACTTCATATACAGAGTGATTCTCCATTAAGTTCTGGTGTCATGTAACGGAAATATTTTTTACCTTAGTTTAATGCATACATTTTCCAGTTTTTTGTCTCTAAATAACAAAAGCGTTGAATTAAAAGAACATCGCTGCCCATAATTTGATGCACAGTTAATTATAAGATATATTTTTAAAATAGATTTTCTGTTGTACGACTACACCGCTTGTCTGTTAACACTAACTTGTATGCTCAGAATTAGTGCTCAACGTCAATAGAGGTTACCAAGGACTATATTATTTGAAATGTGGTATTAGACGTGAAGATATTACACAACCAACGTTAGATTTGCAAATCAAATCATTAGCCACAGCACGAACAGTTCTGGATTCTTCTGTAGCACTTTATTAAGTTTATCGCGAATTCTATCCCAAGTGGGATATGGAGCTAAGCAGATTTTTTCCTTCACCTCTTCTAACAAATCCAATTTCTTGTAAATTGGTTTCCCAGAAGATTCAAGTGCAGAAATAATGGGGGAAATATACATAATTGGATCTTATGTAGGCAATTTCTAGAGAAATGTTTACATCTTCTAGAACTTCCTTGGCTGAAGTGATGCACATGTTATCTTTATTTAGGACGATAACTTAATTCCTCATTGCACCAAAATGCTCCCCGTAACTCACAATCGTTTCAAGCCAGAGAATAAAGATCAGTTCTGGTGACAATAGATGATCAGGCAATTCTTTGCGGAATAACTGGATTCGTATGGGAAGCTTTAACAAAAATGTACTTAATGGAGAAGATAATCTTAATGACTCGAGGAAATTCGACATGTATCTGCTGAGCCACGCGATTCATAACATGAGCAGGACAATTAAAATATCAAAGCAGAGTAAAATACTTTTAACAATTTAACAACATCGATCATATAGGCGGCTGCATCATTAAATATAACAAGCTCCTTGTTTTCATCCATGTTATTTGGGAAAAGCAGCTTGAGACCGACCTTTATTTATAAACTGGGCAATGGTATCTTGATTGGTTTCTGTTAACTGCCTATTGCAGATCAAATATGGTGTTGATGGCATTTCGGGATCTAATTTTCATATCATCAAATGGGCAATATAACAACCTAGAGTGTCAGTTGTTTCATCGACGGTGATCCAAATATACGAGTCTCCTATATCTTCCCATATCCGCCCGACTTTTTCATAAAAGTGTCCAGTATTTTTCTTTCTTTTCGTTTTTATTAAGCTAAAGTCGTTTCTGACGGAATGTTTCGATTAAAATACTTTTGTAGAAAACTATTGAAATAAGAAATTTCAAGTGAGTTGAATGTAATATTTGCAAACATATGAGCTCTTCTTAAATAAACATAAAATTCGTCTTTGCTTAACTATATGGTGACTCTGTGTTCTCAGAGACTGCGGGAGTTTGACATAGCGGCCCATACATCTGGCTTTCTGAAATAATTTTCGGGTAGTTTTAGTTTCTTTACAGCTTCTCGTTTAAAAGTCAGATTTTAATTGAAAAGTATTTCAAGAACATACAGTTCGAGATTGTGGAAATGAATATGTAAACATTTTAGTTACTCGGAATGAAATAACGACTTTTTATCGAATTAATGATAAAATATAGGAATTATAAGAATATAGGCGAAAGTAGGACGTCAATTTAAGGACATTTAGGCACTGTAGGGCCATCATTTTTGATCATCAAAATTATGAAACGTGTAAATTCAACTTGTGTTGTTATCTCTTCAGATTTACTTAAAATCCGAGATCTATATCCACCTCCTTTCTTCTTTTACCACACTTAACCTTTCCTTAAATTTTCACAATTTCAACATCAGTTTACTATCATTTTCTATGTAATCCAACCGTTTTTATGTTGAATTTCCAAAAGAGTGTTTGCAAAACAGTTGTCCGTTCACTTACGTATTGAGAATGTTATGCTTTGTCAATTCATTCTCTCTACGTGTCCAATACATTTTAACCTTCGATTTCATTACTGTTAATTTCTCCAGCTCTTACACGTTCTTAAAATTATTGATTGCAATTAATTTTCCAATTTCCTCAATCATTTGATATCTACAAGTACACTTATTAACGTTTTCCTTCCAAATATATTAAATATATTCTCTGTTTTCTTTAATGCTAAATTGTCGCTTCTTTAAATCAGTATCGTTATTTATTGGAATGATTTGTTTGGAGTGAGTAAATTTAAACACAATTTGAATAAAATGTTATTAAGTCTTGAAATTGTTCTTTATAAACGTGGGTAAATTCTTACATCTAATACTAATATAAATATATATTCAATGCTACCAGTTTGTCATTTCGACATTTCTGGCATTCACTCCTGGCATTTACGTATTGTATTCCACTTCTGAGGGTAGGGCGCTGGAAGGCGGGGACTCCAATAATATTTCATCTGGAGTAATTTGTTTATGATATTGGTGAAATTTAAGATCTTTTAGTATATTGATATACGTATTTTAGAGCTTTTTGAGTTTGTGTCTTTCAGTGTAAAACAATTTATGTGCCTAAGTGCTCATAATGAAGAATGCGTTATAAAAATATTATAGCAGTAATGTATAATCTAATTTTAATAGTGAATACAGCAAAGTAATGTAAATTGAAGTTTATGGATAACACAAGCTTAGAGAAATAAGTATGAACGAAAAGGATGAGCTCTAAATATATTATATTTTACTTTTTATGTATTTAAATTTATATATAATTGATTTTATATAAAATGTAATAAACATTACATTTTGTAAAACTTATAAAGATATTAATACGTGTGTGCCTGTATCATCACCACCACCATCTATCATAGTTTGTACCAATTCTAATCTGTTACGGGTTCTACAGTTGTTGGATCCATTTTTTTACTGGTCGTCTTCGGCTCCTTATGGATTATAATTCAACTTTTATGAGGCAGACGTTCTGTTCATATTACTCACATGTTCAAACTCATTTTCATCTGTATTCTTCAGTTTTAATTATTACAATGTCTGTTTGTAAATCTTTGCGGATACATTAATTTTTCTTATCTTAAAAAATGTATAGAGCCACACATCGGAGACATTTCTGCAGTTTCCAATCTTCTTAGTATATTTTAGGAAACTTTCAGTATTCTAATGATATAGTAATACAGGTATAGATAAAACTTTATAAAATGTTTGTTTGTGTGAATAATACACTTCCTTGAAAAACATTCAAGACAATTTCATAGACAATTCGAGCGATGACAAAAAAAAAACTCTGCTTTCTTTAATCCGGATATTCTCAATATGTTCAGTTTATTTTTGACTTTACTAGTTTGACTCATAATTAATAAACTTGACTAATTTCTTGTATTTTTTTCTGTCATTTATACTCTCTGTGATTCAACCTTACTTAGACATAACTTGTAAAACATGGGTCTCACATAATCAGTCCCTATAGACTAGTGTTATCATTCATCTGTCTTCAGTATTTTTTGTTGACATATGTATATATTTAATGAAATTTGTAATTTTCTAAAAAAAATCAGTTCTTTGTACTCTATCAGATTGATTGTTATATAGACTGTATATTAAATCTGAGTCTCACTTAGTTGATTTCGAAGGACGAGTGGTTATCATGTTCCTTCTGTCCGAGGTTCGTGATTTCAATCCTGTCCGAGATTGATGGAATTTGAGAAAGCAAAAACCTTGACAATTTATTCCTTCCGAAGGGAAATAAAGGCTTGGATTTACGCCATTTCAATAGATTGGAATCTTAGAAAAATTTGTCGGTCGTTTCATGTATTAAAGAGTATCCTTAAATTAAATACTAACTGCGTCCTACACGTTGTTTTTATTTTGTTTTTCTGTTTGTATGTTGTTCAATTTCTAATATTGTAATTAAAGATCCTTTAAATGTTAGGTTTCTATTAGCGAGGCAGTGACTCGCGTAAACAAAGGGAATGGAATACAAATAAACTTTTGAGTTATATAGGGTAATATAGATGAATCCTGAGTAAAGTGAAACACCATGTTAAACTTAATGTGACACATGGCACGGAAAACAAAGCCACCCTTTCCAACCAAGTGACATGATTAAATCAACTCCTTCGAGGAATGTGCATCTCTCTAATGAACAGCATTCACCATTATAACATAGAGCACACTTCATTCAAGCTAAGAAACTTATCACGTTTTTGCACTCAGTGTAGATTTGTTTTTTCAAACGAAATAGTTTGAAAATGGGATATTTAAAATCATACACCTGTGATGAAAGTATTAAAACGATTTATTTAATCTGCCTCAATATTCTGTTGAGACTCCATGTACGGTTAAATTACCATACATCCATCCATAGTAGGTCTTCCACTGCAATCATAGAATTTTCATGCTATGCTTGCAGCTTTACTAGGGAATTATAAGTGTGGTAGCTTCTCGTTGCTTTCCAAATCGGTGAAGGATGATGATGATAATGATAAGGATGGTGATGATGGCCGGATGATTTTCGGGGAACGTTGGGCCCTAAGCTTCCAGACATTTGTCTTACAGGAGAGGGAAAATCCCTAAAAAAAACCTCGCACAGGAGCCTGTCTCGTCCGGGAATCGAACCCGTGCCCGCTGCGTTACAAGGCAACACGCTACCGCGAGACCACAGTGGTGGACATAAATTACCATACAATTAATTAATTTAATTGATTTATTATTGATGGATATAATGCACACATAGTGTTCTGCCCAAGAGCAGGTCTCTCACTTTAAACTCAGCATGCTCCACTCTTTCCTTAACTCAGCCCGTGGAACTAATCATCATGCCATGTTTGCATCTTTACTAGGGATATACAGATGCGGTAGATTCCTGTTTGTCTCCACACCCTATTTTGCAACTTTAAATTTTAAAGGATCTTAAGAAGATTCCGGGGGACCGACTTGGAGATAAGGAAATTGAATTTGGCTAAGTTAGACCCTCCGGACTTCACCGAAATTCACCCCAGAGGTTAAATATCAGTTCTATCAGGATTTTTGAGAAAATCATAGATTAGGAAATTCCAATTAGCCTCTGCCCACCAATGGATATAATATCAGAGCAAATATGTCCATCCCAATCTCAGCTCTTACTCAATGTTTGTGAATAAACCTAACTGCACAGGGTGAGTATATTAGTCTCTTTGTTACAACAACAAAAACAACCGTGGTGGATTTTAACCATCGGTTTCATAAACAAAATAACATAGACTACATCAGTCACCGGCAGGGTTTTCTCGATCGCATCTGCTCTTGGTTGTTGTCTGAAAAGTCTCAACCCAGCGCTTTGGATGCAACACTAATAAATAATAGTTTTAAAAAACTAAAACAGCACGCTTTATTAAAAAACCGAACACAAAAATGAAAAATAATTTTATTTTCCAACACGCTAAGGATAAATTTAAAGTGGTCAACAAAAAAATCTTCTCCAACACATATAGAATAAAACTAGAATTATCAACAAAAAGAAAATAATTTTACCATCAAAAGCGTGGGGTGCTCTATATCAATTAATATATTTGATAATAAACAGATATTGGTAAAAGTAAAGTCTCTAAGAAGAAAATGTAAAAATCATAAAAGGCACCCCACGCTTTTGATGGTAAAATTATTTTCTTTTTGTTGATAATTCTAGTTTTATTCTATATGTGTTGGAGAATATTTTTTTGTTGACCACTTTAAATTTATCCTTAGCGTGTTGGAAATTAAAATTATTTTTCATTTTTGTGTTCGGTTTTTTATAAATAAAGCGTGCTGTTTTAGTTTTTTAAAACTATTATTTATTTTTTTATTTTTTAGTTTTAATATTTTACAGAATAAGATAAGAATGTAAATATCTTTAAATTCCATACTATTGCAGTATGAGCTAAAATTATTACTCTTCTAAAAATATCCTCCCCAGGCGTATTCGAACCAGCGACCAATGGATTATTGAAATTATATACCACTAGTTCACCGCTCTACCAACTGAGCTCTGACAACAATTGACTAAAAATTCGACAAGTCCGTAACCTATTATACCAGTTTTAATGTTTTTGATTTCTGATGATTCTGGCCAGGAATTTAGAAATAAAATATGAAATTATTGTAGTGTCACGGATCCTTTACAAGTATACAAAGTTCCAAGTCGATCCAATGTTTCTAAGTGGGTGAAAATCGTGTTCAAAGATTCCGTTACATAAATAAAAAACACTTTTTTTTTATTTTATGATGATTCTGGAGAGGATTTTAGAAAATAAATATCAAATTATTGTATTGTCACGGGATCTTTACAAGTATACAAAGTTTCAAGTCGGTCCAATGTCTCTAAGTGGGTGAAAATCGTGTTCAGAAATTCCGTTACATAAATACAAAAACACTTTTTTTTATTTTCTTATGATTCTGGCCAGGAATTTGGTAAATGAATATGAAATTATTGTATTGTCACGGGTCCTTTACAAGTATACAAAGTTTCAAGTCTATCCTATGTTTCTAAGTGGGTGAAAATCGTGTTCAAAGATTCCGTTACATAAATACAAAAGAAACTTTTTTTGATTTTCTGATGATTCTGGCCAGGATTTTAGAAAATAAATATGAAATTATTGTATTATCACGGGTCCTTTACAAGTATACAAAATTTCAAGTCGATCCAATTATTTTAAATGGGTGAAAAAACGCGATGAAAGATTCAGTTACATAGATGGATAGATAGATAGATAGATAGATAGATAGATAGATAGATAGATAGATAGATAGATAGATAGATAGATAGATAGATAGATAGATAGATAGATAGATAGATAGATAGATAGATAGATACAAGTCAAGCTAATATAAAGCGTGTAAAAATACAACCCATCAAACAATTTAACGTGAAAGTCTAATAGTTATCAAACAGTTTTCCATATTACAAAGTATATGTAAGGTATTACATATTTATTAGGGCCTATAACTTTCTTTTTCAGTTTATAATACCTTGTTCTACATCAAACTTACAGTATCATACCGGTAAATAATTTTCTCTGTGTTTATCTGTAAACTAACCAACTCACTGGCACAATCGAACTCTTAGCTTCATGGCGGTGCGGATATGAAAGCTCTCCATACTTTCCATAAGTAAAGTAAAGTGATCCCACGACAGGCCTCAGGAGGCCCTTGGGGTAGCAGGGGGTTAAGGCTCCCACTTTTTCTAGACAATCGGTACTTTATGTCAGCCGGGTTGACAGCCCTGCGTGACGGCCGCCTTTACCCCCAGAACAAGCGGCTTGTACTCATTTCCGTTAGAGGCTGAGTCGACCCCAGGACCATAGTGCCGCCAGAGTGTTTGAGTCAGTTTAAAAATCCTGACCCCATGGGGCTCGAACCCTCGACCTTCCGGCTTGTAGCGCAGTGCCTTAACCACTACGCTACGGCGCGTCCCCCATACTTTCCATATCCTTAGCTAATATTTTCCAATCATCTCGTGTGTAATCTACTTCCCTCAAATCATGATTAATGTTATTATCCCACCTCATTCTTGGCATAACAAAGGCCGCTTTCCTTCTAGTTTTCTTCAAGTACTTCCCATGCCTCTCTTTCGCTCTCCTTTCGTGTCACATATCCTGCACATCACAGTCTACGAAACTTAACTGTTCTCATTATATATGGTCTCCTATAAAGATCATGTAGCTCATTATTATGCAGTCTTTTCAATTTGCCTGTCTTTTTATCTCTCTTTGGTCCAAATATTTTCCTAAGAACTTTATTCTTAAATACTCGTAAAATTTTCTTCACCCTTAAAGTAACACTCCAGGTTTTGCATCCATATACTAACAGTAGAAGAAAAACAGTTTTATATATTTTCAGTTTATAATTTTTTTAGAGAAATTGGGACGAGAGGAGTTACTATAATGCTTAATAGGCTTCATTTCCAGAATTGAGCCAATGTTTAATTTCTTTGCGCACCTCATTCCTATTAGCAATTATTGTTTTTAGGTAGGCCTATTTTCATTCAAAATTCCCCACATTTTTCGTTGTTAATATGATGTTTAAAACTAAATCAGTACACAAAATAACTAAACAAATGTAGGCCTACATAATTGATGTGGGATGATACAGTTTTACAGGTAATTAATTTATGTGAAGGAAAGCCACACCGGGATTTTTCGGGTTTT
Source organism: Diploptera punctata (assembly GCA_030220185.1). Taxonomy (NCBI): domain Eukaryota; kingdom Metazoa; phylum Arthropoda; class Insecta; order Blattodea; family Blaberidae; genus Diploptera; species Diploptera punctata. The sequence continues at coordinate 83,415 of JASPKZ010007973.1, read as the reverse complement.
TCTCGGGGTTCTTCAGTTTCCCGTATTTCATCCCGCCAAACACTCTCCACTCGCCTACCCACCAAACATGTAATTTCATCCAGTCATTTTATATTACTTTCACCTCATATATGTATTTATTTACATTCATTTATTTACTTATTTATTTAGCCTGGTGGAGTGAAGGGTATGTGGTCCCCTCTTCTACTCACCAGGACAAATACGTGTTACATTCAAATACAAAAATTACAATGATATTAGATACTAAACCATTATTTGCCCAAACTGAACAGTAATAGAAGTAAGATATTATTATTATTATTATTATTATTATTATTATTATTATTATTATTATTATTTTGGGGCAGAGGAAAATTGGGGTTTCCGGTTCTCTGATCTGGTCAAAAACCCTGAAGGGACGTATCAAAAGATGAAAAATGATTTTCAATCCTGAAGGAACTGATATTTATCTTCTGAGGCGAATTTCTGTGAAGTACGGAGGGTCTAACTTAGCCAAGTCCACACTACTCACCTCTAAGTCGGGGCCTCCTGGAACTTCTTAAGATCTTTTAAGATTTTAAGTTGCAAAAGAAAGAGTGAGGTGTGGAAAGAAACGGGAAGCTACTACACCTATACAGTATATCCCTAGTAAGGCTGCAAACATTGCATGATATGTCTTCCCACGGTAAAAGACTCCGGACGTAAATTATACCTCCATTCGTATGTCCGGGAGGGGATACTGCAGAAGCAGACATCATGCAGTCAAAATAACAGAAGAAATGAAGACTAAGGATTGGAGCTTGAAAGTCAGAACTATTCTACAAGGCGGGAAGCTAGAAAATTTGAAGGAAGAAATGAGAAGAAACAGAATGGATGTGATGGGGATATCAGAAGTGAGCTGGGAATAAAGTGGTGAATTAGTGAGTGACGAATTTAGAATATTTTATTCCACTGATGATTCTATAGGAACTCATGATAGTGTAGTATTAGGATAACGTGTAAAAAAAAGTTATATCAGTGCGTTATGTGGATAATCGGATGATAATGGTGAGGTTATAAGGGAAAAAAGTTGACTAGTTTTTATTCTGAATTTTTCACAATTTCTATGATTAGAGATTGAAACTCATTTCTCGGACATGTCAGGAACTATCGACGACTATAATTTTTAAATATAAACTAATTGGCACTTTAAGGTCTTCATAATGAAAATGCTACCTGTATAATAACTAGATTCAGCATTTTGTATATATAATTTGAGGGAACGAGGTGAGTGTGGAACTGAGAGGACTACAAAGTAGGCTTGTAAATAACAATGGGAACAATAGGAAAGAGGTTTAAGTAAAAAGTATGTAACCCACACGTTGTTTGGTTGAGGACAACTACAATAGTGTAGAAATTCTTAAATACGATTAGCCTACTATATCAATCAATTAACATTTATTAAGTGGACTTGTTGATAGTGCAAATTTACATGCCCCATAGTGGATTAGCAGATGAAAAAGTGGAGGAAGGATATGACAAGAAAGAAGAGATCGTTGAGAGGGAGAAGACGGGTGGCTTTGTTATCCTTAATGGGTTAATGGAAATTGTGTAGTTAGTTGGAGAAGGACAAGATGGATGTACAGTTCGAAGATAATGGATTAGGGAAAAAGGAATGAGAGAGGCGCACTTTCACACCACTGCGGAATTCTATATAAAGAATTTAATTATAATTGGATAATACAATGTTTCAACAGCATAAAAGAATAAGATACACATGGTTAAGCCTATGGACAACAAACGATACCATATCGACTACATAGTGATGCTGAAAAGATTTCAAAATTGCTTGAAAAATGCGATGAGCCTACCGGCATCGGATATCAATTCAGACCATGTCTTAATAATAGGCGAAGCACATATTTTCCTTAAGAAGATGATAGGAAGACAGGCAACAAAGAAGTTTGACTTGGAGAATCTTAAAACTGAAGAGCAAAGGAGAAAATCCCAAGAAAATTTTCAAGAGAAAGCCTCTAACTTGGAAACCCCGTCCGGCAATTACAATAAACAATGGATTCAGTTGAAAAGTTATATACAGACAGCTGCAGAGGAAACAATAGGGTACAAAGCGAGCAAGGTCATGAAGGAGTCTTGGGTTACAGTAGAAATGTTGGAGTAGATGAAAGAAAGAAGAAAATGGAAAAGTAGCAATTTACAATAAGCCAAAGAAACTACAGGAAAATAAACAATGAGTATAGAAGAGAAAATAAGGCAAAGGAAGGATGGATGAAGCAGAAATGTGGAGAACTTGAGAATCTAGAGAGGAAAGGAAAATATGATTGCATGTACCAGGAAGTTGAATGCTTGGATTATGGAAAGAATAGCAGGAAAAATTGTATGGCTCATTGAGGATGAAAGTAATGAAGAAATAACGGACAGACAGGGAATTGTGAATACATGGGAGAAATATGTAGAAAAGCTATATGAGACAGGAAATCGTCCGACTAACTTGGATATATAAAATTAAGAAGGCGTGTCAGAAGATGAAAAAGGATTTTCAATTCTGAAGGAAGAAGTTGAACTAGCAATTAAGGAAATGAAAAATGGGAAAGCAACATGAGTAGATGGAATCTCCATTGAATTGGTCTAATTCTTGGGTGAAGAAAAAAATTAAATTCTGTTTTTATGCAACAAAATATATAAAGAATGTAAATGGCCCGAAGAATTGACTGAGACACTGTTAATACCAATACCGAAGAAAAGTAGTGCGAAGAAATATAAGGAGGTCAGGACTAGCAGCTTGATATCACACTCTGCAAAGATTCTCCTGCAAATAGTGAATCGGTGTTTACGTTCTACGCTGGAAAGCGAATTGTAAGTAGAACAGTTTGGCTTCGGGAAGGGAACGGGTACGAGAGATGCAATTGGATGGATACGAACTATAGGAGAAAGATACTTAGAAAAGAGATAAAGAAGTGTATGCAGTATTTGTTGACCTGGAAAAGGCCATTGACAGAGTGCATTGCATAAACTCATGAGGATCTTAAAGAAAAGAACTGAATGGAGAGGAGGCACATAAGTAGTAGTAGTAGTAGTAGTAGTAGTAGGACTTTATTAGACAAAAAGTAAGATATGTACAATATTATTTACAAATATGGGTCGCACGGGCAGTAAGCCGTACGTGCTGTTGACAGTCCGTTACAATAGAGTAATAATTGGTACTAGTGTAAAGAAAAATAAACAACAAAAACAGCAATAACATTACAATTACATAAAGAGAACACAATAATAATACTACAGTTAAATAATAACACAATAGCATTATACACTAAAAACATTAACATTACAATTACATAAAGAAAACACATTAATATTACAATTAAATAATAATACAACAGCATTATACACTAATTAATTTATATATAATTGTTAATAATTAATGGTATTGCATTTTGATAACATATATTTATTCATGAATGAGTGTTGTCCTTATTTTTCGCGTTTTGTCCAGAAATTTACCGAGGTTTATCCAATTTTCTGGATTTACCAATAATTCGTAGCATGCCAATCTTTCCCGATTTGAATTTAAAAATCTTTCCGGTAATAACTGACGTCTCCAATATTCTAAATCATTACATTTTCCTAATATATGTAAAATAATTACATATTTGTTTTATAAAATCGTTGCCAGAATCATCAGAAAATAAAAAAAGTGTCTTTGTATCTATGAATGGAATCTTTGAACACGATTTTCACCCAATTAGAAGCGTTGGATCGACTTGAAACTTTGTATACTTGTAGAGAACCCGTGACAATATAATAATTTCATATTTGTTTTCTAAAGTCCTGGCTAGAATCATCAGAAAAAAAAAGAGTTTTTGTATCTATGTAACGGAATCTTTGAACACGATTTTCACCCACTTAGAAACATTGGATCGATTTGAAACTTTGTATACTTGTAAAGGACCCGTGACAATACAATAATTTCATATTTTGTTTCTAAAATCCTGGCCAGAATCATCAGACAATCCAAAAAATGAAAACTGGTATAATTGGTCGCGCACTTGTCGCTTTTTAGTCAATCGTTATAAGAGCTCAGTTGGTAGAGCGGTGAACTTTGGTTATGTGATTTCAGTAATCCATAGGTCGCTGGTTCAAATCCGGCTGGGAGGGTTTTTTTAGAAGAGTATTACTTTAGCTCATGCTACAATAGTATCGAATTTAAAGATATTTTAATTTTCATCTTATTCTGTAAAATATTAAAACTAAAAAATAAAAAATAAATAATAGTTTTAAAAAACTAAAAGAACACGCTTTATTAGAAAGCCGAACTAAAAAAAATGAAAAATAATTTTAATTTCCGACACCCTTGGATAAAATTAAAGTGGTCAACAAAAAAATTCATCTCCAACGCATATAGAAAAAAACTAGAGTTATCAACAAAAATAATATAATTTTACCATCAAAAGCGTGGGGTGCTTTTGATGATTTTTTCATTTTCTTCTTAGAGACTTTACTTTTACCAATATCTGTTTATTATCAAATATATTAGTTGATATAGAGCACCCCACGTTTTTGATGGTAAAATTATTTTCTTTTTGTTGATAACTCTAGATTTATTCTATATGCGTTGGAGATTACTTTTTGTTGACCACTTTAATTTTATCCCAAGCGTGTTGGATATTAAAATTATTTTTCATTTTTTTTAGTTCGGCTTTCTAATAAAGCGTGTTGTTTAGGTTTTTTAAAACTATTATTTATTTGTTAACTTTCTGTTATTCTCACATATAGACACAAGGACAAAACACACATCCAGACCCAAGGTGGAGATTAAAAATCCACTACCCCGCCGGATATCGAATCCGGATCGCCTGAGAGGAAGGTAGCGATTCTTCTAACCACGCCACGGCAACGGACAGTAAAATATTGGATTCAAATCCCGGTTCAGGCATTAATTTTTCTTTTCATATAATATCTGGCAATCATTGCTATATGTAAACAAAAAATATATAATCGAATTAAAAAAGCATTGCTACTATAAAGTAAAGATTCTCATTAAAAAGATTTTCCTCTTATGTAAGCCGTTAAATGCCATTTCGAGAGATTTTCCGCTGCTTTTACGATAGAGAATTATATATAAATAAAGGAAAACCGGACGGCGTTACGCCCGCGTATGTAACAAATGGCTATGCGTCATTGTGTAACTTCCGAGAAAAATACGTTTAAAGTTTTCTTCTACATTTTAAATTCTAGCAGCCGCTATTTAATTATTTCTGATTTGATAATCGCTTATTAGATAATATTGTAGGCCCCATATATACTGATTCCTACCATGTAAGTAAAAATAATTTATATTTACTTTAACAGTCAATATTTTAACGTAACGAGAATGGTGGCATAATCGTTCTGAATTAATCAGTTAAGCGCCGCAAGAAGCATCTACACAGTTGATGCATATTAGTGTAGCATATTTTATTATATATCAATCAGCCAAGCGTTAAGGTAATGCGTATACACTATTACACTGTTGATGTAAAATATTGTACCATAATAATGGCTGTAATGTATAGTAGCATGCGTTCGCAATTCAGTCTTTGTTTAACTTTTTTATCTTGGTAATATTCGTTACCTAATTATATTTACTACGTTTTTGAATTCTTCCATATCTTCGAAACGTCATTCATTTGTTGTTATGTGCCCATTCACATTAATCAATCTAAAGTAATAATAATATAATATAATATAATATAATATAATATAATATAATATAATATAATATAATATAATATAATATAATATAATAATAATATAATATAATATAATATAATAATATAACATATAATATAATATAATATAATATAATATAAGATATAATATAATATAACATAATATATAAGATAACGTAACGTAATATACTGTAATATAATATAATATAATATTAATAGTACTCTTATTAACATAATAATACTGTTATTATTATTATTATTATTATTATTATTATTATTATTATTATTATTAAAGCACGTGTATACGTAAGAATTAAATTAATATTTTTAATACCTCACCTCATATCCTGTATTCTTCTATACTGCAGTTTCGGAGCTATATCTCCATCATCAGTAGCCTCTCGTCGACCGGTGTTATGTACGTATACACGTACTTCGAAAATAAAATCTTGTTTAAGATATTTTTATTTATTAGTTTTCTCTCTCCAGAAAAAAAAATACAGAGTTCCTTCTTGTGGTAACACTAGATTGTACAAAAATGGAATGACATAGTATGTGGCAGATTGTTATTGCTGTGAAAGTTTTCCCAGACTTGAAAACATGAAACCCAGTACGGTGTAGTAACCAGAAACCGCTCTCATGTATTGGCTGGTAGGTTGAAGTGAAGGTGCAAGCCAATCACATTGCACATTTTAGGGAAAGAATATCCAATCACAGTATGTTTACAAATATTAAAGGGAAGGGAAAAAAAATAGGAAGGAGAAGCTAGATAAGGTTGATGACAAAAATGATGTGTATACGCACATGTGATGGTGTCGAATTTCTGTAGAGTTATGGCCGCATACTCCCCTCTCGTTTACCATGTCATCACCCTTGTCAGCTTCCACAGCTTCAAAAACTTCACTTTCTTTTCTCGATCGCTTTATCAATCAGCTGACATGTCAAGTGTTAGACATTCTTCCAGTCACGAACTCGGAGGTAAATTGTGGATTTTTATTTACAAAATACACAAACTCTTGTAAATAATGTGTTGCAATCCGGTCCAATATCAGGTACAATTATTGTCGGATTTGAAGTATTGTGTCGGTTGAGATACACATTGTAAGAATATCCTATGACATTTATTACTTTCGCAAATTCCGTTTTGCCGAATGCTTTTCGTTATCAGTTAATCTTTTAACTTCTTTATCTTCACTTGTTTTTTGTTTTACTAATAGAGTCAATAAATAACCGAACTTCGGGTAGTAACGCTATGCTCTACAGGCAGCTTCCCTGTCACGTCCGTCTGGTGTATACCTTCTCCCCAATCTTTCATGACAAGTGTCATTGGTCACTTTTGGTGAGCGAATTCCTCGAAGAACGTAAAATTCTTCTCCTTTCACAGTTACCATATTCTCCAAATCTTGCTCCAGAGGAAATTTCTACCTATTTCCAAAGGTTAAATCCCTACAAAAGGGACGGCGATATGCGTCAGCCGAAGAAGCGAAAAATCTTGCGACGCGCGCTCTGCGGGAAGTGACAACACGTGGACAACAGGAATGTTTCGAGATGTGGTACGGACACTGGCAGAAGTGTTATACTGCCCAGAGTGCATACTTTGAAGGTGGTGTTGTGTAAATGGTTACATGTCATCTGCAATAAAAATATCTACACAAGTATGGATACTTTGTGACTCTACTAGTAAAACTTACAGGTTAATGCAGTCTCACATTTTATAAAATTCTATCGCGGAATTTTCAGTTATGTTTATGGGATAAATCTCTAGAACCGTTTTAAAACTTTATCGTAAATCATTTCAACATGTTCATAAAGGAATTTGCCTAAGATAAAAGAATTAAAAAAATATAGGTAGACGTTCCACAAATTACTCTTCTCATGGTCATAACAAAGCTCGTAGTATTCGAAATTCTATAAGGTTATGAGGTGCGGAAAATTTTCTACATCATAAATCAAACTGAAGTTCCATTTATAAATATATGCATATTAGCAAAACGTGACAAATAACCTATACTCAAAATATAAATTTGAATATACACTTGAGAAAAGATGATTGTCTATTGTTAATACTTATTAACCATCCATCCATAGTAATTCTGCCCGAGGGCAGGTCCTTCACTGCAATCAGAGCACTTTCATGCTATGCTTGCAGCTTTACTAGGGAATTGTAGGTGCGGTAGCTTCCCGTTGCTTTCCACACCGGTGAAGGATGATGATGACGACGATGATGATAATGATAAGGATGATGATGGTGATGATGGCCATATGATTTCGGGGACAGTTTGGCCTTAAAGTTTTCCTGACATTTGTCTTACAGGTGAGGAAAAACGCCGATATAAACCTCACCCAGAAAAACTGCCCCGACCGGGGACCGAACCCGGGCCCCCTGCGTGACAAGGCAGCACGCTACCTCGAGGCCACAGTGGTGGACATACTTATTATAAGACATGACAAAATAATTGTTACTTTTGAATATTCAAAAGTGGTACAAATTAGAAGAAATGACTGTTAAAATATTAAGGATGTTTTGTCATAACACCATTAGAGTATAAAAATAACTCCTTACATTTATGTGCCATTCAGACATGTTTGGAACTCTGCTTAGCTCTTCATGTACACGTGATAACCTTATTTTTGCATGTTTTAGGATACACACAGCCTTCCTCAACATAAAAATGTCCAGTGCAAAAAAATAAAAATAAATGAATATATTTAAATGCGGATACAAGACTTGTTCACAAACAAAATAGCTTAGGAATTACAAATAAAGGTAAACGGATCCTACTACAGGCCTTAGGTGGCACTTAGGAAGGTTAGAGGTTAAGGCTCCCATCAGATCTTAGCAAAAAATATGAGTTGTCTGTTTTAAAGTTGTTTACATGTAATGCTCAAAATCCTGAATTAAAATTAAATCAGAGTAAAGGCTTCAGATCATGATTAGTTATTGAATGTAACCCAACTACTAAGATATAATCAAACGTGTTTTCAAAATTTAGTATTCAAAAACCATTTATTATTTCCCGGCAAGTTACAAGTATTTTGTTTTGATGTAGCTTTATTCCATTTAATTGTTATTTTAAAGTACAAATCGTAGTTGTTAGCGTTTTTGTATTAGTTTTCTTTTATTCTGTTTTGATTTGCAAGAGTTAGATTAAATACATAAATCAATACTAGTAAAATTCATATAAAATTCCGTTGAGGTGAAGTCATATGTTGAAAGTCAAAAATTAAATTGTATCTGTTGGTAGGTGCCGTCGTCCTCAACTTTGTTGAAATATGTATATAAAATTAACTGGAGCTCTTTCGGAAGTTATCTTCCATCTTCTGCAGGTTGAGCTTCTGTTACTCGTTGTTGTGTATGGTGATCTATACTCCAACTGTTTGTAGTAGCAACTGATGTTTTTGACGATCTCGTATAATGGGTTTGACTGGGGACTGTCCATTCCTTATCCCTTCGCTATAATATACTTCACTTCATTGTCTAATTATATATCACGCCGCTTTATTAGACTCTCCGACACACACAATTTAGACACTCGATCCCATTAACACTTGTCCTTACTGCTCGGGACCCAGCTACGTGTGTCTGAAAGGAATTTGCTGTCTCAGTGTTAGTACTACGAGAAGCGGGGAGGTGTACTTCCACTCACTCACCACACTTCCCACCGCAAACACATGGAGCTTGGATTCGAATTGTATGTCCCTCCTCATCACACTGTCAATTATTCACTATCTTTTACAGATTCACTTTGCCAGAATATGGAATTGCCTTCTGCCCTATGTCAGAGACTGTCAAACTATAACATTGTTAAAAAAAACTAATGTATGCTTTATAACAAACTAACCTATACACCTGACTGGTAGTATTAGTTTAACATTTAATTATTTCATATATTTTATGAAAATAGTGTTACGATTAACAAATGTTTGCATTTGTTTACTGTATTTAACCATTTTTCTTTGTTTTTATATATATTAGATAGGAGCAGTCTGCCAAACAATTTAATTTATCTTATTAGTGCACATTTTACTATTATTTTCAGTTTTAATTTTAATTATCATTAACATTAGTGTATTAATCTAATTAATATATTATTACTTATGGTCTTAATCTTACATATATTTTCTGATTGATCAAATCTTAATTAAGTACTTAATATTACAGTTAATTGTGATTGCTATATTCTAATGTAACATATGTTTGCCCTGGTATGAGGAAGAGAAGGCCACATGACCTTAACTCCACCAGGCTTAATAGATTGTTTTATTCTGCAGTTGCTTTTTGTGTGTTTCATTTAATGAAGTTCAGTGGACTAGCTTCATTTTGACCGTACACTCCTCATGTAATGTCATTAACTTCTTAGATAATTCATTTACCATAAAACCGTTTGCCAACTGTCGTACTTCTCACAATTTTTTTCATAATATTTATATTACTTTTGGTAATTGTGAACAAATAATGTATGAACAACTTATAACGGTTATAATAGCCACCTAACGCGAAAATATAATTATTACTGAAGTTAATACGTTATCTACAAGAAGTTTACGTCTGTATTAAAACTGACGTAAACGGACCTAGATAGTAACCTGTGATAAGATAAGCATATGGACAAATATACGTTTGGGAAATTTATTTTTGTTACTTTTCCGTGTTTAATAGGCTCTACAAATGTGTGTAAATATTTACAACTATTAGAGTGTTAACAATTATAACATTATTTGTTCGCCGTACATATTTTTTTTCATAATTACCATATTTTCCAACCAATGATTTTGTTTAGCTACAATATATACATTATATACTATACTATGTCCAGCCTAAGGAACACACTTCAGGAAAGCAAATGGACGGAAAATCACCGAAGCATGTGGCTACTGCAATTACTGCGATTCGTTCGTGACGAAAGCACAGTTCAGCGGAAGCGAAAAAATAGATCATGTCATCGATTAATATAATTACGTTTTACAGCTATTTATGTTAACTACCGCCGGAGGGTCGAGGGTTCAAGTCCCGTTGGGGTCAGGATTTTTAAAAAAAACTGACCCAAACCCTCTGGCGGCACTATGGCCCTGGGGTCGACTCAGCCTCTAACGGAAATGAGTACCAGACGCTTGTTCTGGGGGTAAAGGCGGCCGTCACGCAGGGCTGACAACCCAGCTGACATAAAGTGCCGATTGTCTAAAAAAAGTGGGAGCCTTAACCTCCTACTACCCCAAGGGCCTCCGGGCCTGTTGTGGGATCACTTTACTTACAGTTGATCAGAATACAATGTACACCTACATGTTTCTTCGAAGGTCGGAGAGTAACTAAAAATTCACATTTGTTTGAAACTGATCAATTCTTGAGGAGAATTTGAAAGTCAGTTAGAAATATGGCGACTGTCATACAGTTTATAATAACTTAACTCGATGATAAAATATGCGATAAAAATTATAAAAAGCGCCCTAAAGGGAAATTGTTAAAGAGTGGTGAAGAACAGATGCTGTTAAATGCATTTAGTAAGTTTATGGGTGATAATCCAGGCACTGTAGTGAAAGATATAGTCAAATTAACTGCAGAATATACTGGTATATCGGAGAAAAATTTGTACATATTCGCAGAGAATTAAAAGAAACTGGTAATATCAAAACGCCCAACAATTGTGTTATAAATAGGATAACAAGCTAACTAGGACTAGATATTTTAATTAATTATTTTAAATAGTGTTAATATTATAGGTTTCATATGATAGGGAATATTAGTTTTAGTTGGAATACTTAGAATAACAGGATTGTAGACAGAAATGGTAATCAGATTTACCTTGACTAGTTACAGTTAGGTCTATATCGAATCATATACAGTTACAAGTTGAGGGTCTGAAAACATCCAGAATGAAATATAGCCTAAGGAGGAGAAAGTCAGGTTTTTCACATTCCAAAAGACAGACAGGACAAATGTACCGCCAGAGCCTATGAACTTACTATGCTTGGTGAGAGAGAGAGAGATTACAGTTAGGCTTTCAGAGAGTAGTAATAAAAGTGTAGAGTAAATGGACGGGCAATGTTGAAGATGTAGTGGTTGAAGCAGCAGCTGTGATAAGTCTGCACTATGTATTTTTATGGATTTTGGGGGCCTATTAAATTAAAACCATATGTGTTTTTTGTGTATCGTAACGAAAAGGAGTAGTTATGACCGTAACAAGTTATATATGCAATAGTAGACAGGCCATGTGGCCTAGTTTCAACCCCTCTCTTTCTCTCCCTATGATTATGTAATAGGATAAGTTAGGCTAGTTTATTTATTTGTAATTATATATATATATATATATATTGGTTCTTATAGGCTTAAATATATTAAATTATAGTTGTTTTAATTATTTATTTATTTATTCATCTCGAATACCCTCTACTAATATAGTCATCAGCATACCGCTCAGCTAGCCTAATCCGTAGGTAAATCACACGCTATCTTACCGTCACAATTAATCCATGTTCCAAAGGTCCTTTATGCCCTAAAATTAGCTATCATAATAGTAACATTGGTGATGCAGTGGTGAGATATCGTGTAAATAATATTTTATTATTTTTGTTCGATAGGGAAACGAACCCTTGCAAATTTCTTTTGGACCGAATAGAATAAGTTAAATATTAATATGTTGAGATACGTACAGTAAAATAAGATTTATGTAAGACATTAGGGAAATCATTAATTAATAGTAGTTAATTAAAATTAATTAAACAACATGGCAAGAGAAAGAGAGGGACGTATAATAATTCACACTTGGGAATAATAGGTTTTTGAACATCCATATCTTGTAAGAATTTTATGTGCTGTGGTTATTTTAAATGTTAAGATTTTGTTTATACACCAGTGATGAATGGCAATATCTCGTGGCAAATACATAACAAATATGTCTGCGGGATTCATTTTGTGTGGGTTTGAGGTACACTTGATAATTATTGGAAATATTTAGGCACGGAAATTAGTATTATTATAGAGGTTTAGGTTAAAACATGGCATGGATATCGAACATAACCAGGACCGTGGATGACGTATGCAAATCGAACTCGTGGCTCGTGGACGGGGGTGACGACATGGTGGTTGTGACCAAAAATAATTTCTCTGCAAATAGTAAGTACGAATAAAATAGCATGAACTTATTAACTTCGTGGCTAATTATTTCCATATAATATTAAAATCACAATTGTTTAAATGTCTCGAATTATTAATTACAACATCAGACTATTAATTGCAACATCAGGGCAACTCAAGCGATACCAACATAACAATTCCATAAAGTAAAAAGTTTAGAAACGTTATATAGGGAGGATAGGAATTATTTTTAGATATTTTCTTGCGAACAGATCGTTTCTGCATACGGTTGAAAAAATAGTAATAGTCATGCGAAAAGCAAGCTTAAAGTTATGGACTATGGGTCACTCCATAAGTTGGCAATACATAATGTCAAGTCGAAATCATACCGACTTCGTTTAAATAAGGAAAAATGACGGTTCACACACACACACACACACACACATAATATATATATATATATATATATATAATAATTTACGGGGTAACTACAGGGTATTGTTGAGAAGAGATTTAGCGAAAGGAGTCTCAGGTTCGAACCCCTGGTGACTAGCTTTGCAAGATGGCGGCTGGAGTGAAGGCTGGGTTTTGGAAAGGTCAGAAGTTCAGTAAAATAAGTTTTCACATACGGTGACTACCAGATGTTTAAGGTTATTCCTAGCAGGATGTTAAAATATGTCGGAGGAATATTTAGCTTGAACTATGTCCCTATGTGCGAGGCTATCTAACTGGTTATTTGATAAAGATTCTGAAAATTTTCCAACTTGAATGAGGGAGTTACGCTTCAAATAAATCGCTCAATAACCCTACAAACTATACATTTTTACCGTACAACCAGATCAAATATCCAAACTCATAAAGAGTATCAATTTTTTTAACAGATTGATCTAGCAATACGTGTAAAGAGTTGGCTAGGATGTCGTCACTGGAAGTCTGGATTCGAACCGAGGGATAATGATTTCAGTATTGGTTTAATCTCTCCAGAATAGCGCAAGATGGCCGTAGTGTAAAATTGATTCAAGTTTATTGGAACTTGAACTAGTAAATTATTTTCCATTTTTTACAAGGCAGAAATATTGGCATTTGTCGGGAGTAAATTGGACATTCTCCACAACTTAGCTTCTTTTACAGATTAAATAACTGAAAAAAAATTAAACTAAAATAAAAGTGGCCTATGGAACTTAGTTTCTTTTACAAAAATAAATAATTAACTTAGTATATATTTTTTTTTCAAGAGAGTTTATTTAGAGTGTAATTTATGATAGACCTAATTATACTTGAGGGGAAGGCCCGTAAGATGCACCATGACAGATATAAATCTCGTAACGGTGTATTGAATATAAATTCTGAAAATTTTCCACAACTGGCACACGGAATCTCAGCTGATGGTTCGAACTAGGACACATATTGTCGCGTAACGTCCTTATAACTTAAAAACACAAACAAATGTGTTTAGGAACTTACTCAAAATTACTCTATACTGATTTTCAAAATCATACATAATAACTTGTTTAATCTGGCAAGATGATGCAGAATAGTTGGTTATATAAAGGGCGGCATTAAAAACGATAAAACAAGATCAGTCAAACTCATAAATATTTTAATCCGTTATAGTACACCAAGAAAATCCAGTAAGCTTAATAATAATCCTAAATAGGCATTGTGATAGTTCCTTGAGCATACATACATAACGATTTTGTATGAATAAAATCATTCCTGATAACAGAGTTGGAGACATTTTTTTTAAAAAATACGTAATTGAGGGACGTAGAGGTTTAATCAATCTTATCGAACCGGTCGATCAACGTTAATAACCACAAGCGGTGAATTTATTAACTAATGGTTTGGATACTGGATAGGATAGCATCTAGTTGATGAATTATAATGATTTAAATGATGTTTGTTATGGACCCAACTGAATTTCTTAGGCTTAAAGGACCTTCGGGACTTGGAAAATCTGGTAGCGTTTATCTAGCCGAGCGTTAGTATGAGGATGTACAGTATACATGTTTGAAATAAACAAATGGAGTCTTATTTTAAACTATTTTATTACTAAAGTATAAATAATTAGAAACCCTAAGTAGTCTAGCCCTAAATCTAATCTAAGCCTATATTAAAAACTACAGTACATTCTTGGGGGGTTGAGAAGAGGGAGTTGTGGAATTTATAAATCTAACCTATTCTACATGATTAAAAATGTTATATCCCTTTTTGAAAATTTAATATCCAAACAGTTAAGGTAATTGAATCGTTTTATAAAAGTTACAGACTACATATTAAGAAAAATGGTCGGTGACTTACCCTTCAGCCGTTTACATACACAGACAGACACGAGACCCTCACTTCTCAAGTGTTATATACTCCATTTGACCTCGAAATACCCTAAGAGTACTCACTAACATTCCAATTAACTAAATGTAGGGATGTTTACAGTTAGCTTAAGCAAACTTTGCTCTGAACTATATTATGTCTAAACTCTATCTCAACAGACTTTGAATGTCTAAAGTCCATCTCAAAAGACTTTGCTTGAATAATTAAAATAATCTATAAAACAATAAAAAATCTATATGAAGGACTATGTATTCATAACAATGTTGATTCATAAGACGAGAGATAGTTAGTACTGCCGAGGAAACCTTGAAGCTGACCATTCTTATAATTCTCTGTCCGAGTAAACGACCTTGCCCGCATTAGACAAAGCATTTAACTAAATAATAATAGAACATTATGTTTTGGCAAAATAGACATACACTGATATGCCCGAAGATGTTTAAATAATTAATTAGAATCATAAATATTCTATACCTTAACGATCGCATTGACATTAAGGATAGGAAATACCAAAAAAATATCACATACCGTAACGTGCCTATATATGCTAAAGGTAATATAGGAGCGCGAGAGTCATAAACATTTTTTTTACATTAGGAAATTTAAACAATTTTGTTATATAAGTGCGGCGATAGATGCGTCTCTGGAAATAACAAAAAAAAATATTATTCGCAAGAATAAATGAATACATGTTGTCTCTTAATCCTAACCCCAAGTGATATGATACAACATAACCATTGATTTTGAGTTTCTGTTGTGAATTATAAGATTTAGTTTTATTTACATTAGTAAATATTTTTGGATTGTCAACCAACTTTATACGTTACTTAGGACCTTTAAGTAATTATTTGAATACCCATATGATGAATGGTGCCTTGCTAGTTTCCCCAGAGAGTATTTTATGCAGTGAAGAGTTTGGATTAAATCAAGAGTGTCTAGTTGCTTTAGGCATTATCTTTTAATGCGACTATATACTTAAAACAATATAATTTAGATTTAATGGTGGCAGCATTTTTGTAAAATTGTGAACTGTTCTGATAAATTTTATAATATTATTGGATTATTTAATTTCATAGTGAGGTGAGCCAATCTAGTCGTCGATCTTTTTGGCATTTTATTGTAGCAAGCGAAGTTGATAATTGAGATGTGGTTATAATGTCTGTCGCCGGCGCACTGTAGTACCATAGGACTCTGGAAATAATTTCGCGTCATTTTAAGTGCAGTTTTCGAATATTTGAGGAATGAGAACATGTGGGAAGTTAGAACTCAATCAATGGACTCCTTAATAATACTAATAATAATAATAATAATAATAATAATAATAATAATAATAATAATAATAATAATAATAATAATAATAATAATAATATAACCAATAAACAATGATAACATTAAAATATTAAATAATAACCTTACTAAATAAGCTAATAATCTGTGAATTTAAACTAACTAATTTAATAGTAAAACATGGGCAAGTAACTGAAGTAACGGGAAACGGTAAATGATGCTAACTGAGGGACTTAGTAGATAATCTTAATTGCTACATTAAATTAAACCCGAAGATTATTAAAACCACAAGTAATTATGAACCAACTACGAGAAATCTTAACAAACTAAATTAAATAATATTAATAATTGAACAATTAATGAAAAAAGTAGTTTGGAAGGTATAAAGGAGCATCAGATTACGAAGACAGGTCATGAGGTAAAATAGGGATGACCGAGACTCAGTGAATAACCAACGGGCAATCTGAGCTATAAAAGTAAAACATGATAAAACCGACATAATAATATTAACACTAATAATAAATCAAACTAATTTCAAAAAATATGATAAGCATAAAATGTTAAATTGATACTTAAAGAAATAATTAATAACATGAGAAACAATCAGATTGAAGGGCTAAATGATCGCAACTGAGATACTAGATAGGACTAGCAGTAATCCTGCTATAGTATTTAAATAATAATAATAATAATAATAAAATATTAATCGTAGAAGTAAACAAATCACAAAGGAGTGACAAACAAACATCGACGAATAACCCTCAGGTTGGGTAAAGGGAGGATGCTAGAGACTAGTTGTGATATCCACGTGCGATTAATCGGATGTAACAAGAAAGATCAAACTATTAATATTAATGAAGATCCTAAAACTTAATAAAAGAAAATATATATAATAAGAATAATAAACCACCAGAAAAGTAAATAATAATAATAATAATAATAAGAAGAAGAAGAATAAGAATAAGAATAAGAATAAGAATAAGAATAAGAATAGGAATAAGAATAACAACAATAACTATATTAATAAAAAAAAAAATGATACCAAACATCAGTAATAACAATAAATGTTAACAATCATAATTATAAAAATAAAATCAAATTACTATTAATGATACTGCATATTAATAATAACAATAATAATAATAATAATAAGAAGAAGAAGAAGAAGAATAAACAACAATAATAACTATATTAATAAAAATAAAAAATGATACCAAACATCAGTAATAACAATAAATGTTAACAATCATAATATTAAAAATAAAATCAAATTACTATTAATGATACTGCATAATAATAATAATAATAATAATAATAATAATAATAATAATTTACAGTAAATTAATAAACCACAATAATAATGATAATAATTAAATAAGAGCGAACTACCTGTAATAAGACTGATGCTAATGAATAAAATGAAAGATAACGGAAAACCACATCTCGATTTCGGCAATTAGGACTCATTTAAGTACGTATGGGTTCCTGGATAAGTAGTAGTTTACGAGAATAACGTGAAAGCAGTTCAGATAAAGGGACGTAGTATGTTAAGCCTATAGCGGGAAACGAAAGATAGGTTCAATTAAACAAGCAGTTATGCCAACACGGAGGACAGGAATTATTTTAACACCACGAGTAATAAGGAGTGACAACAGTTTCAGTTGTAGAAGGAAGGATGTGCATTGTCCACCTTGGTTAAAAATTGTATTAGACAAAAAAGAACGGAAGAGGGGCATGGGGCAGGTATCTTCATAAAATCTCGAATCATCACCCTAAACAAAAATGTGGAATCATCAAATCATTGACAGATCGAGCCAAAAAACTTTGTCATCTGGATTTATTAAAAACGGAACTTCAACACCTCCAGGCGGTATTCACAGCCAATTTGATACACCAAGTAAGAAATCAAGCCAATCATCCCAGACGATACCACAGCAACAGCTGCAAGGAATCAGAGGAAAAAACTTAAACAAGGGCATTTTTACCGTTCATCAAGAATGTAACGGACCGCATTGGAAAACTACTAAAGAAAGAAGACATAAAGACAGTATACAGGCCTATCAAGAAAGTTAAGAACCTTCTCAGACCTATAAAGGATCAACTCCATCCTCATCAGACAGCAGGCATATACAGGATTCCATGCAGTTGTGGAAAAGTGTATATAGGCACCACTAAACGCACCATCGCAACCAGACTTAAGGAGCATGAAAGATACAGTCGTCTTAAACAAATGGATAAGTCGGCAGTAGCAGAACACTCTTTACTTGATGGCCACAGGGTACAATACCAGAATACAGACATATTATTTAACTGCACAAACTATTTTACCCGCCTTCAACGAGAAGCCATCGAAATATTCAAACATAAAAACAGTTTCAACAGAAAAGGAGAATCATTAAAAGTCAACAGTCCCGCGCCGTAGCCGAGCGGTTAAGGTAGGAAGCCCTGGCGCAGAGCTACGGGACTTGCGCTGGTTCGAGTCTCCATGGGGGAAGAAATTTTCTCATGGTATTTCGGCCAGTATGGGACCGGTGCCCACCCAGCATCGTGAGGCAATTGGGTAGCTACAATAAGTAGCGGCTCCAGGTTGAGGAACCAGCTATAACGGCTGGGGACTCGACATGCTAACCACATGTCACCCCTACACTGGCTGTTGATCATCTACCTCTGTGATTGACACATGTAGATGTGAAGGGCCAGCAGCCGGCTGGTAAAAGGGCAACCGCTGAAAAGTGGAAAAACCCTCAATCGGAATTAAAAGTCAACAAAGTATGGATTCCGGTTCTAAAAAACGCAAAATGTAAACCTCTACAAGAACAGTCGACTAGACTATCAAACAGCAATCTCAGTGGAAAATGGAAGTGCCTACAGCTGACCAATCAGAAGGCAGATATAATATACAGTCGATTAGACCATCAAACAGCAATCTCATTGGAGCAATGGAAGTCCCTAACGCTGACCAATCAGAAGGCAGATACAACTTACGAACACATCGCGGTGAACGTATAAATAGGACAAACAGCGGACAGAATTGTCATTCATTCATCGTTGAGTTCTACAGCTAGCAACATCTACTGCAGCTCTACAACTACAACGCAAATTGGCTTAATAACGTCTTAGACGACAAGTGCTCCAACACCGAGTCTGACTTGTGCGGATGGTGACCGGTAGTTTAAGTGTGCCGTGATTGGTCATATAATTATTGTAATCAACCAATGATCAATCGTTAGGAGTGCAGCTAATTTTCTTGACTGGCCCTCGGGCCAGTCCATTCTTCGCCTTGGTTCCCTATTGAGCTGACAGCGTATTGATTTTCTACTAAACTCCAGTGACGTCATTGAAAACAACAGCACAGCGTACATCGTTCAACGACGCTACAGCAGTGCCCTCTGTTTCTCACGGCCTTCTGGACTACTAGTAAACATCAAAACACTTTCCTTCCAGCGTTTCAGCGCTGATTCTTCATTTTTTTCTTCTGTGCTAGTGAAACATATAAATAAATAGTGTCGTTTAGTGTTCTGTGAAAACCGGGTGAGGCTCTGGTAGCCAATACCCCTCTGAGCATACGCTCAGTGAGTGCTCAGTGCGAGTGTTATCAGGTGTGGTTTAGCCACTGCATTAATAACTCTTCTACAAACTGTGAGTATTAGTGTTAAGCCCATATCTATTTGGTGTAAGTGTTCAGTGTCTAGTGCATTAAAACAAGCCATTGGACTAAGTCTTGGCGAGTCCAAGCACCATGGCGACCAGCTGTGAAACCAGTGATATGGAAGTGGTGGAAGAGGTGCGGGACTACAGCCCGCTTGAAATCTGGGAAATAGCTTCAAATCAATTTGAAGCGTATATAAAGAAACAAAATTTCAAACCAGATTCCAAATTTTCCACAGTTGCAAATAAAATTCAAGGCACTTTCTGGATCATTTCAAGTTATTTGCAAACATACCCAGAGTTCGAGCGGTCTGACACAGCCTTGGATATGACGCGGAATTACTCTGATGCATTAAGTCAACTAAAAGGAAAATCTAATGACAAAACTCAATATCTAGAAAAGATTCTAAATGCTGTACAGAAGATGGCTATGGACGTTCAAACCACTTGTTTCCTAACATATGGTGAAGAACGCACAGAGTCATCAAGTGAACATAAAAAACGAAATGAAAACCAATACGAAACACCAGAAAAGAAAATGAGGAAACAATCAAATCCCAGTAAAAAGGTACCAACCGTGTCATATTCACAGGAAGTGTCAGTTTCAAACCCTTATTCCATATTGGCTAATATGAATGAAACTGACAAACGTCCCGCATCTCAAGCTGGACCATCAAAAGAGGCTAAGGCTCCTACTGCTACAACAAATTCGCAGCCCACTGGTGTGCTACCACCTAAAAAAGAACCAAGACCGCCCCCAATTACAGTTATTGGGCAAGCTGATGCCTTCAAAATGAATAAAGAAATCACTTCTAAACTTAGTGGAGATCTCAAAGTAGTTAGCACGCCAGAAGGTCTGCGATACTACGCCACCTCAGTGGCAGATCATAAGTTACTCAAAGAATATTTTTCTGCTGTAGGTAAACAGCACTACACCTACATAATGAAGCAAGATCTGCCACTGAGGGTGGTATTAAAACGACTTCCAGCAAGTACATCAAAAGATGATATATTCGAAGAGCTTCAATCTCTTAAATACCCTATCAAGACAGTAAAACAAATTTCAAAAAAAGAAAACGAAAAACTAGTACCACTTCCTATCTTTATATTGGAACTCGACAATAATGATTCCGGTCGAGAAATATTCAACCTCACAAAACTCAACTATATGATTGTAGCAGTGGAGCCTTATAGACCCCGATCAGGGCTAAAGCAGTGCTTCAACTGTCAACGTTTTAATCATACATTTGCAGGGTGTAGCCTGACGCCCAAGTGCGTAGTTTGCGCAGAACCCCATAATCACAGTAAATGCCCTGTCAAGCAAGAAGCTTTGACCGACAAATCAAAACTAAAATGTGCAAATTGTGGAGCGTCAGGTCACCCTGCCTCATACAGAGAATGTCCATCATACGTTGCAGCAAAAGCTGCCTTTCTGAAACGTACAGAAAATAATTCAAATTCAAATTAAAACAGCAAAACATTCAACGCAGAACTTTTTCTTCAAAACCAATCAATCCAAATATTTCCTTCAGCCAAGCAACTGGCCAGCCAAATTTTCAATCACAAAGCACTGCTAAAAGCCCGAATAGACAAGCCTCTCAACTCCCTCTATCAAGTCAGGGACGCGAACTTCTCAATAACTTAGAGCCATTATTAGCTCAATTACAATCTCCAATGGAGAAGTTTGCGTTCATGACAAATCTAGTAAATATGTGTTTCGGTGAATATGTGTAGGTTCCATACCGGAAGCTTTCTCAATGTTGCGGCTTTTAATGCCAATGGTGTACTTAAACAGATTCGAGAGCTTATTACTTTTATACAAGAGAGAGATATTGACATTCTTCTTCTGAATGAAACTTTTTTGAAACCAGGTAACAAATTCAAAATTCCGAATTATTGTATATATAGAAATGACCGATTGAATGGTCCCCTTGGAGGTACAGCAATTTGTATTAAACAAACCATTGGCCACAGAGTGGCCCCTATACCCAGGCTTCAATTTATTGAAGCAACAGCCATCTTCTTGCCAATTTCAGACCGCGAATCAATTTATATAGTTTCTATTTACAAATCACCTACCAGACTCCTAACGAGGTACGACCTAAATGCTCTCACTTCCGTCTCCCCTAACTACTTGTTAGCGGGAGACTTCAATAGTAAACATCTTCTTTGGAATTGTCGTACCCAAAATGGATCTGGTGTGATACTCCAAAATTTTTGTCAGCATCATAACATAGAAATTTCCGCTCCAAGGGAACATACATACTTTAGAAACACACATGTTGGCTTTCGATCAGATATACTGGATATAGTTCTCTCGAAGAATGTACCTATCTCTCCACACGTCACCACAATTACAGACGTACTTAACTCAGATCACAGTCCTATACTCTTTAAAATCAGTCCCACATTTTTTGTTGTCCTCGCCCCCAAACATGTATTATGATCACACTGATTGGCAGAGTTACACACACATGCTTAACCAATGGGTTAAGCCGACACTCTCTGTCCAATCAACAGAACAAATAGAACACGCTGTCCTTAGTTTACAGGCTAGTATACAAACGGCCATTACACTATCTACAACACAAACAAACAAAAATGCACATACAAAACCATACGATCCTACACTCCAAAATTATTTAACTGAGAAGAAACGATATCTCAGATTATACCGTACTTTTGGCGCACCCCAACACAAACAACTTTACAATCGCTATGCTCATTTGGTGCGAAACCGATTAGAAGAAATGCGAAATGCTGAATGGGATTCTTCCCTTCAGCGTTTCACAGATGCTAAAACTCCTCCGTGGGAGATATTAAAAAGAATTAGAAGGAGTCGAGCTCCGCCTCCTCCATCAGCTATATTTTATGACGGAGATTGGGCTTACCTCCCACGGGAGAAAGCCCAAGCTCTCTCTAAACACCTAGAATCAAGGTTTCGCCCACATGAGCTCACTACACCGGCTCACGAAGCTGAAGTATACCATACAGTAAGTACTTTTCTTGAGAGACCTATCCCTCTCACCCTTCCTGATATACGGCTTTCAGAATTGAAAGCCGTAATCCATAATCTACCTTCCAAACGTGCCCCCGGTCATGACCGGATACCATATTTGGCGGTAAAATATTTACCGCTAAAAGCCCTTCTCCTATTCCTTCAAATAGCTAAACTTTGTCTCAAGTACCAGTACTTCCCTGAGGTCTGGAAAAAAGCCAAAGTTGTAGCTATACCAAAGCCTGGTAAAGATCCAACCAACCCGGACAACTTAAGGCCAATCAGTCTTCTACCCGTGCTGGGGAAAGTTATGGAGAAACTCATTTTGGCAAGACTAAAAAGAGAGGTGGTAGAGAGAAACCTTATTCCTACTCACCAATTTGGCTTTAGAAAAACACATAGTACTCCGCTCCAACTTGCTCGACTGGTTGACCAAGTTGTTACGGGATTCAACAACAAGAGAAGTACTTTGGCAGTGTTCCTCGATATTGAGAAGGCATTCGATACGACTTGGATAAATGGACTATTATACAAATTAATAAAATTTCAAATTTCGGCTGATTTAATTAAAATTATAGCTAAATACCTAACTAACAGACACTTTTATGTGTCGGTTAGTGGGTATAATTCTGACTGCAAGCCACTCTTGGCGGGAGTTCCTCAAGGTGCAGTCCTCTCACCGATTCTGTACACTCTCTATGTGTCAGACATCCCTAATTTTAACCGTATTAACCTAGCATCCTTTGCTGATGATACTTGTTTGTATCTTCAGGCTCCATTCCGTCTATTACCTCGACGCGTCCCAATAATCCAGTCCGCCTTAAATTCCTACCATTCCTGGTTTGGTCTATGGAACATTAAGCTCAATGTTAACAAAACAAAAGCTGTTTTGTTTTCAAAGACTAGTAGACCAAACCAAATCCAACTCACCTTGGGAACTCATCACTTCCGACCAGAGCCTTCAGTCAAGTATCTCGGAATCCATCTGGATTCCAAGCTTACGTTCAAAATTCATATTCGGCATCTTATTCATAAATCAAATGCTGCAATTGCCTTACTTTATCCATTTTTCAAGTCACCTACACTATCCTCTCGGATCAAGCTGATTCTTTACACAGCTGTGATCCGAAGCATGTTGCTGTATGGTTGTGAAGCCTGGAGCATCCTCGCTGGATGTCACAAAAAGAAAGTTCAAATAATTCAGAATAAATGTTTCAAAATTATTTTTTCGGCACCAATGTACACGAGGATCGCAGAGCTTCACAACCAAGCACAGATGCCGTATATTGCGACTACGATTGAAGAACGTGTGGACAAAATGTTCCAACTAATCCAAAATCATACAAATCCAATTGTTCGCAATATAGGGCATCTAATACAGCGACGTGCAATTCACCGGAACATATTTGCTAGACTTTGATGGTCCAGCTAATGAAATGAGTGCTGTATGACAGCTAAAGTAGTGTGGCTCATTCCTCTCGGTCGGCTTTCGGACTCTCTGCTTGTCCGGCCGAGTGGTTTACGATGCCCTGCTTTAGTAGGATTACACCTCATTTCACCCCCTTCCCTTTACAAAATTTTTTATAAACTGAACACAAACGCCGCTAGATATAGTGGGTAAAGTGGTTAAACTCCATCTAGATAATCACTATGGTATTTGCTGCCAGGGAGCCGCAACTGGTTCTAGTGCAGCGCACTGGGCGATGCTAGACATTGCCAAACAACAACAAACAGAATTGCCAGTCTCAAGACAACTCTTGAGGATGCCAGACGCAGTCTCTGGCGAAACGACGGGGAACTACAAGCCTCACGACCACGGGCTACAGCCCGAAAATCTTCTTCAAAATCATCATAGCAACTCCGGCCTTGAAAGTCTACGTGAAAACAGATTTTGTTGTTTGTACCATTGAGATATGACTAACTAGCAGTAAATTAAGAGGAACTCAAACCTAGGGAAAATTATTTAAGGTTAAGATGTACATGGATGTTCAATATCTCGGGACATTTTGATTATAAGACAGGTGAGTCATCCCGATAAGCCCACAAGCATCATTGGTTTCATTTCAAAGGCCCAACTGAACCTATTAAAAATACATGGTGTAAGACTCGTAGTAATTAAGAACAAACACAACTACAAAAAATCAAAGTAAACAAAAGAAGAACCATTAAGACAAGTAAAACACCTTTTGGCAAGAACAACGACTGCACACATGCCTGAATAGACTATACTCAAACTATACGAATACGATTGGGCTAACTAGAAACGACGAAGGATGTTGAGTTATTTAGGACAACCGCCACACCACGAAACTTGGTTAGGTCAGCTGATACCAGAAAAAAGGAGGAAGACAGGGTCTATGCGGGTACGTATTACTACATCAGAGATAGTCATTTAACATGGAAAATGTCCACCAGTCAATACGGTGCGACATGAGAGACCAAACAAATAACTTAACCATGTCAAACCAAACCTTTGCTAGTCCGTGGATCAGATAGCAATTCCCAACCAGTATTATACAGTAAGAGAAAATTGGATGAAAAAAACACAGAAATCCTATTAAACCTATCCTCCGGATAATCCACGGCTCCTAAAAGAAATTGCTGGTCTCGAGATCTTCAAAGGAAAGACCGAAGTACCCGGCATGGCTCTCTCCCGACTGAAGGATGATACCATCACCGAACGTGGTTCTAGACATCGGATTCAACCAGGGTTGCTGTAAGAGATCAACATGAGCTGCGGACATGCGAGGCTGCAAACAAGAACATAGTGCTTCAAGTTTCTCGGTTGACGGGGCTAGTGAAAAAGCCGAGTGTTTCGAAGAAAGTGATAAGCTCTAATTAAATATTTTATAAAGATAATAAATAAAAATTTTCAAAATTAAAGAGTGCAAAAATAACTTATATGAAAAAAAAGAAAACAATAGAACTTTAGTAACAAGAGAAAAATTGAGAAAGGGGAATAAGGATAATTTATGTTGTTGTGTATATCTTCTTGTTATAGGTGCAGAGTGATAAGCTAATCCATTTTTCCTGATGTCTAGCATGTTTTTTTCTTCGCCACATGAATTGTGTGGGGATAAGATGGAGTAGGTAAGCGTCAAATTTTTCCATATAGGAAATGGAACTTCGGTAAAATGCGAGGAGAAAATGGATTAACTTCTTCTTCTTCTTCCTTCCAAGTATTAGGCCAAGGCCTGTTACGATCCTATAGAAAATTTTACCTCCAGCGTTTTGATCCTTCCGGGAAATTCTCGTATAAGACTTGAAAGCATAATAATAGTCCCTTCGATTGGTTGCTGGCCAAAGGAAGGCAAGACCAGTGATGGGGCTGCCATCTTATAGCCTCTGGTCAGGCTTTTCTGGAGAAGAAAATAAAATAAAGGAAAGAAGAAATGGAAGAAAGGAAAGACTTCCTAGCCCTCGGATGCCCTAATAGCGTCGGAGTCGAAAAAAACAAGAGTTAACCAAGAGAGGTTAGATAGTAAAGTTAAAAGAGTGCAAAACACAAGTAAGTGGAAGAACTGTTTGGGCACCTTGTGGTCGCCATCCACATATCCCCTAGATGAGGACCCCTGAGGGAATGGATTAACTTAAGCACAATATTTCAGCGTACATAATTATTTAAAGCGTGTTCATCTTGCATTTCTTGTTATACCCTAGTATTTTGGACAGGGTCAAGCCTGGGGACAGGAAAAGAGCTACACTGTAAGACCAAGGTAAGAAAAGAAAAAAAACGACTCTAGAGTGTGGTGTGTGGTCAAACGAAATTACATACAACATACTATGGTTTATGATAACGGCCTGAAAAGGGCTTTTTCTTTAAAAATCCCTTTGTCAGGTTTGAGGAAGGGGAATTTGTTATAAATAGGATAACTAGGACTAGATATTTCAATTAATTATTTTAAATAGTATTAATATTATAGGTTCCATATGATAGGGAATATTAGTTTTAGTTGGAATACTTAGAATAACAGGATTGTAGACAGAAATGGTAATCAGATTTACCTTGACTAGTTACAGTTAGGTCTATATCAAATCATATACAGTTACAAGCTGAGGGTCTGGAAACATCCAGAACGAAATATAGCCTAAGTAGAAGAAAGTCAGGTTTTTCACATTCCAAAAGACAGACAGGATAAATGTACCGCTAGGGCCTATGAACTTACTATGCTTGGTGAGAGAGAGAGAGATTACAGTTAGGCTTTCAGAGAGCAGTAATAAAAGTGTAGAGTAGGCCTAAATGGACGGGCAGTGTTGAAAATGTAGTGGTTGAAGCAGCAGCTGTGGTAAGTCTGCACCATGTATTTTTATGGATTTTGGGGGCCTATTAAATTAAACCCAATGTGTTTTTTGTGTATCGTAACGAAAAGGAGTAGTTATGACCGTAACAAGTTATATATGAAAAAGTAGACAGGCCATGAGGCCTAGTTTCAACCTCTCTCTTTCTCTCCACACGATTATGTAATAGGATAAGTTAGGCTAGTTTACTTATTTGTAATTATATATAAATTGGTTCTTATAGGTTTAAATATATTAAATTGTAGTTGTTTTAATTTATTTATTCATCTCGAATACCCTCTACTAATATAGTCATCAGTATACCGCTCGGCTAGCCTAATCCGTAGGTAAATCACACGCTATCTTACCGTCACAATTAATCCATGTTCCAATGGTCCTTTATGCCCTAAAATTAGCTACCATAAGCGTTACAAATTGTAATTTAATTAATTTTCGACATACCATTGTGTGTGTGTGTGTGTGTTAATATAACTAGCAACATTAAAAATTAAAGTGATTATTGTGTACTTATTTACCGCCTTGTAACAAACTGACTGAGATCACATGTACTTTTACACGTGCTGTGCGGAGTAATACAATAGGAAGTTAAATGTTAAAGTGTGTTTCTTAGGCTGGACAGACAGTAGTACTGTACATGTTGTGTATTTATCGAATGATTATTTTATCAACTGTTCAGCTACAATTTTTTTAATTAATTTAAAAAGCATTAAATTAACCTGTATTAATACGTATTAGGCGATGTTTTATTCCTTTCGGCCATGAGCTCATTCGGCATCTGTATACCCTAAAATTTGAAGTCTCCACTTTTGGTGTTCTGTCTGCCTGACTAGATTATGTAATCCATATCTAAAGCGAAGACGCACTTGTAGCGAATTCCATTACCACAATGACAGGACAATAATGAGAATGATGTCAGGAAGAGACTATGCGATCCTAACCTCAGTAGGGGGCCTCATATTTTCACATTAACAAAATTTACACCTTGGCACAATGAAATAAAGGATTCTGTATTTTAATTTGAGTTGAGATCACGACCTATGCACCTTTAACTCAAGATTCTTCAATCCAAATCGTTGGTCTTATCCTCACTATAAATTATTTAAAATTTTATAAAAGCATTTTTATTCGATTCATTTTCTTCTAGAATAAAAATTTACTAGTATGTAAAGAGATGCGGTATAAAAAGTCAGATGTTCGTGAACAAGGATTTTTGCTCATTTACACGTATCACATTCGTATTGTCATCGTGTAGGCTATAAATTGAATATTGTTTGAATATTTTGATCAATCTTGGGAGAAGTATCATGTGCCATTCAGTTCCGTTCAGATTCGATCCTATTAATAGAGAATACTGTTATAAAATAATTTATAACGGCGCAAAAATATGGCATCACAGGTTACAAATGCGAAAAGTTTTCTCACAGTACCACTAAACCGTATATCACTGATATTTGATATTTTCTTATTAATAATCTGCGATACGTATTTCCGAAAGCTCATTTTAACTTTACTCTTGGAGTTTCAAATACAATCAAATGAGTATGGTTGAAATTATTTTATAAATATGATAACTTCACATTATTACGAAAAACTCTGATTTGAACTAGACAACTTCTAAGGTATTTATATTTTTTAATATACACAGCGTTCATTGTATATTGAATGTGGAGTATTAAATATTTAAAAAAAAACAATCCACCATATCTCTTTCTTTGGAAGTAGGTAAGTACTATATAATTTAATGACGATCTTTACCATCTTATTAGCTTTACGGTCATAAATGCTTCCCACACAAACCTTTTATTTGCCCACTATTTTTAACTTGCACTTTCCAATTCTTCAACCCCAAACTTATAATTTTCTTCTCAACGTCGTCCATCCACCTTTTCCTTGGTCGTCCTTTTTATCTTCCTCGTTACATTCTAACATGTAATACATAATACTATTATTATTATTATTATTATTATTATTATTATTATTATTATTATTACTATTATTCTCATAAGTATTATTATTGTTATTATTATCATCATCGTATAAAATGTTGTTTGTACATGCAATTTCTATTGCGGCATTAAATACATTTTATCTTTGTAATTAATATAGTATATATATAATCTATATTATCAAATACGTACCTGTAACTTGTGCAGGTTGAGTGGACGAGAAGGCCTTATGGCATTAACTCTGCCAGAATAAATAAACCATTAATAATAATAATATTAATATTATTATTATTATTGTTGTAATAACATTTTAGAATACTTTTATCTTGCATTCGTATTATGTGACCACCCAACTTAGGATTATCGACTGGATAAAACTCACAATATTCTCTACTTCTAGTAATTAATCAATTTAGTTATTTAATCTTATTCTACAGTGAAAATTTACTTACTCTGAGCCATACATCCTCATACATTTTTTTCCTTTCTAAGCTCGTTAACTGATCAGGTTATTATTTGCATCGCAATTCGTATTTGGGAGTTAACGGACAAACAAATTTTAGTCACAGAAAGTTTTCTTCTGACTTGAGGTAAATTTACGTGCCGTTAATCTACGAAATGAGACACCGGCTTTAGTTTCCTTCCAAAGAAAGCTATACACAAGAGTACGCCCTTGAAATCCAAAGGGGCACGGCGGGATTTGAACATTTTCTCCTCGGAAATTGTGATAAACATTGTAAAATCCAGTCCACCGGGTATGGCATCATATTCTTTAACTTTCCATTGTTCTATACCAGGAATTCTATACAAATCAAAATTTCAACAATTGAGAAAAAATTCCATCAGTTAATCTGAATTAGCGAGGTCCCACAGTATTTTTATAGGGAAAAATGTTATATTAATGTTTCTGTGAGAACTTATGTTTAATAGTGTACATTCAGAAACTAATAAAATAAGTAGAATATTCTCAAATAGTAACTTTATTGCCTGATTCAGAATAAAAATCATTTGAGGTAAAGCACGTGTAACATGTCGTTTATTAGAATGGTTCTATTAGATTACAAATAATACCTAAAAATTAATTATCTAATCACCGCCTGAATTTGGTACTGTAACAACCATTAACTATTAGTACCCAACTTGAACTTAACAACAATAATGGAATATAGCCTTCTACATGTCCAACACTTTAACTGCACATTACTCTGCATTAAAATACCAGAGACTATGTGAAAACACTCAGCCAACATCCCACAACAACACTGAATTATTGTCGGTAGATTTCGGTTCCAACCTGTGCAATGAATGTGCTATCAAATTTGTCGATGATAATCCTGTAAAATGTTATCGTGAGACCTAAAGCAAGCTCATATCTGTCTAATTAAATATACAAAAACTTCTATGACAGCCTATAATCTTGCATAAACCAAAAATACATTAAACAATTGGTGGTAGTATAAAAAGTTTGACTAAGCATTCAATTTCACAATGAACAATTGAAGTAATGTATGCAGGTGGTTTATGGAGTAGAAGCTATCATCTATCTATTTAATATTTGTATATTCGTATTTACTTTGCGGTTTGGTGTATTTATTCCTTCCTGAACTTCGCATTCAAACGTGGGCGTGAAAAGGTCGTTTTTTTTTTACTTAGAGGGCTATTATTTTATTTTTTTACGTGTCGTAAATTTACGGCTCGGGATCCATTGTTTTACTTCCCCTTCGAAGGAAGCTTCATTCATTATTTACGTACGTAATAGTCCATCTCGGAACAAACTCGCGCAAGGAACCACTGGACTTTACTATAGGTCTAGTGTACTATAGTACGCTGGACTATTCTAGGCCGGACTAATTAATGTGGTCTCAAAGGCATTCCTTTCTATAAAATATATAGTGAATCCATAGACTTGACTACATCAGATTGGATTATAACACTCTGGACCACATCAGGCTCTACATGCTACAATATTAGGCTCGACTCTACCTGGGCTAGGCTGTACTAGCCCGGACTTCACTAGGCCGAACTGCATTGAACCCTACTATACAAAAACGGACTGGACTGATGTAGTTCCTTCTCAAAGACCACTTTATTTAAGGATTTATATTCTTTTGAGTGCCGTAAATCTGGTGAAGGAATTCACCGTTTTACTTTTTATCCGATGGAAGCTGTAGACCTACCCAGAATTGTTACATACTTAAAATCCATCGATCTCAGCCTGGGTTATACCAGTGAATCTCAGAACCATACACGGACATGTTAACCACTAGACCAAAGTAATTTTATTGAAGTGAAAAATTGTTAACAATATAGTTTTATAAACTTATAGTTACTTGACCCTAAATAACACTGAACAACATAAAATTTTCCATAACATAAACATGGATTTTCTTATGATTTAAGTGTCCGGAATCCAAATCTCGATTCAGATTTTCTGTATCACGTCAGTATTTTCCATATGCATTATAGGTGAAAAGTAAAATATGAAAATTAACACAAAGTTCGCTTTTCTTTTTAATAAAATAGACGTAACATTTTACTCTCATTTTTAGACTCTCCTTAGTTTAATCGATTTTTTTTTGTACACCATGATTTCGGTAAGTGCAATACTAGGAAATTTCTGGCGCGGGTTGGGAACCAAGAGGATAGTTAATGCATTTTATTACAAGTTAACGAGTTATTTTAGATTTCTATGGTTATGGCTTTTTTTATTTCCAATAATCATGTAGGCTAACAGAAAAATTTTCCTTTACACAAAACTAGGTTATTCTACTGCATTTCGATGTGCAGAAACATATATGACACAAGTTTCCTCCGGGCTGGCGCAAACACTCAAATAGGAAGGATATCGCAGTTTTATGACAACTAATAACTGAGTTGTTATATATAAGGATAAACATCGTCCTTTTAAATCTATAAATATGATTAGCAAGCTTGGTGACGCACTGTTCTTTTGTGAAGTGTGGTTCTCATTGACAGTGGTGCTTCTGAACATCTCTTGCGCCTCTTGATGTATACTTGTATTTTTGTGACATTATGAATTTAAGTTACCTGGGTCTAACTCGAAGTTTATTATTATATTATTTATTGGGTTGGTAATTTTCGCAAATGCGACATATCGCGAAATGCCCACAAAGGCATATATTATTGTATTATCAATTTCCACGATCTGCAAACAATTTTTAATGTGTTTTGAGAGTACTATAAAATGTTGAATCAAGTCAAAATTTGTAACGTATGTTAAAATGCTATATAAATTCAAAATCGAAGATTTTTTCAAATATTTTTTTTCTTTTCTTCTAAAAACTTAAAAAAACTAATCCAATGTGTACAGTATGTTAAGTTCAAATATCTGTTTGTCCTAGTAGCTCTGCAATGTTACCAACGGTGCAGATGCTGAAAGATATTTCAGTAAATACATTTAATTGGTACAGGAGAACCTGAATGACGAAACAAAAATTTGAAGTATGTTCTACGATTTCATTCAACAGTGTTAACGAAATTTCATAACTTAAGTTTATTTATTTTTTTATTTTATTGTAATTATTCTGGTTATGGTTAATTTTGTGTTTAATTTATAATATTCCGATTTTGCAAGAGTTAATGTTTTTCATTTCTGTGTTATGCTTTATCCCCCAACAATTTATTTTATTTTCTGTGTGTTACAGTATCCTATATTAATTTAAAATAATGTTCAATGTATTTACTCGTAATGCATTTTTGTCTCACTATCAACCGTTTACAAACCTGACATTAATTTCAAGTTCACGTATTTTCATACTCATTATCTCTCAGAATTAATACATAATAACGTGCATAGTTTTCTTCAAAATGCTATAAAATACAAAATTTTAAATGTATAAAATCTACGAAATGCGAAATATATGAATCAAAATGCTACATTTTTTAATTTCAAAATGCTAAAATCCACCACATCCAATTATTTACATATAAGCAGGTTACTTATTTATTAGTACTTTTGTTACTGTATCGGTCACGTCACGGAACTGTGTTAATAACCCGGACCTTTTTTGCTTCATATGTAGTGAATTTTCCCTGAAATCACAGACCAATGTATCATTTTTAGGCATACAAGCTCTATGTCGGATAGTAACTTTGACACGTTGTGGTAAACGGTCTCGATCCTTATGTGCTTGGCTTATAGCACTCATAAAGCAATATCATTCGGGAACCATTCGGATGATATGGATAAAACTAAAATATTATATTACTGAATAATAATAATTCCGTTTAACAAAGATGGTCATAACTGTAAATCAAAATATGAGCAGATGAGCTAAAAATATTTGTGGGCCATAACAGTCCTTCTAGTAAAATAACCTATAGGGTTAACTTCAGTTAAATTGGATTTTTGAAGAAGAGTTGCCAGAAAATCTAGACTGGAAAAAATTAGAAATACAGAAATTAGAAAATGGATGAATGCAGAAAGAAATATAATGGATGAGATTGAATACAGAAGGCTAAACTGGTACGGACACGTAAGAAGAATGCAGGATGGAAGAGTACCAAAGGCCGTCTATGCATGGAAAATTGAAAGAAGGAACAGAAAAGGAAGACCAAGAACAACCTGGAAGAACAACATTCAAAATTCAATGTGGAAATTTGGTGTAACAGATGAAAACACAGAGGACAGAGAACGATGGAGAACTTTAATTAAGGGAAATTTGTGAATGTTTGTTGCAAACTGATAGTCTGTAGGTCCATAGTCATTTATAGTTATTTATTTTTTAATTCATGTTAATTACTAAGATTGGTTGGAGAAAACCCTCAATGATGAGGAAAATTCTCAAAATAAAAAAGTCATTTAATTAAGGTATATATAAATAACTTAAAAATTGAAATCTTAAAATGATGATGGGTAATAAAACATCGTTTACAGTTTTGGATTCAACGGTACCGGATGGGGTTCCGTGTACAATAACACAAATTTAAGTAAACTACATACCATTGCAACCGCTATTAGTGTCAGGTGGGGGTATATCAATCACTTCAGCAATTAGTCGAATAACTGTAATATTATTCGTAAAAAGTAATAAAAAAGATAGAATGGTTTACTTTTATACTACTTATATAGATATACGTAAAAAAATACAAATATGCTATCAGTAACCAAAAATATATATTCTCGTACCTGCGTTTGAACGGAGTTCACCTGACAATTGGGTAAGTGCAATCATCTTTCTGAAAGTTAAAGAAAAATACACAATTTACTGTCTCTGCAAACAAAAAATCACACACTAAATTATATTAATTTATTTATTTCCACTGCATTCTGCATGAACCATATGAACGTGAAGAGATCCTGTTACACAATTTGCTGGTCGGGCTAAACTATAACACGTATTTTTCATCAGGTGTTTAATTGCATTGTTTAAACGTTAATAATAAAATAAAAAATATTAGAACAATGAAAGAGTTACTTCTACCACTCGGGGTAAATCCTATCATTATTGATAGGAGTTACCCCAATATGTCAAGTTGGAAATAATTTAGCACCATTTCGTATTAGAGTTATACGTGGAAAACTTTAAATAATTATGTCATATTAATATGAATATTTCACAAAAGGTGCCTGTTTAAAATCAGCTTAGCTTCCTTACAAGAAAAATGTACGAAACACAAAATGTCCGCCACACTACAAAGATGCTACTCGACTAGAATTAACATTGTATTAACATTATGCACAATGCTTGAAACACTGTACAAAAGATGTCAGGAATATGCAAAAAGCTGCTCTAATATTAGTTTCTGAATAAAATCGTGATCGGAATTACCTCAATGATCGGGAATTACCCCATTTTACCCCTATAATTAAATGTGGTGTATGAAATTTTCACATCTGTTCATCAAGTATTTTTTACTGAATTTTGAAAATGAGAATAAAATGCTATTTCCGATCACCGGCCGAGCGTTGCCAAAGTTTTCCGAGCATCTCCGTGACGTCACGATTCACAAGAAAGTGAAAAAATCTATATGCTAGATACATCATTGTGTGTGTGTTTGGTTTTTATTCGGAACCCTACATTTAATTAATGCAGAGAATTGTTCTATAGTTTTGAACTATTTTTCGAAAATATTAGCGTATTGCAGATAAATATAAACATGTAAAGGCAAATACAATGGCTTGGACGTTTCTTTGAAAGAGCATACGTCGTGTCTTAATACATTATTTTCTGTATTGTATTCTACTTCTATGTTCAAATACTTAGAATCAACTATATCGGATGAAGGGTTTATACAGGCATTCCATTTTTACAGATATTCATTTTAAATATTGTGTAACAATATACGTCACATTAGCATTCCAAATCAACCAACATCATCTTTTTAATGTGAATAATTGTCAACAGATATCAGTAGGAAAAAAGTCAATATAGAGTGTCAAATGTGTTCTATGGAAATATATATACATTACACTTTTCAAAATCATAATACATCTTTTATTGAATTTAATTTAAAGTACGGCAATGCCCCCGCAATTACGTGAGAGTTCATGATTAGTTCGGTAATGTGTAGAGTGGTGTGAGGTGGATTGAATTTTGTATGTTTCTGCTGTTTGTATACGCCTCTTTTAAAGTGGCTAATAGTATTACAGATGCAGAGATTGGATATTTATTAGAAAAATGTTGACTTTTCTGGTATGTGTAGTAACGAATATGAATCCTATAATGATGTATATTACCCTATTCCATCATAAAAAAGAATGCGCACTACTGTCCCATCTCCTGCGTCAATATTTTGAATGGCGATAATAATAAACATAGATGTGCTGAATCCAGATAGAGTAACCTTGGCATTAAACATTTCAGTTATCACGAATTCCATGCACCTAATCATGTACACCCTTCAAATTCCTCTCCTATGTCAATCTATTTTTCAATACAGTTTATGTGTTTATTGATAACACTGAGAATAAAAGGAGTATCATTAATGCACCTACTGTCCATCATATAATGAGTACACAAAAGTGTATTCAAGGGTGTTCAAACACATAAGTCTAATAGTGTGAAGAAAAAATATCACAAACAGCTACAGATAATAGTATTATGTATATATACATAATATCATACGGGTTCAAATCCCGTCTAGGCATTTATTTTCCTTATCTTATCATATATATATATATATATATATATATATATATATATTGTCCACCGCTGTGGTCTCGAGGTAGCGTGCTGCCATGTCACGCAGCGGGCCCGGGTTCGATCCCCGGTCGGGGCAGTTTTTCTGGGTGAGGTTTTCATTGGGGTTTTTCCTCACCTGTAAGACAAATGTCAGGAAAACTTTAAGACCCAAACGGTCCCCGAAATCATAGGCCATAATCATCATCATTCTTATCATTATCATCATCCTACACTGGTGTGGAAAGCAACGGGAAGCTACCACACCTACAATTCCCTAGTAAAGCTCCAAGCATAGCATGAAAATGCAGTGTTGGACCTGCCTTCGGACAGAATTATTATGGATGGATATATATATATATATTATTTATACATTGTTCTCAAAGATGAATTTTCCAGCTCAGCAACATAAATATTTGAATTCTGTGAATATTAGTCTGTATAAATTTTAATGTTACTTTCCTACTTAAAATGAGGGTGCTAGATTTTATTTTTCTTCTCGGAGTTAGCGATTTCAATAAAAATTACCATGACATTTCACTCTAAAATTTGTCTCATATCATGGCACTAAAAGGTTAACCCAATTAAATTGATCTTAAAAAGAGTGTTAAAAAATTCGTCCGTGCAATCGAAGTTAACAATACATAATAATTAATAATTTCACCAAACATGAAAAAAAAAAGTGGTATAAACTTAAATCAAGTGATTACCATTTCTATAAAAATACGTATTTCAGAATTTACGTAAATATGTAATGGTGAAAGCGATTGTATTACAATTCGAAATAATGAATCATAACCAAACTACTAACATCGAAATGGTCTTCACAAACAAACAGTTGTAATCTACGTGGAATGTCATTGAGATTTCGGCTGACAGTTTAAGCTAAGCTTTTTATATTTCGTGCTTTTTCCCTAACTAACTCAATGACCCTATCGAAAACTTAGGTTCATGGCCACGCGGACATAAGCTCTCCATACATCCTTACCCTGAGCCAATGCTTTCCAATCACTCCCTGTATAATCTAACTCCCCCAAGTCATGGATAATGTTATTCTCCCACCTCAGTCATGGTTTACTAACTGGATGTTCTCCCTCTGATTTTCCTACAAGAATCTTCCTTGCAAAACTTCCACCCCATACGTGCCACATGCTCTGTCCATCGCAGTCTACGAGACTTATCTGTTCTTATTATATTTGGCTTCCTATACATATCATGTAGCTCACTATTATCAAGTTTTCTCCTTTCACCTGTCCATTCATCTCCTTTTGGCACAAAAATTTCCTAAGAACTTTATTCTCAAATACTCGTAATCTTCTTTCCTCTCTTAAAGTAAGAGTCCATGTTTCGCAACCATATAATACAACTGGGAAAATAACAGTTACCGGTATATTTTTTTCAGTTTAATGTTTTTTTTACAGGAGTTGGGACGACAGGAGTCCGTGAACTGCATAATAGCATGCATTTCCAGAATTGAGCCAGTGTTTAATTTCTATGCGCATCCCATTCCTACTTGTAATTAGTAATCCTAGATACTTGAAATCAGCCTATTCTTCAAAATTTCCATAATTTGTCATTAGTTGTCCATTTTCATTATATCGCATTTCTATGTGTGAACATATATTTAGTTTTACCGATGATTACTACCAGTCCCAATTTCCTAGTGCTGCTCAATAGAGTGTGCGTGTTAGCCCTTAGTATCTCATCGCTATCTCTCAGTAACTGCACATCATCAGAATAAACTAACAGTCTATTAATGACATTGAGTTGTAGGCTTTCTTTATTCTCCAAAGATTTGATGGAATATTCTAATACAAAAATGAATAGGAGGGGAGATAGTGCATCTCCTTGCTTTAACCCATCGTGAATTTCAAAGGTATCCGAAAACTGTTTGCCTACACGTACCCTACATGTTGTGTCATTTAGACAAATTCGTATAAGTCTAACTAACTTTTTAGGAATTCCGAACTCCGTAGGATACTATGTAACTTCTCCCTCTTAACTGAAATGTGTGCCTTTTTGAAGTTTACATGTAGTTGATGTGCGGTGACATTATATTCCCATTTATTTTCTAATATCTGTCTTATACTAAAAATCTGTCTGTTATAGACCTGTTTCTTCTAAATCCACATTGATGATCTCCTAGAATGTCATAAATATAAGGAGGAAGTCTACTTACTAATATATTTGTCAGGATTTTGTACGAAGCTGAGAGTAATGAGATGCCCCTATAGTTGTTGCAATCAGTTTTATCTCCTTTCTTATAGATAGGTACGACCATCGATTCATTGAAAGAGCTTCTTTCTCCAAAATCGTACAGAGTAACCAACGGATCTTCTCCATAATTTTTTTCCTCTGATTTTATCAGTTCTGCAGGGATCCCATCTGAACCTGATGCTTTATACATCTTCAATTTTTCTATCGTCATTTCAACTTCTAAAGCACTTGGTTGTGTGACTAGCATTTCTGCTGTCTGTAAATAATCCTCTTCAATATCCTGTTCTGTATGTACATTTAATAGCTGATTAAAGTAACTTTTGAATCTATTTAATATACCCCTGGATTCTGTAATCATATCCCCATTTTCATTCCTAATTATGTTTGTTTTAGCCTGAAACACTTTCTTCTTTATCCTAATTCCCTGATATAATCATTTCATGTTCCGATTCTTTGCATTTATTTCAAGATCATTAATCGTCTCATCTCAAATATTTCCTCTTTTACTCTTTAACAACTAGTGGTTTCTCGTCTAATAGTACCTATTTTTTTTAATTTACTTAATTTGACTAGTGCAGCCAATTCATTTTTTTTTTGCTTTATTTTCTTTATACTGTTGGCATATTCCTCATCAAACCACTTCTTAGTTTTCGCCTTTTTTGAATAACCAACACATTCTGATGCCGACAATTTAATATATCTTATAGCCTCCTATGCTTTATTAATATCAGTATATTCTTCTTTGATTGCCTCATTCTCATCTGAAGATTCCAGTATTTCAAATCTATTAGCTATTTTGATTTGGTATTCTTGCCTTAGTTCATAATTTCTCAAGTTTTTCGATTCAAATTTTTCAGAATCATCTTTAGCGTTTGTTCCTCTCATGAGCGATAACCGTTGTCTGATTTTTTTCCTGACAAGATGATGATCCGAATTGAATACTGCCCCTGTAACTGATCTAAATTCGATTATGCTACTGTGCCAGCCTTTGTCCACTAATACATGATCTATTTGGTTCCGAGTATCGCCATATGAAGACGCCCAGGTGTATTTATGAATATCCACATGCTGGAAAGTTGTGCTCTTAACAATAGGATTCTTTGATGTGGCAAAGGTAACTAATTTAACTCCATTTTCGTTACTATCTTCACGAAGACTGAATTTGCCTATTGTGGCCTGAATATATCTTCCCGCCCCACTTTTGAATTAAAATCTCCTAAGACAATTTTCATGTGATATCGTGAAAGGCTATCACATTCGCATTCTAACTCTTGATAGAACTCATCCTTGATTTTGTCATCCTTGTCTTCTGTGGGACCATGTACATTTACGATTAAAAAACAATGTTGTTTTACCTTTTAGAATTATATATGATATCTTATCGCTGACAAACTTAATATCGCGGGTAGAGGAGAGGATCCTCCTTTGGACTAAAAAGCCTGTTCCAAATTCAGGTCATGCTGAACCCCCGTAGTATAATGCAAAGCTTCCTGATTCCTGACTACTTGTTCATCTAACTTCCTCTAAAGCTACTAAATATGCCAAGGTGATTTATCTAATTCCCGCGTTTATATCTCTAGCGCCCCACTTTTATATAAAGTCCTAACATCCCATGTTCCTAGAAACATGTCCCTGTATATGATTCATTGGTATGAATTTCCTGATGTAGTTCCCGCCCGGAAAACCGTTTGGAATAATAAAAATATATTATTGTAATGATAATATTCATGATGATGATAATGATGAAAATAATAATAATAATAATAATAATAATTATTATTATTATTATTATTATTATTATTATTATTATTATTATCGAGGATCTATTAACCTGTATTTTATTATCTAATATTCTTGTATTTGAAATATTATCATTGCATTTTTTATAAGAAATATATATTACACTGGAGAGGGGTTATTATTGGGCAAAGAGGTAAAGATTGGATTTAGTGACACTAGGAGTACTGAAGGAGTTCTCCATGTGTGAGAACTTAGGTTACTCAGGTTGGTATTCGGTAGAGTTGAGGTTCTTATCTCGGGATTCCACGAGGACTTCGTCGGGCAGAATTAATGTGCAAAGAGGGTCTGATAAAAGTAGTTTATTCTTGACTTTTATATACTGCAAGTAATTGTATATATATGAAGTGAATTTATCCAACTTTTCAGAACGTAGTGTTTTGAAGTGACTTGATGAAATTATACACGAGAAGTAAGTGACGAGGAGAAGCCTCTCTCGCCTATAGGTAAATTAGTTACTCCCACTACCTCGATCACGTGGACCTAATGTCTGTGCTTAGGCACATATAACGAAACATATAATTGGTTAATGCGCCCTCCTATTTTGATCCCGGGGGTGTTACAAATTTATTATTGGCGATTTACGCCTTCAGAGGTTGGACCTTTTTCTCCCGTGCTGGCTTCACGTACAGTCTAGTCACAAACATTAGCTAGGCTTGGGTTTTTTCTTAGGCTTGGGTTTTTTCCTAGGCTTCCGACGCTAGAAACTTGCCATGTTCCCACACTTTTTTGCTAACGATGTTTGTGTCAGGGTAAAACCCCGCTTGTACATTAGCTAATGAGTTATGGTTATCACGCTAAATCAGTTAACTGGAGGCTTAGAAGATATTTCTACTCAATCTGTCTAGCAAAGGATTATTGTCATTAGTAAGTTATTATCATGTGTCAGCCACTTCCGTCTTCACAAAAGAAAGGGTTACATTACCTGAGTTGTCAGTCTTCTTTAATAACTAATAATTTGATTACATTGATGCTGACTTCTTTGGATCATTTTATATGGCCTTTGCTCCTACATAATCAGGTTCCACTCTCTTCCCTGATCAATTTGAATATAAATATGACCTAAGTCCAGTAACTGCTTCATTTAATGATGTTATAATTTTATCTGATTATTATTGCCGATAGGGATTTATTTAAATTTACACAGGAGGCTGTGTGAATGACTTGCCACAAATGCCCTATACTCAAATGGAAAAATCAAGGGATTTTTTCATTTGTTTATAATCCTCTCGCATAATATAATGCTAGTATCATAGCTATAGTGGCCTTTTTTTAAAAAAAATGGCTATAATATTTTGGTAAGAGCACGTTAATCCTGAGAGTGTTGCCAGCACGTCAATTATGTTCAGATTGTAAACACTGATATGTATCCCTTTTACCTGGGACCGTTCTTTGAGGTTAAATAGACTCACTTTCTGCAATATAGACATACATAAATATTCATAAAGAAAAAAAAGATACACCCTTAATATATATTTGGTGGTCTACTCAAACCATTCATGCTTATACAATTACCATTCAAAACTATTTAGTTGTATACCAGTATAGCATAAATTGCTTCCGTCATGTGTAACTGTTTATTTTCAATTTAATTTACACCTTAATGTCTACCTACATTATAATGTGCGTCTACAGCTTGGGAATTCATTTGCGATGAACCAGTTTTGTCTACTTCAAACCATATGTCGAATAATACTTCAGTCTTGCTAAATTTAATTTAAATTGAGTCAATAAGACTTATTTACATGGATCTATATCTTTGCGACCAAAATACTAAATAATCGCGTTTAGTATCAGCTGTGCTATCGTTATACACAATTAGTATTGATAGTATTACACCCTGATATCATTTTTCCCCATAGGTATTGCATACATACGAATTTATCATGATTATTAATCCATGAAATATTCATGATTCTTAACATTTTATTCTCAACATATTTCGGCCCATTTACTTTGCCAAAGCATAGCTGTCTATATCATTGCTCAGCCAAACGACGTTATTTTCTTAAGCGTGCAAAATCATTTCCTTCGAATACAGAATCGCATAGTATGTCACATTCGCTTCCACCAGCGACCATGACTTCATCTCATCTCATTATTAGATAATACGGGATCCCTTGCCCTCAAATATTTTCAACAAAATAGCACGTGTTATACAAACACAGTGACGTGCCGCTTCGGCCCACGTCTACAAATTAAATTCTGTAAATATAATCAACAAATAAATTCCTCACGCTTTATAGGTTCACACCGCCACTCGGCCTTTCAATTAAGGTGCATTGAGCTTCACCCTGTCTCATTAGCTCCTATGTTTACGCTGTCTGATTGTTATTTTAGACAAAATAATCATAATCATCATGATATTACTCGTATTCAGATTGTTGTATAAGTTTCTTCAATTACCTATATGTATTAAACAATGACAATGGCCTACCTGGGCTCATTTTAACATTTACTGGATTAAGTAGATAATACAGCTTTCTGCTCGAGCGATTGGGTTAAAACATTTAAAAATATAGATCCATTCTCCATCGTTAAGTTCAAATCAACAATTTATTAATCGCCCTCAATCTTAGCTGAAAGTGGACATGCATGTGTTATGCATTCACATTAATTCAATTTATTATATCCATCCATCAATATGGGGGTATTATCACGATTGATATCTAAATCGACATTTCACTTTATTTTTTTTTCGCAGTCATTGTGCCCTTTCCTCTCGCGATTAGCGTTTTAATCTAGGCCTATTTAATCACTTTATTAGTGTTATTTATTTTAATTACTGATTATATTTGGTATTTTACCATACAACATTTATTTTTTTTTTTACTAATACTTTTCATTTATGTCCTAATCTCAGCTAGTATTGAGTTCGAATCCCGTGAAAACTGGTTCATGCATTTAAGTATAATTTATCAGGTCTTGTTTTTAATTTTTGTTTGGGAATCATGTAGAGCTTATATGTTTGTACCTTTTGTATGTTATATCAAAACTCTGTCGG
Source organism: Diploptera punctata (assembly GCA_030220185.1). Lineage (NCBI taxonomy): Eukaryota > Metazoa > Arthropoda > Insecta > Blattodea > Blaberidae > Diploptera > Diploptera punctata. The sequence continues at coordinate 39,990 of JASPKZ010007973.1, read as the reverse complement.
TACATAACCACTTCCTTACCTGGGTACTGCATAATTTCAGCGTTTACATGGACATTTATCTCGTGCCCAAAATCACGGTAGTGAATACCTGTGCACACAATACAATATAGTACAACGCAAGACATACATACATACGTAATATATCCATTCCGTTGTCATTCTTACGTGTAAAAATCTCTCCCTTCTTTTTCGAGTGTCATTTTCACTGTCCGTCTATCTACCCTTAATACTATTAGTGTCTAATTTCACAGTCTGTTGACTCGCAAAGGCCTCCTGTACTATTATTATATACATGTTTTGCGATACTACGCCCACACGCAAACAAACTCTGAACACACGCATGGTAATTTATCGGGTCTTTACAGCCTCAATCTTATCCTTAGATTCACATATAATGACTAGACTTTTGTCAAAATTTTTCAAATGATTCTTACTTCTATCATCTATGTTAATATGCGCCACAGAATTACTAGCGATCTCTGGGTTTCCCTAGTATCTCTATACGTGCATATGTTTTGTGATTAGCCGTCGTCCAAGAAACACTCTCCGACGCGTATGATTCATTTTCGGGGTTCCTATCCTTTTGACCTCTACTATTTATGTTCTTTGTGATGACACTTATTTCATCATTTAGTTTGCTGATTTCGTTAGTCGCTTTCTGTTCTATATTAGTGCCTAACTCATTAAATCTAGGCTCTACTATCATTTCGATCAATTCAGAGCGTTTATCCTGCTCTGCAATTTTCTGAGCTACTTGGGGCTTTAGTGTTTCTTGTTCGTTAACTGGCTTTTGTACAAATAGACACATATAATTTACCCTTTTGTCCGAGTTCTCTACACTACAGAGCCCATTCTTGTCTACTCGTTCTATTTCCCCTTTTAATTCCTCTTGTTTTTCTCGTAGATTAGTTTGTAACATTGTTTTCTCCTTATCCGTCCTGCTTTCTATTTTCTCTAAGTCTTTAGGTTTTTCTTTCGTTATGTTTACCTTTATTTCTACACATGCTGGCGATTCATTTATTTTCGCTTCTAATATCTCCCTATCTTTTCTCATCTCATCCCTTAATGTTTCTAATTCTTGTTTTCTTTCTACCCTTAATTTTTCAAATAATTCTTCGTGTCGTTTCATGAACAATTCTAAAACTGTATTAATATCAGTATTTTGTCTACTCTGACTGTTCTCTGTACTCACTCTTTCAGGTTCCTTGTCTACTTGTTCTTTCCCTGTCATATTCTCCCTTGTGTCCTGCTCTGAGTTGCCTCTACCATCTTCATTATCCTCTCCCATCCTTACAATTTCGTTCTCTCCTTCAATCATTTGCCCACAAGCCTTCTCCCTAATCTCTTCGTGTTTCCTATCCATTTTTTTATCTTTATTTGCCTGCCTCTTTCTATTCCTACTTCTTAACAACATAAATACACACAGATATATGTAAAAAGTAAAGAAAATGCTTATTCTGCTGTTGTGCCACTTACTGCATCCTTCCTTCAGTCGCTGTCTTCTCGTTCCGCATCCAGGGTTGCCTGCTTGTTGCCATCATCTTCTCTGTCCTGGTTGCCTCGTGGTTGTGGGACTTAGTCGTTCTGCCGTTGATTTCTATTCGTGTGTTACTTTTACGACCTATTCTGCCCGCACGTTAGGGAGCCAATATGGAGCAGGGGTTATTATTGGGCAAAGAGGTAAAGATTGGATTTAGTGACACTAGGAGTACTGAAGGAGTTCTCCATGTGTGAGAACTTAGGTTACTCAGGTTGGTATTCGGTAGAGTTGAGGTTCTTATCTCGGGATTCCACGAGGACTTCGTCGGGCAGAATTAATGTGCAAAGAGGGTCTGATAAAAGTAGTTTATTCTTGACTTTTATATACTGCAAGTAATTGTATATATATGAAGTGAATTTATCCAACTTTTCAGAACGTAGTGTTTTGAAGTGACTTGATGAAATTATACACGAGAAGTAAGTGACGAGGAGAAGCCTCTCTCGCCTATAGGTAAATTAGTTACTCCCACTACCTCGATCACGTGGACCTAATGTCTGTGCTTAGGCACATATAACGAAACATATAATTGGTTAATGCGCCCTCCTATTTTGATCCCGGGGGTGTTACAAATTTATTATTGGCGATTTACGCCTTCAGAGGTTGGACCTTTTTCTCCCGTGCTGGCTTCACGTACAGTCTAGTCACAAACATTAGCTAGGCTTGGGTTTTTTCTTAGGCTTGGGTTTTTTCCTAGGCTTCCGACGCTAGAAACTTGCCATGTTCCCACACTTTTTTGCTAACGATGTTTGTGTCAGGGTAAAACCCCCGCTTGTACATTAGCTAATGAGTTATGGTTATCACGCTAAATCAGTTAACTGGAGGCTTAGAAGATATTTCTACTCAATCTGTCTAGCAAAGGATTATTGTCATTAGTAAGTTATTATCATGTGTCAGCCACTTCCGTCTTCACAAAAGAAAGGGTTACATTACCTGAGTTGTCAGTCTTCTTTAATAACTAATAATTTGATTACATTGATGCTGACTTCTTTGGATCATTTTATATGGCCTTTGCTCCTACATAATCAGGTTCCACTCTCTTCCCTGATCAATTTGAAATATAAATATGACCTAAGTCCAGTAACTGCTTCATTTAATGATGTTATAATTTTATCTGATTATTATTGCCGATAGGGATTTATTTAAATTTACACAGGAGGCTGTGTGAATGACTTGCCACAACACATAACTTATAGCTTCAAATAAATATGGATGAAGAAGTTAAATGTCTCTACGTACATTTTTATAATGCCATATTCATAAGTTAAATAATCGACAGATTTTTTAAGTCAGGAAACACCTTCACCTGCTTTTGCATAAAGTTGCAAAAAGGTTAAATAACAATATATATCTTTCCACCATATGTGCGTGGAGTGTGTTTGCTCCCAGGAGGCTCTTCCCCTCATCTTGTCTAATCCTCATTCTAAGATAATAAAAATGAGTGTTTACGCCTGATACGGCTTTATCGACTGATGTGTATTTTATCGAAACTTATGTTCAACACTTTCTGAAAAGTTCTCTCTCACACATGGCTCCAAAAACTTCTCGCTACGTTTAAAATTTACTTTACCAATTCCTTTTTTTTTTTAATTATATGGACTTACATGTTACCATGTGTCCACCCCTGTGGTCTCGAGGTAGCGTGCCGCCTTGTCACGCAGCGAGCTCGGGTTCGATCCCCGGTCGGGGCAGTTTTTCTGGGTGAGGTTTTTATCGGGGTTTTTCCTCACCTGTAAGACAAATGTCAAGAAAACTTTAAGGCCCAAACGGTCCCCGAAATCATATGGCCACCATCCTTATCATTATCATCATAATCATCATCCTTCGCTGGTGTGGAAAGCAACGGGAAGCTACCACACCTAGAATTCCCTAGTAAAGCTACAAGCATAGCATGAAAATGCAGTGAAGGACCTGCCCTCGGGCAGAATTACTATGGATGGATGTTACCATGTAGGGCTTACTTTATGCGGAACAAACTTATGGAATGAAATAAATCTAATAAAATAAGATAAATATTATCCTTCCACTATCCTTTATTAATATCAGAAAATGTAATGTTTAAATTTGATAATATAATTGACCTGCCGCATGGTCTTGTGGGTAGAGCTACTGACTACAGTTCGAGATCGATACCAGTTCATATCACATGAATTATTCCATAAAAGGAATTATTTGTGTGGTCGCCAATTTAGGTAAAATTTGGGTTTAAGGACTTTCCTGGCCCTTCGTTATCATTTATCACTCATTACGCCATCTGGGCAACTTAACCCGTCTTTCTAGGCGTCCCAACCTAAGAAGCGGTTTCAGTATCACCAATGCCAGGAGCAAATGCCAGAAGTGTCGTTAGACAGCCTGATGCAAATGAACAAAAAGCAGATAATTTACTTTTGAAATATATCAATGCAATAAGATTACGTGCCTTTAAAGCTAAAGGACTGATTTTAAAGTAACTTTTTGTTCCTCAAATGATTCTTCCTTCATTTAATTCTGTAAATTGAAATATCAAGTGCAAATCAAACCTTCGTTTTATTACGTTATGTATTTATGCCACTAATTATGACAAAAATAAACCGAAAAGAAACAGAATGATTTGTGGGACAACGTAACCCGTCTTTCTAGGCGACCCGACCTAAGAAGCGGGTTCAGTTCCACCAATGCCAGGAGCAAATGCCAGAAGTGTCGTTAGACAACCTGGTGCAAATGGACAAAAAGCAGATAATTTACTTTTGAAATATATCAATGCAATAAGATTACGTGCCTTTGAAGCTAAAGGACTGATTTTAAAGTAACTTTTTGTTCCCCAAATGATTCTTCCTTCATTTAATTCTGTAAATTGAAATATCAAGTGCAAATCAAACCTTCGTTTTATTACGTTATATATTTATACCACTAATAATGACAAAAATAAACCGGAAAGAAACAGGATGCTTTGTGAAAAAAAAAGAAACTTTCCCCAAGCAAAAAATTTTATGATTTGATATATTTAAAATGTATCATAACATTATTTTTATCACATATACACAGAAAAATATTTAAAAATATAAATAAAAAAGGCTAATTTCTTCAAACAATATGGCTTTCAGTTTGGATTATTTTTGCGTGTAGGCCTACTTGTAGGACCTATATGTTTTTAATTTTGTATTAAATTTATTTTTTCTACATTATCGTGTGATTTTAGATAATTACTGTAATAACTCTAACTTATATTTCTATATTTGTTTACATTATACCGCAAATTAATTATCTGATTTTTAAACAGGCTATGCTAACACAACATAGCCTAATTGATTATAAATTTGACAAAACTGAACACGACATTCCTAGCAAATGGCCACGCAATAATATCACGCAAGGAAGCGAATTTAGAGAGAGTTGCATTTTAATCACACCAAATGATAACAGGATTTGGCCTAACAGTCGCCATGAATAAAAAAATCACGGCATTCAAAGATTTGGATTTAATTAGAAGTAAACTTGTTATTAATAATACAATATTCCAAACAAATAAACGCATTTAAACATTTGGGAAATTCAATTTCATGAAATATTTTTCACTTTTCATTTCAAAAATAAATCTTACAAATAAGTTAATAAGCTCATAAAATACTAGGGAAAAATGTGTAGTATATTCAAACTAAAAACAGCACTAAACAAAAACATAATAAAAATGAACAACGGCTTAGCTCTTGATACTATTCTACATAATTGCGGGAAAAATATTAAACTAACAGATTCCACAGGATTAAGAACACCTGAAATGAGATAGGCCTGAATAAGTAACTAATTAAATCAGTGTTAGTTTCGAAGCCGGAGGTTGATGGCCGCGCGCATATAAGCTCTACATACATCCCTGTCTTGATATATTGTCTACCAATCAACCCTGCATACACCTTCCTGAAATCACAGTCAATTTATTTCCTTAACTCATTTTACCTAATGGGCGCGATATTCTATTTTTCCTACAAGTTCGATGCCACTCAATCATTCCCCATTCTTAACACGTGTCCTGCCCATCGTAGTCTACGAGATTTAACTGCTCCTATTACATCTAGTTTCCCATAATAACCATGTAGCTCACTGTTATGTAGTCTCTAACATTCTTCTATCTGTTCATCTATCTTTGATCTAAAAATGTTCCTAAGAAATGTAGGCCTATTTCGGAAATACTGGTAATCTTTTCATTTCTTTAAAGTAAGAGACCATGTTTCACTTCCTAAAAATATAGCTGAGAAAATGACAGTATTAATACTCGTATGTTCAGTTTAATATTTTTACACGCTTTATATTAGCGTGATCTGTATCTAGCTATCTAGCTATCTATCTATCTATGTAACGGAATATTTCAACACGATTTTCACCTACTTAGGAACATTGGATCGACTTGAAACTTTGTATACTTGTAAAGGACCCGTGACAGTATAATATTTTCATATTTGTTTCCAACATCCTGGCCAAAATCGTCAGAAAATAAAAAAAAGTGTCTTTGTATCTATGTAACGGAATTTTTGAATACGATTTTCACCAACTTAGAAACATTGGATCGACTTGAAACTTTGTATACTTGTAAAGGACCCGTGACAATACAATAATTTCATATTTTGTTTCTAAAATCCTGGCCAGAATCATCAGAAAATCAAAAAAATGAAAACTGTTATAATAGGTTGCGGACTTGTCGACTTCTTAGGCAATCGTTGGAAGAGCTCAGTTTGTAGAGCGGTGAACTCTAGTGGTATATAATGTCGGTAATCCATAGGTCGCTGGTTCAAATCCGCCGGGGAGGACTTTTTTTTTTAGAAGAGTATTACTTTTAGCTCATACTACAATAGTATCGAATTTAAAGATATTTACATTTTTACCTTAGGCCTATTCTGTAAAATATTAAAACTAAAAAATAAATAATAGTTTTAAAAAACTAAAACAACACGCTTTATTAGAAATCCGAACTAAGAAAATGAAAAATTATTTTAATTTCCAACACGCTTGGGATAAAATTAAAGTGTTCAACAAAAACATCATCTCCAACAGATATAGAATAAAACTAGACTTATCAACAAAAACAAAATAATTTTACCATCAAAAGCATCGGGTGTTTTTTTATGATTTTTACATTTTCTTCTTAGATACTTTACTTTTTACCAATATCTGTTTATTATTAAATCTATTAACTGATATAGAGTACCCCACGCTTTTGATGGAAAAATTATTTTCTTTTTGTTGATAACTCTTGTTTTATTCTGTATGTGTTGGAGATTATTTTTTTGTTGATTACTTTAATTTTATCCCAAGCGTGTTGGAAATTAAAATTATTTTTCATTTTCATAGTTCGGATTTCTAATAAAGCGTGTTGTTTTAGTTTTTTAAAACTATTATTTATTTTTAATAAGTTGTGGTGACAAGAGTCCCTGACAAGGTATCCTGAAATTATCCTATGTTTATTTTTGTTTTTGCATCGCATTCCTTTATGTAATTATTGTTACCAGGTACTTGAATTCTGGCACTTCTTAAAAATTCCCCTGTCTGGCATTAACTTCCCATTTTCATTATATAATGGATTTCTTTGTGTGACCATGTATTTCGTGTTATGGATGTATAACTCCAGCCCTAATTTCTTTATATTACTCAATATAATGTATGTTGGTTCTTAGTATCTCCTCTAAATATCGTTAAATAATACATCATCAGCATATATTAACAGCTTACTAATACCATTGAGTTTTAGGCCTTAATCAATCTCTGAAGATTTGATGGCATTCTCTAGTAAAAAATTGAAGAATAGAGGAAATAATGCATCTCTTTCCTGTAAGGCATTGTAATTTCAAAATTAACTGAAAACTGTCGACTCATATCCTACCCGTTGTGCCATTTAGACACATTCAAATAAGAGTAAATAACGCTAGGAATTACGAACTCCAGCAGGATACCATATAACGTATACCTCTTAATTGAATCGTATGACTTTTTGAAGTCTACACATTGTTGATGTAGTGCCATAATATTCCGTTTTATTTTCTAGAATCTGATGTTTACTAATAATATGATATGTTGTTGACCTATTTCTTCTAAATCCATATTGTTGAATACCTATTACGTCGTCAGTAAAGGGGGTGAGTCTGGATACTAATATATTTGACAGAATTTTGTACGGCGATGAAAATAATGAGATGCTCCTGTAGTTATTGCAATCAATTTTGTATTCTCTCTTGGAGTTTGGTACAATAATGGATTCTTTCCATGGATGAGTCCTGTTTCTCCAAATCATACTAAGCAACCGATGTAACTTGTCCATCAATTTTATCTCCCCTGATATTTTCTGTTCTGTTGGGATCCCATCTAAACCTGATTCTTTATAGATCTTCAATTTTTCTATCGCCATTTCAACCTCTATTGCACTTGATTCTGTGACTAATATTCCTGCTGAAAAATAATACTCCACAATATCCTGTTCTGCGTTTAGCTTACATTCAATAGCTGATTAAAGTAATTTTTCCATCTATGTAATGTACTCTTTAAACCAAAAGAACATATCCCCATTTTCGTTCCTAATTTTGTTCTAGCATGACACTCTTTCTTCTCTATCCTATTTCCCTGATATGATTCTCTGTTGTTCCTATTTTTTTAAATTTATTTTGAGATCTTCCTTCTCAAATATTCCTCCATTTTATTATTTAATAACCTAATGGTTTCACTTCTAATAATACCCAATTCTTTTAATTTGCGTAATTTGACTCGTGCAACCAATTCATTTTTGCTACCTTTATTTTCATTATAATTTCTGCACATTCTTCATCAAAACATTTTTCCCCTCTTTTTAATAACCTGAGCTTCCTGATTCTGAAAATTTAATAGTGTATCTTATAGTTTCGCAGTCTTTGTTTATATCAGTTTAATTTTCGGTTGCCAGATTTTCATCTGAAGATTCCAATATTTCTATTCTAAATGTATGGCCACATAATTTGATCTGTTATTATTGCCGCAGCTCAGCATTTCTCAAGTTTTACTTTTAGAATCCTCTCATAAGAAATAACCGTTCTCTGATTTTCTCCCTGACTACATGGTTACCTAATTGCAGTCTGTTCCTCTAACTGATCTTACATTGAATATGTTACTGTGCCAGCGTTTATCATGATCTATCTGGTTTCGCTTTTCAGCATCTGGAGATTTCTAGGTGTATTATAATATCCGTATGCTGGAATGTTGTGCTCTTAGCATTAAGATACTTTGATGTGGCAAATGTGAATAATCAAATTCCATTGTCGTTACTATCTTCATGAAGAATAAATTTGCTTATAGTTGGCCTGAATATATCTTCCCGCCCCACTTTTGCATTAAAATCTCCTAAGATAATTTTCATATGATATCGTGAAAGACTGTCAAATATGCATTCTAATTATTCATAGAACTCGTCCTTGATCTTGTCATCCTTATCTTATGTAGGACTACGCACATTTACGTTTAAAAAATCATGTTGTTTACCCTTTAGAATTATGAATTATTTAGTATGTTATTGCTGAAAAAAGTAACACCCCGAATAGCGGAGATGATCCCCCTTCAGTCAAAAAAAAAAAAAAAACTTTCCGAATTCATGTCTCACTGCACCCTTAGAGTAAAAGGAAAGTATAAAAATAGTATAGCGTCGAGCGCAGAGTCATGTGTCCCCAGAAGTTTTGGAGCAGATTAATAATTCGAACTCCTTCATAAATCGAACCCGAGACCTTCCAGCTGAACCCTCACTACCTTCTCCTGGCAATCTAACTTCTTGTAAACTGACTGTAATCAAGACTGATTTATATAATTCCCGTGTTATTATTTCTAGTGCCCTACTGTTATATAATGTCTTAACTTTCCATGAACCTTGGAACATGTCCCTATGTTTTAACCTTTACCATGGATTCCCTGAAATAGTCCCTGTCAGGAGAACCAAGTGGGGGACTATTCTAACTCCGGAGAATTTTACCACAGTGGAACCCGTTTACGACTTTCTTGACGGCTGTATTATTATTGCGGAAGTTCGTCACCCTTCGACCATAGTACTTTTTCTCTTTTTTCGTCTGGTTTATCGGCTTTGACCTGTTCGGCATGGGTAACGCTTCCGGCAGCAATCCTACCAACAGCATAGCTCTCTGGGTAATTTAAGCACCCAAGCCATCCCAGCATGTCAATATGAAGATACCATGGAGGGATTATTATTATTATATTACTATTATTATTATTAGTATTATTACATTATTATTATTATTATTTTTATTATTATTATTATTATTATTATTATTATTATTATTATAGGTGTGGAAATAAAATCTTACAAAATTTAAAAGAAAGGAAAGGCAAAAATTGAAAGAAAATTATAAAAATAGTAAAAAAGACAATATGAGACGACTTAGAAAGCGTTTTGGGTAGTAGAACATTAAGGCTCCCACCCGTCTATATAATTGCCACTAGATGTCAGCAGCCCAAGTTGTCAGCCCTACAGGACAACCGATTTTACCCCGAGAACATATGTCTGGTACACGTTTTCCATTGGAGGCTGTGTCAACCACAGAGTCAAAATGACGCCGGAAAGTTTAGAGCAGAATATTAATCCTGACTCATTCGTGAAACAAACCCGAGACCTTACAACTTGTAGCGTTTTGCCTTCGCCAATTACGCTACGGCGTCTTCCCTAAAAAGAATTCATGGATTTCATCCTAGAGCTATGTATTCGAATACACAAAAAACTATGCTTTTAGGTACTATTGTTTCTTTCAATCGGTTATTCTTCAAATATTGATGTTAAACATAAATAGTCAATTTTTTATTTAACTTGAAAGATACTGCAATCTTAAAATTATATCTACTTTATAATAACGACGTATAATTAAAGTTCAGTTGCATCATTTTTTTAACCTCTCAATTTCAGCCATAAGTCGATATGAACCTTTCCTGTTCTAATCGATTTAGGCCTAATTATAATTTGACATATGTTAAACATAATTTTATATGCCGTATTAAGAACGATTTGCATGAAGTATTTTATTTATTTCACATTTTCAGTTAATAGATTAGTTCATAGATTTCACTATAAATTATACTCCCACCGCCGCGCCGTTCTAGCTCAGTAAGTAGGATGCATGCCTCCCGACTAGCGGATATCAAGGGATTAGAAACATATAATGTAAAATTTTCAATCTCGGTATAATTGTAAAATTTGCAATCGCTAGATTGTTCACCAGATGCCTGGATTAATTTCCAAACGCCTTCTCAAAACATGTACTGATAAGGTACGTAGATCAGCTACTGATTGCGATTTGTCCGTCGGAAGGAAGAATTAAGACTGGCGGTTAACTTTGTCTTTATTCGACAATAGTATGCCATGTCCCGACACCGAGTTACACCTTCTCCCTTCTCATATTCGTCATTATCATCATTACATAACACAATCACTTAAATGCTCTGTACACAATACATCATATAATTATATGTACCATACCAGAGTCATCTGTAGGCCTAATGCAGAAACCAAAGGACGAAACGTACAGTGTGTGGCATTAAAACACGCACATTGTAGGTCGTAGTACTCATTTTTACACTTTCCTTCATATTTAGCTTTATCAGACATCGGGGTCCTCTTACTTTTTGGTTCGTTTTATGTTGGGTAATGCAAGTGTATTAGAATTAGAATTAGAATTAGCATTAACATCCCAATGAGTAAGGGCCTCCTGCTACAGGGTGGCTCACAGAGAGTAACAAGCCATTTCCGTGGCACTAAATATTTAGTTTCACAGGTCTCCCAATGTTCATTGACTTGTTCCACTTTTGCATACCTGCTGCTATTCTACACCACACGCTCCCTAGTTTACCCTTGAAGACATCACACCATCGCATCGTTGCCTCCCTAAACTCCTATTTCCTGACCTAGATTCCCACACGATCCCTGTTTATGTAAATTTTTTGGTGTCCATTCTGAGCTCATGTTGTCCTAAACTCCACTTCAAATATATTGCTGTGTTTGCTGCGTCTTTCAGATTCGTTGACCTGCGGATGTCTTCGTTTCTTTTTCAGTCTGTTCGCATGATGTTGAGTAGCTTTCGTTCCATTTTCTCTGGCAGATTTGTATCGTGGTTATTTATTTTTTGGTTAGCGACAATGACTGCGATCCATATCGTAGCATTGGTAATATACACTTACCCACAATATCCTTCTTAACTTTCATCATAATTGATTTGTCTTATAAGATAAATTTTCATCATCATCATCATCATCATGAACAAATTCGTTTTAGGCCATGTGGCCTGTACGGTAAACCTAGCGAAGATGGTCTTGAAGATAAATTTTATGGTTGTTTATTTCAGATAACATCGAGATCATATTGTGCCTTGTGTATATGTACTATATGTAGGGCCTACTAGGCTATATATATATATATATATATACTGAAAAATCCTTGGAAAATGACTAATTGGAAGATCTAGATGTTGGAGGGTACAATTTTCAGATGGATCTTAGGGAACTTAATATTGCAGATATAAACTAAATTAAATGTTATCTTTGTTGGAGACTAATGGAAGGGCTAAGTGAATGCGGAATTGAATGTATGTGAATCAGAGGGTTATTAATACTGTTATGAAGTAAAATTTGAGAGCGGCATGGGGTAAGTAAATGTATCTATACAGGGAGAGGTTAAACTAAGGTAAGGTGTGAAAAGAGAGAAAGATTAAGTAAAGTGATCTCTCTACAGACCAAAGACATCCTTATGGTGGTGGGAGGCTAAACCTCCCAAATTTCTAGAAAATCAATCTGCCCTGCGTGACGGCCGCATTTACTCCAAGAAAATACTCGTTTTCGTTAAAAACCGAGTCGATTACAAAGCTAATGTGCCACAGAAATTTGAGGCCAAATTAAAAACTCTGACTCCATCGGGACTTGACCCGCGACCAACAATATTACGATGTGCCCCTACTACAGTATTAATATATC